>SJYO01035988.1:16144618-16567581 GCA_006410555.1 Capra ibex | reverse complement strand
CTTTTTGGTATCGGAACTGATCTGCCTGGAATCAGCCGTTTCATTACAGAGACCAAAACTTATACGACAGATCCAACCAGTATCGAAAAGAAGGTTCCTCATTCGCAGAAAATTAAAGTACCGACGTTAGTGGTAGACGTCACTAAAACCTCGGGGTTTTTATTTCACACTGTGACAAAGGTGACAAAGGGGTAGATAAACGGTACTTCACTACCCTGGTCTACGGTACTAGAAGCAAAAGACTTACAACTCGAAATTCGGTTGAAAAAGGGAGAGGAGAAAGTGAAAGTAGTTCTCCGAGAAGTCAAGAAGAAGTGAAAGACGGTATACTCACCACAGTAGACGTATAGACTCCAATAACTATAAAGAGGGTCGTTAGAACTAAGGTCGAACACGAAGAAGGTCGGGTCGTAAAGAGTACTANAGACGTATCTTCAATTTATTCGTCCCACTGTTATATGTCGGAACTACATGAGGAAAAGGCTAAACTTTGGTCAGACAACAAGGTACAGGTCAAGATTCACAACGAAGGACTGGACGTATGTCCAAAGGGTTCTCCGTCCAGTCCACCAGACCATAAGGGTAGAGAAAGTCTTAAAAGGTGTCAAATAACACTAGGTGTGTCAGTTTCCGAAACCGTATCAGTTATTTCGTCTTTATCTACAAAAAGACCTTGAGAGAACGAAAAAGGTACTAGGTCGCCTACAACCGTTAAATTAGAGACCAAGGAGACGGAAAAGATTTTGGTCGAACTTGTAGTCCTTCAAGAATTTTGGAGGGTTAGGTCTGTTTAATCTGTTTTTTCCCTCAGCCGACTTAATGTCTAGGAGGAACTAAATACTACTCCAACGTAGGGCTATTTAGGTAGTATTTAACTTTTGCGTAAGTTATGTGGATTAGATGGTTTGTAGTATCGAATGGAATCGGATGGAATGTGTACAAGTCTTGTGACTGTAATCGTACCAAGATTACCGATGTTAACCCGTCGTCGTGGAACGTGTTTCGGATAAAATATTATTTCGCAACTTGGAGAGGACATTAAATAACTTGAGAGGACTTTCAAATTTTGTCTTACCAACACACCCACATTTACCAACAATTCACATAGCCAACAAATGGGAGGACTGGTGCACCGACTCCCCTTCGGGGTCGACTAATATATCGGATCGGGGTTAAGTTAATACCAAAGATGACTTACACATAGTGAAAGTGTGGTAGAATTTTCAGTTGGTAGAATTCAGACCCTGACAGACATCATGTAAGACCGAGATCTTGTTATCGAAAGCTAGAAAAACCTGGTTTTGGAGTCTGTCTCTGTGTCTGTGTAGTGACTTTGTTTTCAGAATACTCTGGGTACACATAGGAATAATGTCTAGGAATTATTTGAGACTATAAAAGACAGAGATACCAAGACAAGAATTTTTTTTTTTTTCTTTTTTTTTTCGAATGTTTGACTAAGGTGTCGGACTTCAAAGTATACCGAGATATTGACACTAAACGTTTAAACTTACACGTAGTCTTAGTGGACGTCTCGAACAAATTTGTCTCACGAGACGGGTGGGGGCTCTCTAAGACTAACTCTACCAAACCCGACCCTTACCCCCGTCCCCCCTCCGTCCTTACACGTAAAGACAGTTCAAGGGTCTACGACGACGACGACTAGGTCCGGGGGTAGAAACTCTAGGGTGGGAAGATCTTATACAAAATTTCGTTACATGAGGGACCCGTCTTTGATAGTCTCTTAAACGACATAAGTCGTCTACTCTTAACGACCATGGATCGGGTTCTTGACATCCAGAGACCGTAAAAACTCCTATGACTAGTCCGTGATAGAAACCCTAGAATTTGTGGTCGGAGGACTTTAGGTGGGAGGACTTATATCTTTTCCAGACGATTCGTTTTCCTGTAAATATGGGTTGGGACCAACTTAACGGACGGAGAATTAGGGTTCGGGTGTCTTGTATTTTGGGAGGGTCGGGAAAACTTTTGTGACAAGATATCCGTTACTTTCCGTGGTAAATGGCACACCTAAAGTGAAAAGACAAAAACCTTTCCCTTCCTCCATCCAGTTCACACTTGTGGGGTGTCTCTTTCAACAGGGGACCGAGAGTAACCCCAGACCACCCAAAGTAACAGACCACCCTAGGGGTCGAAATTACCCTTTGAGAAGGACCGGACTCACCGGCGTAGTCGCGGGTCTGAAAGGTGGGACGACTGAATGCTCTGACCGGATACAAGGTTCGACGGAGACGAGGAGGTTGGTTCCCCGAGTCGGGGGTGGACCTTAGGAGGGGGTAAGGGAAGCATCGGAACCCCGGGGAGGGGTCGGGGCGTCAGGAGGTCTTCGGTCGGGAGTCGACCCTCGTCGAAGCACTCCCTCTCTTCACAATTTACCCGTGTCTCGGGGGAGACAAGGTAATTGTTACCGGGCAACTACTGACCTAAGACGGACGAACCCGGGGAACTGACCTGAAGCCTCTCCTCCTCTCTGAGGTCGGGGGGTCCGTCGATGAAGACCCACACTCCAACTAAGTCTCCGGAGCCGGAGACAGACGGGTGTCTTGGAGTAAGAAGTCCGGGACACTACCTCGTCACTCTTTGGGAGAGAGGGGAGGATACGATAGGGTCCCTATCGAACCCCGGGGTCCTCACTAAGTGAAGTCAGATAAAGTTGTTTGCAGATAACTTGTCGAGGACCCGTGTTCCGAGCCTCGATTCATCGACACCCTTATTCTTATTGACGACTGTACTTAAGTCACGAATGGTATTAGTCGGGATGGGACCGACGGGTTGTCTCAGTGATCCCTCGAATATTTTTAAGGTTACGTATCTGTGAAAGGGGTTGGGGTTTAAAAGTCCTCACTTGAGGCCGTGATAAAACATTTTCAATTCACGAAGAACACGGGTCGACTGTAATTTGTAGTGGTCGGAAGATGACCAATTTGTGGTACGACTCTTAAATTGAACTACGTAGGGCAAAGCACATCGTGTACGAACACCCTCCGACTCATTACACGGGGGGTGGGTTCTAGAGGTGTATACTTAGGGGTGTTGACACCTGTACAATAAGGTGTATCATTTTCCTTGAAATGTCACACTAATTCCTAAAACTCTATTCTTCTAATAGGACCTAATAGGTTCACCCGGATCATTTTAGTCGTCCCAGAAATATTCTCCCTCTAAATTGATATCTTCTCCGGACTCATTACGTAATACTTTTCGAGGTCGTCAGTGACGACCGAAACTTCTATCTACTTCCCCGGGTGTTCGGTACCTTTTGTCCGTCGGTGTTCTCGCCCTTTTCCGTTCCTTCTTCCAGAGGGGTTCTGAGGTCTTCCTTGTGTCCGGACAACTAAAATCCGGTCACTTTGACTAGAATCTGAACTGTAAGTGTTGACGTTCTATTATTTATACACGACAAAATTCGATGCTTCAAACACTATTCCACAATTATGTCCCTATAATGATTGACATAAAACATCTGTTCCGTGTCTTTACACTCCGTGAGTGAACCCCAGTGTTTCCGTCTCGACCTTATGCTTCTTGAGTCCACGTAGACTGGGGAATTAGGTACGAGAGAGGTGGAGTGGTGTGTCGGGGATGAAACGTCGGTTGGTCTGTACCTAAGTTTAGAGTCAGACGGTGCAAGACAGAAACACAGGAAACGATCAGTACCCACGTAAACCGGTCCCACCTCCGACGTCCCTCCGTCCACACTTCTGGTTGACCTTTCGGTCACACCCGGTCCAATAGGTCCACCTTGTGGCGTACCTTCTCGAACTTGAACTAAGACTTCCTTACCACGGGTGTCCACGGTAGGAGAAGAAGGAAGACGTAAAGTACTACGACGGAGTCTGAAAGTCCGAGTAAGTCAGAGACCTTAGACCGGGAGGACATCGTCGGGTCGACGTCACGTCTTGATGTCCCGACCCCGGTCCTCTTCGTAAGATGAGTAACAGTGGACGTCGGTCACTGTCAACGAGCAGACCCCACCGGTGATTCGAGGGTAAAGTACCCTCCGGTCGTTACCGGATCACGGAGGTTTCGTGTAAAGAAGCTTCCGGGAGGTCGTCGGAACACAAATCCCGCTACACACAGAATCTCTTCCTCGCACTCTGTATTTCTCCAGGGCCTCAACAAGTCTCAACGTGTTCAACCGCATCCAGAACCTTCTGGCCAAGGACCGGTCCTGAGACTAGACGGGTGACGGTATGTCGAGGACGGAAAACCGATTTAGATGGGCGGGTCACGATTTCGTGTCACCAACTCAGGTACCTGATACCTCTGTCTGAAGGACCCAAGTTTAGGGTCGAAATGGAATGTTGACTCACATTCGACTCACGAAATTACCCCCCCACCCCCCGCCTCAATACTGACAATAGACACTTCCGTGACCCCATGGAAGAAGTGTCCTACCAAGACCCCTGAGTTAAATACGTACACACACTTCACGGACCTTGTCATCGACGAGGTAATCTTCGTGCTTGAAGACAATACCAAGTCGAGGGGCTCCCGTCTCTGAGAAGGAGGGGAGATAAGGGTCACGGAGAAGGGAACGAACCGGGTTTCGTTCTTGAGTCCTTTACTTAAATAACCAACTGATAGTCGTAAATGGTCGGTCTGCGAGGGATCCCTGAAAGGGTTTACATAAGGCAAAAGTTTGTAAGGTGGAATCACTGAGTTTGGAAAGAAGAGGAGGAAGAACGAACGCTCGACGTCTTAACGGTGTTTTGTAGGACTTCGAACGGGACGGGGCACCATCCGGGGGTCCTCGTCAAGTCTCTATTGGGTCCTCAGCGGTCCATCGTGGTCGGGAACTCACTGTCACAACGTTCGAGTGTACGACGGGTCTGGGGGAGTGAAGTCCTGGGACGGCCTGGGAGGATACGTCCGGAGGGACCCTGGGGACTCGGTACGCCGTCGGGTCAAACTCGTGGAGTAGGTGTGGTCGAGAAGGTCGACTGCCCCCGAGTCTACAGGACAGTAGGGAGGTCTCTGGACAGGGGGAGAGAAAGACAAAACTCCTACCCGAAGGAGTAACAAAATGTAGGGGTTTCTCGGGGGTTCGAACAGGGACGTGTACTTATCTGGGGTCCTTTCATCAGTCAAGGACCATAAGGTTTTTCGGTTTGAACCCTAAGGTCTAACCTGAGTTGAGGATACGACGAGGACGGGGTCCTTGACGTAAAGACGAGTAAGAATAGAGAGTGGAGAACGACGTAAAATGTTTCTAGAGGAGTTTTGGATCAAAAGAAAAAAGGATAAATTAATGTGAAAACAAAGTTCTCTTAATGTCTGTGTGTACGTCAAAATTCTTTATTATGTCTCTAGGGAACTTGGGTAACGGACCAAAGGGGGTTACCACTTTTTGATGACGTCATAGTGTTGGTCCTATGACTACGTCTATGTCGGTTTCAAGCCTTGTAAAGGTAGTGGTGTTCCTGGGGAGTACAACGACATAATATCAATCCGGGTGAAGGAAAGGTGGGGTGGGGAAGAATTTGAGGATTGTTATCGTCAGACAAGAAGAGCGAATGTTACAACAGTAAAGTTCTTACAATATATTTTCTTTAGTACATCATACGGTGGAAAATTTTGACCGAAACAAGTGAGTTATGAGGGGTTTAAGTAAATTCAACACGGTAAAATGTCGACTCGTCATCCGGCACCATAGCCCGCCGACCAAAATTTGTCTTGTGAGTTTGTGATTGGATCTTCGAAGGGTTCGTGACATAGGACTCATTTTGTTCTTATGGCGTACAAGTGGACCATAGCTCGGGGCCAGTCGTTGAGGGGACGGTCAGACCGGAACGTCGACTCGATCACACGTACGGCCCGTCACCGGGGCGACTCTACGGGACTCCACCACGAGAGATTCTCCTTCGACCTACGAGCTTCCGAAAGTCAGAAGGTAGTGGATCCCTTGAACTTCGTTGACTACGGGTTCGGTGTGGGTCTGGTTGAGTTAACATTAGAGATCTCCACCCTGGGTCCGGAGTCATTAAAGACTTTGAGGTCCATTGAGAGTGCACGACAGTCCCGGTTTTACGTTACGAGTCCGTTTAAGTGGTTTACGTATCGTCGTGCGATGGGGAGATCTGTGCCGTCTATAGTGGTTCGTCAGTGGCGTGAGAGAAGGACGTCTCTAGCTGGAAAAGTTTGTGCCGCGAGGTCTGTCAGTGAAGGTCAACTAGCTGAACCGGGTCCTTAACGTTGACTGAACGGGAGGGTCGACTCTTCGGACTTTGACCGTTGACAGGGCAGGTCCACACAGATCCGGACCCGGGACTACGTAATCCATTCGTAGGGAGGTTTAGTACGACGTTTTCTCCCCGAACCGGTTATCACTGTCGTCGGTGTTTCGGTCTCGTCCGGTCCCAAAAGACCCGACCAAGACATCCCTTTCCACTTCATTTAGTCGGTCACAGGTAGGGGACGTCGTCGGATGTCGGGTCGACCCCCTCTCTCTATGTACGTCTCCCACTTGGTCGCCACGTTAGTCGTGTTTGTCCGAGTCCGAGTGTGACCACGTTCGGACATTATTGTTGGTCGGACACACGGCAGGAGAGAATAAAAGTCTCGGAGTGTGGTCGAATCGATTACAAGTAAGTACTGTTGGGACACCCCTACTGGGTCCGAGTCTCACTAATTTATGGAACGGATTTTAATGGTCTCTTATTTACCCTCTCGAATTTATTTACCTCTTCCTTTACCGTTGGGTGAGGTCATAAGAACGGACCTCTTAGGGTACCTATCTCCTCGGACCGTCCGATGTCAGGTACCCCAGTGTTCTCAACCTATACTGAATCACTGATTTAGTAGCAGTTTACCCTCTCGACCGTGAGTTCGGTTCAGACTAACGTTCATACTCCGGACACAAATCAAGAGCCTCGTCAATCGATAGACATCGGACCTGGAGAGAGGGGTGGGAGTCTGAGGCAGAGAGGAAAGGTCCTCCCCGACCTATGTCTACCCGAGGAACCGTCGGTACCTCGTCGGGTCTGTTATCGTCATCAGTCATACCCGATTCTGGGGCCCCGACGGAAGAGAGGACGGGGAAGGAGGGGCTGTCTCCACCACGACCCTCCCCTTCGTCTTGAGGGACCACTTTTTCTCTTCTCCGACCCAAAGACTAAAAAGACAACAACAAAAACGATCCTTATTTTAGGGAAGGACGACAATTGTCGTTCCCCGAACCTCCTTTGACACCCTGACTCCTGATGGGACCTCCTAGGTTTAAGACACAGGAGACGTAACTTCTGTCGTCCTGACCCCCCTTTTTGGTCCCTCGTTTTCTTTAAGAGAGGTAGACAGGGAACGTACCTGTCAGAGGTCCACGTCTTTCAAAGCTTCAGAGGAATCTTCCAGTCAGTCACCCTCTTTCGTCCTTCCCCTAGGACCCGGACCCATGACTCTCGAAAAGGAGAAGGTCAGTAGAGTCTTTAGGACAGTACCACCGAGTCGTCATGTTTTTCCGAGTAAAACATGAACGTAGTGTAGACTACGTCCGTCCCACCGAGACGTCCGTCGTCGAGTCCTAGACCCGGCGAAGGTGGAACGTCATTCGGTCAACCTTGTACACCGGAGGTCAGAACGGTATCGTTCTCTTCTGTCCTGGACTCCCCACAGACCCTAGTTAAATTCCTGGTCCTGAAGTTCACTGACTGTAGTGAAATTGGATAGAGGTAGGGGTGTCCAGTTTTGGACCAGTGACCGGGTTGGATTAACGTTCTCCCCGACCCCTTCCACTTCTCGTACACCCATGGACCACTCATGGTTCAGAGACGGTCAACAAACGGGTCTTAAAGTGGGTGTGTCTTATCATTTCTTGTAAAACAAGAAGTTACATTATGCCCCTTGTTTGCCCCTGGTGCGGGGTAAAACTAAACGGGAATAGACGAAAGAAATCCGTTGACTGGAGTTGGAAAGGACGACATTATGGGTGCCGTCTAATACAAGTGTGAGTTCCGTGTGAGGTTACCTGAACGGGTTCAAAAGGGTTTTGGGTTCTTTGTAAAACATCCTTTGGGGATTCTGAAAATTTCAAAACCGAGAATAAGTACTTTTGTATATTTCCATACACTCATTCTTATATTTTAATCGGCACACTTCTCGAAACGGTCGGTACCACACCCTACCTAACCGTCGTCAAGACACGTCACGGGATCCGAGAGACATAGAGATGGAGGTGAGTAAGTACTTTCGTGTTCAGTTCGCTCCCTCCTTCCACCTTAATATTCTTGGAACATAGGTAACGGCAAGAAAAGTTTTCATGAAAAAAAGAAGGGGTTTAGACTACGAACTTGATAAGAATCACTGGAGTGGTAATTGACATCATACACGACAAAACAAGTCATTTCCCAAAATAACTATGACAACGAATCGACGACACAGTACAGAGTGAGAAACGCTGGGGTGACTGACAACGGGTGGTCCGCGGAGACAGGTAACCTAGAGGGTCCGTTCTCATGACCTCACCCAACGGTGAAGGAGGGTCCCCTAGAAGGGTTGGGTCCCTAGATTGGACGCAGAGGACGTAACCACCCACCTAAGAAATGGTGACTCGGTGGTCCCTTCGGGGTTTCCCAAAATACACGATTTAGTTTCCAAACCTCCTATCTAGATGTTCCGTATAAGTCTACCTCCCAAACACATTCTCCTTTGAACGTTAAACCGACCGTAACTCCCCACTACAGTCTACCGTCTTACCGTTGGGTTTCCCACCATTCCTCGACACAAACCATCGGTCCTTCCTAGGGTATTTCAACCTTTCCGTTTGACTAAAATAGAGTGTGCGGTCGAGATTACCTAACCGTGACGTGACTCTTCCGTATACTTCGATGTAGATCAGAGTCGACTTTTCTGCTGTTACTAACTAGTCACTACAGACGGGGTCCGTATCCTGACGTCTCACCTTACACATGACAAATAAACTGTTGGGACACGACCTCCAAGAACTACCCGATTCGATACTCTCAGTCCCACTAGTTCAACCCGTCCCGGTAGTGATTGGACCCTCTGTCCTCTGGAACATTACCAAGTTCATAGCAGTGATAGGTCAATACGGAAACACTTCGTGAAGGGAAGAGACTCGGACTTACCGATGTCTACTTTTTACTCCTTCCCATCCATTCTTTTAGAGGTTCGGGAAAGGTCAAGACTGTAAGACGTGAAAATCCCGTTCTCGGTACAAAAAGAACTAACCACCCCATCACATGTTCTGTCTAAAGGGAACCTGGAAAGGTTTTCTTTATGGAAGAGTCTGAACGTGACGACTTCCGTTCATGTTGCTCTCGACCTTTCAGTTCGACGAAACAAATTCCGAGACCGGACTCAACGACGGCTGTCGTACTAAAACAGGACCCCCGTTTTAGGTGATCGTAAGTTGAACTGGGGTCGGACTGTCGAGCCTCCGGAGGACGGAGACAAGTGACGTCGGTCTCACCTCGGCCGAGGAGGTGTCCCCAGGTGACATGGGGTCCGAGGACAGTAAGACGTCGGTGTGAGAGTAGTCGTGTGAGTCTCGACGGACCGGTCCCCCCCGTACACCTTAAACACTCGTCGCGACTGGATGTCCCTTCGACTCCTCCCTCGTACGAATTCCCAAGACGGACAACAGAAAGACCCAGAGAGAGGTCGAAGAGACGACGAAACCCCGACTGATGTCATGGACCCTGTCCCTTTCAGTCGTGTAAATAGGGGTCTACTCCGACTGTCACTCCTATTCTACGGGTCCCGGTTTACGGCAGGTATTTACTCTCCTATAACCGAGACGGACTCCCTGTGAAGATCGACACCAGTCTAGAAGTGAAAGGAAGTGCGACCACAAACATCCTCTGACTCTGAGGTGGGGTGGTTAGGTCATGAGTGGTTGTTAGTGTTCGGTGTTTTAGACGAGGTAGACATTTCTGTCCCACTCGCCAAGGATTCATCCTGGTAAGCAGCATTGAACCCGAACCCAATCCGGGACGCGATCGTAGAAGAGTAACCCAAGGGGTACTGGTGACTCACATGTTGTCTACGACAATTTACAGGGTGACTGTTTATTACTTTGGTGAGCTCAAATTCGAGGAAAGGATTCCAGTGCCCCGTAGTTCCAGTTGTACATTTTCGTTTCTTCAGTTCTCTTCGGTGTCAACACCTCTCTCAGGGACATACTAAACAAGTCCGAAAAGGTCTGACAGAACAGACAGACAGACACAGAGAGAGAAAGATATATATACACACACTCACACACACACGTGTGTGTGCGATTCAACGAAGTCAGAAAGGTTGAGACACACTGGGATACCTGACATCGGGTGGTCCGATGAGACAGGTACCCTAAGAGGTCCGTTCTTATAACCTCACCCAACGGTACGGGAGGAGGTCCCCTAGAAGGGTTGGGTCGTCAGCTTGGACTCAGAGTGCAGAGGACGTGACCACACATCCAAGAAATGGTGCTTACGGTGGACCCTTCCCCACACACACACACACAGACACACACACACACACACATACATTTTAGTTATCGTATAATTAGTAGAGGATACACAGGTTATAAGGTGATCGTACCCCCTTCTCTTTGATGCTCTTTGGTGTCGGTTGAGAATCTCTGTCAATACTTAGGTAAGTAAGCGGAGCGTTTGTATTACTCGGGACGGTGTACGGCCCCGCCGACAGGTTCCTTACTTGTCGCCTAGGGGGACCTCAGGAGGCGACGGGAGGAAGGGGACGGACAACAAATACTTGAGTGAAAAAAGGGGATACCTCTGTCTGTACGGTATTTCACGTAATGGGATCGGCAACCATTCACGTGTCAGACACCGTCATTCACGTAAGTGCGACGACACGTCGGAAGTGGCGTCAGATAGAGGTCTTGCACAAGTAAAAGGGTTTGACCGTGACACAGGAGCAGCTTATGATTGAGTGTCCCAGTCCGTTGGTGGAAGGAGGAAAGACAGAGAGACTAAACCGAGGAGATCCATGGAGTTCACGTACGTACGCCCGATGCAACGAAGTCAGCACAGACTGAGAAAGACTGGGATCCCTGGTATCAGACGGTCCGGGGAGACAGGTACTCTAATCCGTATTTAGGACCTCACCAACGGTACGAGAGGAGGTCCCCTAGAAGGGTTGGGTCCCTGACTTGGACGCAGAGAATGTAGAGGAAGTGACCGTCCGCCCAAGAAATGGTGGTCTTAGTATACCCTACACAGGAAAGTACCGACCGAATAAAGAGGAGTATTCGTAGGACAGGAAGTCCGAGCACAGGCGACACGTACAGTGTCCGGGGTGTGACTGAAGGAATTCCGGGGTACACAGGGAGGAGAGGAGGTGTGAGAGGGTCGAACGAGTCTGGTGGAGGAGAGAGGACCTGGCCGCGTTTTCCCTGTCGGACCAGAGGGTCGGAGGTCCGGAAGGAAGAAGGTCACGTAAAGGGTGTGGTGAAAGTTTCATTAAAATGTAAAGAGAAAAATTCGACGTCTAATCTAAAAATTTAAAAAATTAATTTCACCATATACATACCAACAGTTTTTCAGTTTATGTTTTTCCATCTTTTACTTTCTTAGTAGTGAGACATAAGGTAGAAACGTCGAGACGGAGTCGCAGAAATTGGGGACGTACCGAACGAAAGTGACCCGGTCACAAGACGGAGTCGGTCGGGGCAGACAACTCTGTGAGTTCCGCGAAGAGTGTGCGACCTGAGGGTTCCGACCCACGTGTAGGAACGGGTACTCAGAGCCGAGTGCAACTTCAGCCAAAGTTTGTTCGGTTGACTGAGAAGTGGATCGACGGGCCGACGTGTCGACACCCGTAGGACCTGTGGTCGGAGACGACGTTGGGGACTGACCCGTTCCCGATCTTTC
The DNA here is from genome assembly GCA_006410555.1 of Capra ibex. Lineage (NCBI taxonomy): Eukaryota > Metazoa > Chordata > Mammalia > Artiodactyla > Bovidae > Capra > Capra ibex. The sequence continues at coordinate 16,555,732 of SJYO01035988.1, read as the reverse complement.
GGATCTCGTCACCAAGTCGCGACTCGACCGGGTCCCGGGTCGTACTCTCTATACCCTTCATGGAAACGAAGGGTGCGCAGACCCCCCCACCCCTGATAAGAGACCCCGGGACATAGGTACGTCGACAGTCGCAAAACGTGTTTTACACAAAGAGTGTGTCGACTCGTCCGGGACTACTTCACTGACAAAGTTTACTCCTATCTCTCGTGAGAGGGGGTGTAGGAGTGTGTCCTTTTGTTCCGATTCCCCGGCGTCCCCAGACAGGGACGGTCTCTACCGAGGGACTCTCAGACACCGTTGGGGGTACGGGTGGAGACGTGGTCCGATCGGGAGTCGGGAGACCAGGTAGGGCACCGAGACCGGGTGCCGAAGAGTCTTCGAGAATCTACAGGTGACGACGAGTCTACTACGTGTGGAGGTTGAACCCTCACAGACGAGACCAAGACAGAACCGACTCCGACCTGTACACGGGTATTCCTTCAAAATCTACCAAACAAAAATCCTCTCCTTCGACCTCAGGGCCTTGTCTTCCCAGACCCCTCCTTACTGTCGGGGCCCGACATGTCCGGGAGTCGGTCCGGGGGTCGATGAAGGAGCAAGAGCGCACGGAAGAGAAGCAGGAAGGTAGGGACCAAGTACACTACCGTGAGCCCGTAAATGAGAGGACAGTCTGTGATTCAACCTGTCGGGTCCGGTAGAGACCTGTGGGGATACACTTTGTCTTGGAGCAGACCTGTCCGGTGACCTACGTGAGGACGTAGGAGTGTCGTCTCTAGCGGAGACTCGTACGTACGAGGAGGACCAAGACGGGGACGGAGGTGAGTTCCCCTAGATCTCCGGTGAGTACCTTCGGGAGGGTTCCAGAGGGGAGGATCCACAGACCCCCGGACCGTACAGTCCCGTGGAGGGCCGGGGGTCCCGACGTCGAGTACTCATCCAAGCCTCAAAGGGGTGTTACCCGAAGTGACGAGGACAGAGACGGGTCCTCGGAGGAGGTAGAGTCGGGGACCGGAAGGAACCGGGTCCGTCGAGGAGGAGGACGACCGCCTTTCCGACATTCGCCGCGGACGGTGTCGCCTCCGGGACTAGGGGTGACACGAGAACCGGGCCTCGCTCGGTTCGCTCCCTTCACCTCGAAACGACGGACTACGTTACAGACCGTCCCGGGTAGGGAATAGTCTCGTGGTAAGTGTCGTCTCAGACCCTGGGGTGGAGGAGGTGCCCTCCTTCGGTAGGTTCATGTTTTGACAAGAGAGCGCTCCCGGCAAACGGTCTAGTGCTCCCTCCGGACTCGTGTTTCCCGGGGCTCCCCTCTCGTCCCATCCCCTCGGTCACGGACCTCACATCCCGGAGTCTAGTGGCGGACGAAAGAAAGGTCCCGAGGGAGCGACTCCAACGGACCCGACGGAGGTGACAGAAGACGGGAGGGACGATGATGGTGCATCGACCCCTTTGGACCTTGACTTTCGGTGTCCGGCTCCAAGAAATAGGAGTTTTTCCATAGGGTCTAACAGTACTGTTAAGCTCTGATTGTATACACTTCGGGGTTCGTGTTTCCAGCCGGGTGTCACGTGCAAACATCGTGTGAGGGTATCATATGCGTACATCATAGGTGAGTCAGGGACGAACCCCCCGTGAATCACGTGTCGGGTGAGATCATAGGAACGGACCCTTTGGGGTACCTGTCACCTCGGACCGTCAGATGTCAGGTATCGCAATGTTTCCCATCCTGTGCGGACTCGCTGATTTGTAGTCGTTATGAGTCACGTGCGGACGTCGTGTCGTGCGTCTGGCCGAAGCGAGTCTGTCCCTTGTCACCAAAAAAGAAGAAAGAGAAACATAAAAGGTAGTTGAATCTTACTAACTCGTAGAGTGTCACCCGATTTAAGAAACCTTCTTCGTAAGGAGATAAGTAAGATGTTCATTCTCCGTGGATGACACGGACCGCGTGTACCTCGTCCTTATGTCTCCCTCGAGTGTGCGGTCACCAACTTTGTCCGTCATTTGTTCATGTAAAGGTAGGTTCTTCCCTCGTTCGTTCCACGATTTTCCCTATCCCTCTTCCCTCTGCAGGTGTAATCCAGCCACCCGTCCCTTCCTGAGGTCCCCTCCCCTGGAGACTCGACTCAGGACTCAAATTGACCCGGGTCCTGTCGACGGGACGAGGGGACGTAAGCCTCCGACTCGGTCTACACGGGGACCGGAAAGTGGTAACCGGGACGACGGGACCGTCACACTGGAGACGACCGTAGGGCCGTCCCCCTATGGTGGAAAAGGAGACCGACAACGCAATGACGACCCACAACTCCCCTTCTTTCCATAGCTCGTGAGGGGGTCTCTACCGTAGACGGTTCTTTTCCTTCTCTAAAAAGTAAGAGGGGTACTCGATTCGTTCCGTCCGTGGTGTCGAGATCCCTCCCAAACAGGTCACAATGTCTATAGTGTCTGTGTGAAGAACGTTTCCCGGAGAACGTCCGGTGGAAGATGCACGTACTGGGGGTGGAGCCGGTAGGGGGTGCTGGGACACTGGAGGACCGTAGACACTGGGAGACGATGGAGGACCCAGACCCCGAGAGATTTGGTGGGAGAGGACTGAAGGGTAAACGGACGACCGGAAGGTTGCGATTGGGATCCCCGTCGGACGGACCTGGTCCCGGCTGCTTGGTTGTCGGACGGACCCTAAAGTAAACCTCCCTCAAAAGTGGGAACACAGAAGGAAAATCCCTTTACAGTCGTTCCAAGAGTCCTTGAGACATAATAAGTCCCTGATTCCCCCGACCCTACCGTTCAGATTTTATCTTTGTGAAAGACCTTCCCTTCCCTCCTCTTCCAAGTCCTAGAAACAGTAGCTGTGTCAGTTGAAACATTTAATATGGTTTCTACAATCTGGGTCTTCTCTCTCCCGTCGGTTGTGTTGAGGGACACGGGGTACGGACGGAAAAGAGGGAGAGGTACGTGGTCTATGACGAGGAGTCTCGTTGTAATATGTCGTCCTTGGTGGGTAAAGTGTGATGGTCATTTCTTCGACTCCGGGTCTCTCCAATTCAGTCAATATGTTACAGTGTGTCGTACAGTCTGTTCGTCCTTCTTGCTCTTGGGTCCTGAAGACCAGGATCGAAGAAACGAAGAGAGTGTAGCAGTCTAGGCCCGGGAAAGACGACTGTCGGATCTCCCTTCTTTCGGTTATAAAGTTAGGAAACACGAGACGTCTGAGTCATGACCCAGAGTGGGAGGATCGTCCTGTCCACCGGAGTGTGTGGTGTCCGATTTGACCCACTCACTCCTTGTGTCGGGGCGGGTCGCAAGACGTTTGTGTACGACTGACGGACGGTCAGTCGTCGAAGTCACTCGACTGAATGATCATTGAACGACCCGTCACCCATGTACCGTCCACGAGAAGATGTACGACCAGACCTGAAGTCTCTTGAACATCAGATCCTTACTCTCTGTCTGTGTGGTAGTTGACGTTTCAGGTTAGTAAGCACGACACCTCGTCCCCCACAGTGACACCTTGTAGTTTTCCCACCTTACTGAATCTAAACCCTCCCCGTCAACCCGACAACGACCTCCTTTGAACCCGTTTAATAAATTAGAGAGAGAGATGGAGTCAAAGGAGTAGACATTTTACCCAGTGATAGATTGTCCCGAAAACACCCTACTCCTTTATGTTTAGTTCAGGAACCGTACGATGATCCGTGTCTCCTCATTGAAATATTTAAAATTGATTAAAGTAGTTGAGTATAGGAACATCAACCGAGAAAGTTGGTCTCATATTCAGGGTACTCCCGTACCCACCCCAGACGAACAAGGGACGACACCCTATGTCACGGATCTGACCGTGTATCATCCACGAGTCCTCTATAAACAAATTATTCACGTACCCTTTACCGGGTCTTCTTAATCCTTCTCCGTTTTTATAAGTCAATGGGAACTTGACCGGAACGTCGGGAGGAGGCAGGACCGAGTACAGGTGGGTGGATATGAAGGTTTCGTGGGGCCGGAAACCGGTCCCACTCGACGGGCGACGGGGACGGGGGGTGACGAGACGGGACGTGTCCACTCCGGGAGGTGAGACCGACGGTCCCATGTGTAGACAGAAGAGTTTTCGTCTTGGGGTCAGAGTGACGAAAGGGATCTCCCATCTAAAAGACCAACAGGGATTTTGGTGAAGGTAACATACTACTTCGACGTCGGACCCCTGGGAGGAAAGTCGGGAGGGTGAGGAGTCACAGTTATAGTCGAACCTTTTTTAGGCAGAAAGGGTCTTCTTCCTACGAGGGCCTACGGGACGTGTTCCGTAAGTGTTAATTGTGAGAAGATTTGAACATCGTCTGACAGAGGGTACCTACTCTCAGGAACACCTCTTTACCTCTCTGAAAGCTTTCTCCCCCAACACGACCTTATACCCCCGAACCCCATGTCCATACACAAACTACCACTCCTATTTACTTTCGTTACCACTAAGTCCGACGTGACCCGTTGCCACATAAACGAGACCGAAAATTTTTATCTATGTCAAAGTCAATTCTCAGTAAATAAGGAAATTGGTAAGACAGTAAATCGTCGGTACGTACTCACAGAGGACACACGGACCGGGTCATGATTCCCTTTTACTCCCCGGGTCTGTTTGACGGACGGGAGGTGTTTCTCTACCAGTCGTGACTTGTTCAGTAAGTTCACCCTCACGAAATACTGTTTCAGAGTCTAGTATCACGCCCCCTCGGTATCCCCGGGATTGGATAGGTCCTCCTTCGACGGGGTGCTTCGACTCTGGACTTCCGGCTCCGGTATACTGCCTAAAACGATCTTAAGTGTACCATACCACCTTTTGGAAATCAATTAAAATTTTGTAAATATGTAGGTGTACCATTTTAAAGATTACCACGTGTTACAATGTGTCATTTACAATTCTAAGTGGAGTGGGAAGAGAGGACTGGATGGGCAAGGAAACAATGACCGGACCACAGAGGGACGTCAGTGTCAGGTGAACATAAATCGTAAATATAAAAAGAGAGGGAATTAAAAAAAAAGTATGACGTAGTCTTCAAGAGTTGGACCCTACTAAAACGTGGTGGGGTGGGGAGGAATGGGTGAGTGGGAGTGGGTCTCCTGTAGACAGTTACAGACCTCTGTAAAGACTAACAGTGTCGACTCGTCTCCTCTGAGATGACCATAGATTACTCCTCTTCGGTTCCTACGACGAGTCGTAGGATGTTACATGTCCTGTCGGGGGTGTCGTTTCTTAATAGACTAGGTTTTACAGTTGTCACGACTGTATTTCTTCTTGTTTTATTACGGTAGACGTCGTTGTACCTGCCTGGACCTGCAATAGTATGACTCACTTCAGTCTGTCTCTTACTGTTTATGGTAGATTATGTCGAATATCACGTTAGATTTTTTTCCCATGTTTACTTGAATGAACCTTTTGTGTCTCAGTGTCTACACCTTTTGTTTGAAAAGCAATGGTTCCCACTTTCTCCCCCTCCCTATTTAAGCCTCTGACCCTAACTGTATATGTGTGATAATAGATATTTTGTCTATTGATTATTCTAATACACCTTTTTCTTAGAAATTTTTTTTCACCTATATACATATTGACTAAGTGAAACGACATGTCGTCTTTAATTGTAACATTCAGTTGACATGGGGTTATTTTCGATTTAAAGCTTTTTACAGTTATCACGATTCTTTGGGATAGGATATACGTCTGATACAGACGTCGAACGAATAGATATTGTAGATGTGTAATATATATTGATATATTAATAAGTATAGTCGTAATCATCTAGGGAGAGTAAGAAACACCGACGTATTATTAGGTAATAAACGTAGTAGCAAAAAAAATAAATCTACAAATTGAGAAAACGATAACGTTTGTGTATATGACGTTCCTCATAAGAAAAATATGAAAACGGAAACTGAGCACTCCAGTTTCGTATTTAACTACCTTCACTGTACCTACTTAGTCTTCCAAGCAATTGTAAAATTTACTGGCCTAAAGTTCAAAGACCCCGTGTCAAGTAACCCTCTCACCCAGACCTCAAGACCGACGATTTGTCCCGAAGCCCCCGGGGTTTTTAGACCACCTTTTCGATAAACAAGAGTTGATATCTGTTCCCACAGGACTGACGGGTAGAGAGGTGTCCTGGTCCACAGGGGGTGCACTTCCTGCTCGGTCCAGGACTCACTACGGGGACTCGACTCACGGTGCCGGGGTGGGAAGGGGTACCTCTTTCCTGAGAGAAACGGGGTCCTGACGGCTGTAAAAGACGTGTCGAACTCTTACTCCTCGTTTATACGGGAGAAGGACCGAAAACACCACCACCAAAAACAGAAGTAACTTTTCCTTTTATTTTAGTATAGTTCCACTCCCTACGTTCGTGTTCAGAAGGAATAGGTCCACCCTACCCACTCCCGTGTCTCCACCGACGTCCCGAGAGACACCTGGTTGTTTTCGTTAGGAAGTCGGTCAGTGGTGGTTCGGGAAGGACACGGGTCCGTCCAGTATAGGTACAGTACTGGCGTGTCGTCACTCTGAACCTGAGACCTGAGTCCATAGGACTCAACCTCAGGACTAAGACTGGGGCGGGAAAAAAAAAAAAACCGGTGTCGTACGTCGAAAGTCCTAGAATCAAGGGACTGGTCCCTACCTTGGGTTCGGGGGACGTCACCTTCGTGTCTCAGTTAAGGGTACTAAGACCGGGAAAGATCGACGCTGTCGAATCTATTCAGTAAAGTGAAAAGACGGAATTCAAGGAGAAGATTTTACACCGATTGTTACCCCGGACGAAACAACATTTCTAATTTATTCTTTTACATTTTCGTAAATCGGGTCACAGATTGTGTATCAACCATAGGACACGAATGACCGACAACGATAATAATAATCAATTGAAGGACCGGATCCTACTATTTTTGAGTGTGATTGTCGTATAAAGGATATGATTAGGTTTCAGTACCTACTGCCTAAAGGACCGACCAGGTCACTAATTCTGAGACAAGAGGGTCCCGTCCCCGAGACCCCAAGGTGAGGACCAGTCCTTTGATCTAGGTAGTACGACGTTGATTTCTAGGTGTACGGAATTACCTACTGATACTCCATCCCAAGACCATGTCTATGAGACCAGTCGTTCCGACGGTACAAGTCGACGGTTCCAACACATGACGAGTTGAGGTCCCCACACGTGAGAGTATCCGATGTGCCTCCTACGTATCTCAACCGTCACATGGTGACACACGTCACCGGGACAATCACTCGGGCGATATGTGTCTTCCTAAATATCTGGAGAGAGTCCGTGTTGGGAACGTGTTTTCGTAGTTGGTTCTAGTCGTCTAATCCTTAAGTCGACCCATCGTCCGTAATACGACCACGGGATGGACCCAAGGAGTCGTACCTGATAAGGTCAGACACGGATGACCCAGGACAACGTTCGGGGATGTTGAGAGGTGGACGTGTGACCGTTCGGTCTTCAGGACCCCTCATTTACGGAGACCCTCTTCGGGAGTCGGTTCTGGTGGACCCTCAAAGTGTAGGGGACCCACTCCCTTAGGACTCCACACGAGACGGATGTGACAGTGGACCCCAAGGGGACCGTCTCGTTAAACCGGTGTCGCTAAAAGGAGTAGTTCAGGGATGGGCAAGGGGGACACTAGTACAGGGTTTATTTGATGAATGTGAGTTTAGGAACGGAGTTTCAGTCGAAGAGCCACCAGTAGGATCCTGTGAGGATACCCACCGTGTCCCCTATCTCAGGGGTCAGTCAGTGACTAGAGCCATAGGGAAACGAGAGTGTCCCAGAGTCTGTTCGACTTCGTCTAGGGAGTCAGGGACCATCTCCGGTTGTCGTGGCTGGGTCGGGACCAGAACCGGCTCTTGCGTAGGGAGAACAGGGACTCACTCGACCTAAGCCGGAAGGACGTCGACGTCTCGGCGGACGCTTTGGAGTCAGACGTCGACCCGTACCTCGGTCGTCTCCTCCGGCTCCTCCTCGTCTACGACCTCCGCCTTCTCCTTACCCTCGTCGACCTTGGGGCGGGTGGGCGGCTCCGGGGCGGGGCCGCGGTGCACGAGGAGTACCGGTGCTGAGCGTGGCCAAGGAGCAAACACCCACTCAAGAAGTTAGTCGTCCCGTTATAGAAGATGGAGAAGCTCGGCGACACCGTGTAGCTCGCGTGCCACAGGAAGCTCGTCCCACCGCGGTTGCGGCGCCCGAGCCGGAACCAGATGGCGCTGCACGAGTTCGTCGAAAAGGACACGCTGGACATGTAGGACCTCGTGAAGTAGTAGGGCCGCGGGCTCCTGGTGGACTGGGTCAAGCACAAGGCGGCCCCGAGGTCGGCGAGGGAGACGCTCCTGGGGCAGACGTGCGGGGAGCAGTTCTTCCAGAAGCTCTTCATAGGGACGTTCTTGGCGGCGACACCGGGAGAGTTGTACTGCGACCGGCGACTTCGGACGGCGGCGTTCCTCGTGTACCGGCAGTTCCGGCAGGCGTAGTCCGTTGACCTCAAGGAGGTCGGCGACCGGCTCCTGGGGGCAGAGCTGGACGCGCAGTAGGTCGACCACGCGCTGGGGGCGCGACACGACCGGAGGGCGTACCACCGGAAGCGCCTGTTCATGCTCTGGACCTTCTTCACCCACCGGTTCCCTGTCCTGGTCGACTCCCTCCTCCTCCACGACGCCGACTTCCCGTTGACACTCTCGTAGGCGGATAGGCGGCTCAACCCGGACTCCGTCGGCCGAACCGACGCCCCGGCGATGTACGACCACGCGATGCTCCTGCACCGGGAGGCCGGCGACGTCTTCCGGGTCCTCTACATAGCGAAACGTCCGTAGGGGGATTGGGGCGTCCACCTCCTGACCTAGGTCTTCTTGTGGGTCCGCCGGGTGCTACCGTAGATGAGGTGCGTCTTCTTGAGGAGCCTTGTCAAACTCTTTACCGCGAAGTCGTACGGGAAGTTCGACCGCGTCCACCACGTCCGGCGGACGCCGGGCCGGTACGCGGAGAAGCCGATGTTCGGTCACGTCCTACGGCGGAGCGAGAGGTTGGCGAGACAGTCGGACGACCTCCTCGCGCCGTGGAAGACCCAGTGCATCCCCCGGGCCCCACGGTCGTGGGGACGACGACTTTCAGGGCGAGACGGACGGAGTGGGTCCGGGCGCCCCTCAGACGCCGCGGCGGCGTCCCGCACCCGACCTTCTACGTAGCCCGCATTCGGCGCGGACGCGACATCTTCATCCGGGGGTCGGTCGAGCGAAGGGAACGTCGACACCCGGGCCCCGAAGGGCGACTCCTGTCCTGCCACCGGCCGGGAAAACTCCCGACAGTTTGGGTCTGGATTCCCTGACAGCAGAGGACTCGTCTGGGTCCGTCCGGGCCCGGACAAGTGGTAAGAAAGAGAGGAGAGGGAGAGAGAGGGAGAAAGAGAGAGAGAGAGAGAGAGAGAGAGTGTGTGTGTGTGTGTGTGTACCTTTGTATGTACTTTGTGTGTGTCTACAGGACATCTGGATCACCCGTTCTCAGATGTTTATAAATTGTTGACCTTCCCCAAGGCCGTCCTTGATCAGTGTCAGTCTGGGGTACGAAGTGAGTCACACTTGGAAAGTCAAAGACTTAAAGAAGTATTAGGTCCCATCGTAAACTCACCCAGTGACCCCTCTCCACTTTAGTCGAGATATATCTCGCTGTTTTATATGTATATTTCTGTGTATGGATGTAAGTGTGGGGTGTGGTCTATTTGTCTTTATGTACGTGTGTACGGATGTCTTATTTTCGAAAAGTCTCAATAATCTCGTACGCCCTCCCTGAAGGGTGCACCGTGATCACCATTTCTTGGAGGACAGTTACGTCCTCTATATTATCTAAAGTCGACCTAGGAACCCAGACCTTCTAGGGGACCGTCTCCCGTACTGTTGGGTGAGGTCATAAGAACGGACCTTTTAGGGTACCTGCTTCCCCGGACCGCCCGGTTTCAGGTACCCAACGTTTCTCGGTCTGTCTTGTTTACTTAATCGAACGTCGTACGTCCTCCTACCCCCTCACCATATACCAGTACCTGGTACTGGGATGAGGGGTACGTTCAGACTCCGACCCACTACCCATGTCTTGACGATTGACGCACCGGAGACGGGTGGAATCTAAGAGTACCGATAAAGGGAGGACAGGAACGACGATCATCCGTCGTACAAAATTTAACCGTACAGACTGGGGCTACACTACCGTCGGACTTCCGGGGTAGGGACGAGTCAACTGAGGGGTTCTCGTACAGGCACAAACTTTCGACGAAGTCCGGAATTACCGTCCCCGTAAATACCAGGGACCTCTGTTTTCCGTCGAGTCCTCAGGACAGTAAAGGTCGGTCCGGAGACACCCCGTCCCGGGTCTACCTTCATATCTCACGGGAACCCCCTTTTCAGTGTAGTCCGATCGGGGAGGGGACTCTTCTGTCACCTGTCTCCAGTCGGTGCACCAACCAACAGTACCACCACACCAATCACAGACCTTAAGGAGGAAATCTCGAGACCCTTCTCACAACGAGTTGTACCCTACCAGACTCACAAAATTCAAAAAATACCAAACCAGAGAACACCGGTATAAAAGTCCAAACAAAGACGTCCTCACGAAGAACCTTCGTGACACCCGAACTCGCCCCGCCCCTCCTAGCCACCCCTCGTCAAATCTAGGACGGGGTCTCTCTCCTAATCCTCTTCCTTTGAAGGAGGTCTTCCTAGTCTCGGATCTACCGGTGTACCGTCGGGTGTCACGGGGTGCCCGAAAAGACAAACTTGGGTACACCTTGTCTAGAGTCTTTAGTGGTCACAGGAAACGACTCACAGGCTCCGGCGTATTTAATCGTCAGGAGTGGGGGAGGAGTTCTTCTCCGGTCTAAACTTTTAGAGAGGGTCCGGGATTATATAAAGGACTTCCTTTATACTGGTTCGTGGTCTACAGGGGTTTCGCCTTCGGAAAGGGGTGAGAGTGGGGTTTGGTCCCTCGTCTTGAGTCATGGGGGACTTTTGAACGTCCTTCTTAGTCTTCAAGTGATTCCCGACAAAGACTAAAGGACCTGTTGGAGACATAGTCTAGGTAGGGTAATAGTTCGGACCTCCCGACTCAAAACAAAGTTCATAATACCTGTCGTCCCTTTATGTTCTAGACTCAGGTCGACCCCAACGATATCCCTTCTTTCCCCACGTAGGACCACCTTTCGGTCGGAAACTTTTCCACTCCTGTGACTGGTAGAACACCCTAGGTAATGTTAGTCACGGGACCCAGAGGTAGTGGTACCTAAGTCGGTCAGTTCCTTTAGAGATCCAAAATATCAGGTTCGTATTTGACGTGTCCCTTAACCGAGATTAAACCCCAAGTTTCCATGAGATCGAGACTTTTGAACTAGGACCCCGTCTCACCACGGTCCTACCAAGACCGTCCGGGTCTTCACGACCGGTAAGAAGGGGTCGGGGACGGGACGAGGGAGGTGATAGGGAATGAACCCCCACTCCCCCCCGTCTGTGGAGACAGGTCGTGGGAAGGACCCAGGATCCCGAGAGGATCACACCTATCGTCTGAAAGAAGGAATGAAGAAAGGAAGGATACGGAAACCCCGATTCCGGAGATGGGGACTCAGGACTCCTGACACACCTCTTACCTGGAAACCCTGAAGAGTCCTGTAACTGTTAAACATGTGACGTCCAACTGAATTAAATAAATAAAACACTTTTTCTTCTCTACCTTTTTATAAAATAATAAACGTCCCTGAGTTTCGACATGGGTTTAGTTCTTTCTGTTGTCATTATCTTCGGTAAGTGAAGTACATATGTTCCTGTGAGGTTCTGTTAAGTCTTATGTGGTCTCCTGTTTCGACTCGTGTACCCTCAGTACTGTCGACGTCCCACAAAAAAATCGAACCCAAAAAAGGAGAACAACTAAACTTCTATGCTGTCATTCTAGGAAAGACGTAATGGAAACGGGTGCACAGACTTTATTCTGTGTTGAGTGGACTCACAACGGAACCCGAGTCGTTACGAGACCCTTGGGAACCCCAAAATCCCTCCTGTCCCACCCCACTAATGACTGAAATATGAAGAACCCTGGACCAACCTCTGGGTGTACTCCACAATGGTCGTCCCTCGACCCAATCCCTCTCACCAGGTCGACTCTCCGTCACGGAGCAAAAGGTCGTTCCGGTCGGAACCAAACAAAAAGACAAGGACGACACAAGGGAGGAGTATGGCCTCGGAAGGGGAGACGTTGTGGGTGGACGGACCTCTGTCCCTCGCAACTCCGGAGTGGAGGCGGTCGGCGGTCGAGGGGGCCTTGTTTTCCGAGTAAGTCGTTACTCGCAAATGAGTAAAAGAAGAAGTACTTCTGGAGAAATCGGGTCGGATATTTTTATTGAGTCTTGTAAGGTCCGGCACCACTCTGTCCCGTCACAGGTCGTGGGAGTCCCGCAGTGGGGACGACGGGTAAGGACCGAAAAGGAGACCTGAAACAAATATTTAGAACCTCACCTACTCCTGTACCCCTTTCCAGATACCCTCGTCCTAAACCCTTCCCCGTCCTAAGGACTCAGGGTATCTCTCCCTTCTATACGTCTATGCGTCCCGAGACATCGTGTCGAGGACGTCCAATAGTGGTTCAATAGTGAGTCCACCTCTCTGTGCTCGTTTAAGATCGGGAAACAGACAAATACACTACGTGAGTGAACTTTTATTTTTGTCTTTTTGTTTTACAAACAGTCGGTCGTGGGAGTCGGACCCTCGACACGGTCTTAGACCAGACTACCCTGTCGACGACTGGTGTGGGAATTCTCGTTTTCAGGGTGACTTGGGTAATGTTACTGTAGAAAGGTGGAGACGAGAGGTCTACTCGAGGTCCCTTAGGCACAGGGTCTTCTACATACGAATCGGTTAGTTGTCTGTCCTCCACATTCGTAGGCTACGAGACCAGGATTGGGACTTCCAGAGAAGATCGGGACCCGGACACAATTAACTGACACCCCGGACAGGGAATTCTCCGGGACCTAATACTTCCTACCCCCGTCTTCTGACCTACCGACACAGGGACTCCGTCCCTCCACTAACCCCCCTTGTCTACGGACGTCCCCTACGAGGAAATTTAAATACGTCTGACTACTCTAGGTTCTTCTTCGTCCAGAACAGTCACACGAGTGTAAATTTCTTCTGTGTAGGAGACTCTAGGTCTCAACTACCCAAACGGACCCTTCTAAGGATCCTGTACCAGGTCAATCTTTCCCTCCCTCCTCCGGGTTCCAAAGGACTTACGTCGGTGCACCAGAAAGTTGATGGTACCAAAGTCCTTCTCACCTTCGACGAGAAATGGAGTTTTCCTACTTCGTCTTAATCGTTGACGTCTACAGAATTCTTGAAGTTCTAGGATCCCAGAACACTGGAAACAGTAAGGTATGACACGTACCCCCTGTTTAATCAATACGTAAAGGTTCTAATGTATCACGGTAGAAGTCCCGGATCGGGTATAACACCTGGTCCATAAAATAAACATAAACAGTTTATTTTACTGGATACATAGAACGAAGAAGATTGTAACCCGAACTCGCCCCGTGGGGGATGTCAGAGGTAAAGTAGACATGAAAGATCCGGTTTACACGGACTAAGTGGACGAGGGAGGACCTAGGACGTTTGAGAAAAACGGTTCTGGAACCGGAATACAGTATAAAGTACCGGTGCATCATGTCCTATGGGGAAAGGACCGGTATCCACCGGACCATACATGTATACACAGGTGTGCAGATATACACATCGTACATCAAGTCGGACGAACCGGGACAACGAGGGTCGGGGGAACGGTAGTTACAGCAACGGTAGTTACAAGAACGGCACCGATGTCAGAGGACTTTTATGGCCCCGACGGAAGTCTTTCGACCACCGATGACGGTCAGTCCTAGACGAAACGTCTTGTCTTACACTTAATAAATTAATTTTCACTTTTGTACGTTGTTCGTCTTAGACTTCACACAGAGACACGAGAAACATAAATAAAAGTCATCGTTAATCCAACATTTTTAATTGTCCTTTTGAATATGTAGTTAATATAGAGTTATTTCGCCCCAACCCTCTTTTTTTTTTTTAAATGTTCCTTTTTTTAATCGTCGGTATCCTTTCCCCATCGAAGGTCGTACTTCGTTCAGTGTCTTTGACGAGGGACAAGGACTCTCCACTTTCCGTGTTCCTTTCATCCCTACGTACGTCGCCGACACCACTTCGACTCACAAGAAATACAATGGTCTTACCGTCTCGGCCGTTATTGTCAAACCTCAACCGACGTTCCTGTCACAGACTCTCTCTTTATGGGTCCGTAGCGGTCCCCTGGACCACTGTTCAGGGTCGAAACGGTGAAAGACCACGATACTAAAACCCATTCAGTCAAGGAAATTAGACATGGGGTCAACGGAAATGTTACTTTCCACATTGACCATCAATTGTTGGTAACAAGGTTTTTATGTATGGGGAAAACCCTACCTGACTTCAGCCGACATTCCCGTCCGCTACGAAAGGGTGAGTCTCGTCAACACGTAAGTAAACCGGAAGTTTATTTAAAGTTCTTAGTGGACTCTAACGATGTTTGGGAACGTTGATTCTTCACGTCCCGTTAATGTACGACGTAGTCAGTTTAGTTGAATCACGTTTAATCTAAAGGTGTGAAAACAAAGGATTGTCGGTGGACGTCCCTTGCCAAAAAAGGGGGTCCTTCTTCCCAAGTAAAATCTTGGGCTCTTCCGTCTCGGACACCTCGAAACACCAAAACCCCTGTGTCCTTTTCGTCCTTGTCGTCGTCGGTACTTCTCCGTCTCTTGTCGACCTTTGACCCCTGTCATCAGGGACCTTACTCCCCCACTGTCTCACTTCGTACCATACTCCTGTTCTCTCGAGCAGGGGGGTTTAAGTTTGGACGTAGACAGTAAGGTGGGTCCGGTTCGGAGCCTCTGAGTCTGGTGAGGGGAGGGTTGGGAATTTTATGGCCTCCGTCGTGTTACTGTGGGCTGGACCCACTTCAGAACCGGTAGGCCGAGGGTCGGTCCACGGTGACGACAAAGGTTAGAAGACCCACGACCTATATAAATCAAATTAAAGATCCGACACAAAGGATGGTGTTTACCGGGGGACCTCTTTGTTTAACGGGATTAGTATCTCGGCTCTTCGGACCTCTGGAGGGGTGGGAGGGTGAGAGTCGGTGGTCGGATCCGGTTCGGAGAAAGGTGAGGGTCTGGAGACTCCCTAGGACATACAAGGACATGATGTGGTGTTCAGTAGGTGGGACGCCTCCTCGACTTGTGGGGTACCCCAACGACTCTGTCGGTCAGTCGACCGAGCCAGGATCGTCTATCGGACTAGTGCGCGTCTCTCCGGAACCCGGACACGTGAACACGTGTCTCGGGACGGTCCAGGACTCCAGGTGTCGTCACAGGGGTTCAGAAACCTCCTGGACACCAGTGGATTGGAGAATATTCCCCCATGTCAAGTGTAATCCCATAATTTCCGAGGCTCTTCGGGACGAAAGGAGACTGACTAGGTCAAATGGTCCTAAGGGAGTTTTGGTTAAAATACCCACCTTAAAAATAGTGCATTTGAAAAAAAAAGAAGGACTTATTCTAAAAGTTCTGAAACCGTAAGATGTCTTGTCAAACATGAATGGTCTTTGGACGTTCCCATTCACAAATCCTGATTTTCGGTACCATTCGTCTGTCATTCCACCATCCACTGCATCGACGGATGAAGTTCCCTCTTTTTCGGGTCACAAAGTCCCGGGCGAAGGACGAAAGGGTAGGAGGAGTGACTCGACGTCCGGTCCTCGTTCTCAGCCGGAACCCCAGTGACCTCCTGTCTCTAGTGTCGAGGTTGCGTAGGTAGGACGACAGTATTTTGGACGACCACCGAACTTTGGGAACCACAGAAGTTTAGTTGGGTGTGGACGCCCCGGAGACACCGTAATGGGTTTTCTACATCACTGGGGATACCTCTCACCCCTGGGACCTCTCGGTCCGGTCCGTATTTGTAGTCCCCTGTGATGACTTAACTCTTTGAGCTCGAATCCTATCAAGAATTTCCTTGGTAAAGATTTTGTAGACCTGTTTCCAATGATTGTCATTTGTCCAAGGGCTCTACGTTAGGGAATCATCGATCATTTCGGGAACGATTTACGACGACACGTCAAATAATCTTCTCGTTCGTTCGTCATTTCTGAGTCGACCTCTCCGAACGGGTTCTTTTAGTCTTACTCCCTCTCTTCCTTCCCTCCCTCCCTCCTTTCCTCTCATTGTTCCTTCTCTGTAAGAGTCTCTACGTCCCTTCCTTCTGCCGGTACAACGACCTTTCTTGTGGGTACTCGTATCGGTGTCGGTAATACGGGTTCGTAAATTCCCTACGGTCCCAGTCCTGTCCGGGTCACGTGTGGATCGGGGTGTGTAGTGACCGGTACCTGGTTTAGATGGGACGCCTACGCACCAGGTACGCACCCGACGAAAACAAATATTGTTGACTGGTTGTGAATTTTTAATTCCCAAAATATATTTTTTGTATAACAGTAGAACTGTTAGTCCGGAGAAAGAAACTCAGTGTGTTCTTCGATTGAGACTCTGTTTCCAAACTCTCGTTTACCAAATACTACCTCGACGTCTGCCGGGTCGTCCCCTTCTCCCCTCCACTGTCCGTCGTTTCCCGCGTCACGACTCGGTCACCGGTGGTACCTGTCGCCCTCGACTTACGTAGGTCCCCCACGTACTTCGAACTTGGAGACCTACTGGACTCGACTCCCCGTTCCACTTCTGTGACTCTCGTATGGATGTAGTTTCTGGGCAGTCAGAAACCGACTTCCGGTAAGAACCCTACATCATTAAGGGAATCGTGAACGAGACGACCGTCTTGTGAGACCCTAAGACTTTTTTCGACAGTCCGGGTCTTTCCTTCCTTCTATGTTCACCAACCTTCAAAGGTCTCGTGGCACGTTCAAAGGTTTCATTCCATACACTCTCCCCTCCCCGGACTGTCGTGGACGAGGGACCCCACCATTCAGTGCGTCCCGAGAGTGGGACCGTGTTGTCGACCGACGTCGACACCTCTTCCCGCCCCGGGCCCGAGGGAGACCAGAGAGGTTATGTTCCGTGGTGACTAGTACCGTAGTCGTAACTACGAAATGAAGGTTACCTGTGTAACCTGTGTACCTAAGGAGAGACACTTAGGTACCGGTAGGTTTCCCTCTTTCGTCACCCGGTCCTTCCGGTGTCACACTGGGGTAAGTAGTCGTGTCGTGGGTCCGGGACCTCGTAAACTCTAAAGTTTGGGGCGAACTTCAAGACCACCTTGCGACTCCAGACACAACCGAAAGGGGTTGTCCCGGGTGCCTCCCCGGGAATTACGAATCTGGAACCCGTATTGCACCAATCAAGACCTATGGCACCTGAGACGGGTCCAGACAGACCAGTCTTGTGGCACCTTGAATTGGAAGGGGGAAGGGAAGTGGTAGAGAGGTGTGTGTGTGGACTTAAAGTGGACGAGTGGGGATGGGGTTTTGTCGACGACGGGTGGTCTCGTCCTCCGGTCTTATATGTCACTCCGCCTCGCGTCCACGAAAAGGGTGCACCTCCCACCCGCCCCGGTGCGTCGTAGACCAGGTATGGTCACGACGGGAGGGACCTTTCGAAAGGTACAGAAAGACGAGACTACGGGTATCATCCACTACGAGTGAACGCCCCGGAGTGTCCGGGGAACCCACGTGAGAACACTACGAGTGTTACCGTTAGGAGTCACGGACCCGAGTCTACGGTGGGGTAAGAACGGGTGGGTCCTTTCAAGTTGTCCCACTGGGTCCTCTGTCGTACAGTTTTCCGGAAGTCCTACTTCTCCTGAACTTCCCAAGTCCTGGTTCTTTGTCAAACGAGACCAACTCCACCACTGCTCCGTCCTCCGACCTCTCCTTTCGATCCTGGACATATACTTCCTCGGAGGTTCGGTACGATTCTCTAACCTGAACTAGGGTTCTTGACATCCCTCGACGACTTACTATCTCACTTCGTTGCACCCGACCGGACTGGTCAATGTAGGGTAAAATGTCTACTCTTCTCTCTCCATGTCTTTCGACTGTACTGGTCGTCACAGTTGTGCACTTAGATGTAGGGATGAGCAACTTCTGGGAAGACAGAGTAAAAAACGGAGTTGACAGGGTGAAGGTAGACAATCCTGGGGTGTCCGGTGCTTTTACGACACCTCTAGGTCTTGGTTTCCCAAAGGAAACCCTAGTATGTCTTGTTCGGATTGGAGAAGGGATACACGGTCGAAAGGTTTCAGTAGGACTCAGACGAGAAGAGGTCGTTCCACAGGGTCGACACACTAGAACCCGTCATTTACCGGGAGAGACTCGGAACCCAACGAGTACATAATTTTATCCCTATCATAGTTACACTTCCCACTCACATCGTACAGACCAAGTACCATTCCGGACTCATTTGTCACCGACGACGATGAACTTCTGTCTCCAGGAAGTGGGATACAAGTGTGAGAAAACCTACGGAGTCAATTAGTTACTTAGTTGTTTATAAAACTTCCGATCACAACAAATCAACGATTCAGAAAACCCTGGGGTACCTGGTAGTGGGAGGTCCGAGGAGACAGGTACCTTAAGGGATACTACTCTTATGACCACACCCAACGACAAAGGAAGAGGTCCCCTAGAAAGGTTGGGTCCCCAACTTGGGTGTAAAGGACGTAACCATCCATCTAAGAAATGGTGACTCAGTAGTCCCTTCGGGAAAATTTCAATATCCCTTAGGATTTATCTCGAGTGTCACCTCGGACCCTGGTTTATCTTATCCAGGGAGTCATAGACGGGGTCGCCCTGTTTAGTATTTTTCGTCACGACTCGAAGGTCCTTACTGGGAGTCTACCGGGTGTCTCGTTGAGGGTCTCAAACCAACTCACTCATCCCCGATTAGAAGGGAAAGGAAAACCTTCGAAAGTAATTAGGTGACGATGCAAAGTCGTCAGAGGAGACTGAACTACAACTAAAGAAATTCGTCAAGGGAAAGGTCCTTTTTTGACGGGAGATGGAGACAGACATGCTCACCTTTCCGACTGGGAACTCTTGGTTCTTCTAAACCCAAATTCAGTTAAGTAAGTTTTGTAACAGGTTGCCCGTCGTGAAGAGGGACTACTGGACCGGGGACTCCCCAGACCGACCGGGTTTACCTTCACACAAGTCTGAACCAGACTTCGGATGGTGAGACTTCGTTCACACGGAACCGACCCTCGTCTCCTTGTCGACTCTTCTGTACACAACTCTGAACGGGAACCTTCATCCTTAGGTTCTTCGGGTGTTGTCCCTTTACGAGGACTGTTGAATGAAGAACTATGTACGGGAAGTATAAGAGAAAGTGCCCACCAATTCAGAGTCACTTTCGGAAGTGTAGCACAGAGGACCGTGTCGCGTTTACCACCCACCTACCTACTTACTTACTTACCTCTCCTTCAAATTCTCCGTCAACCTTATTTGTAAAAAAAGGTTAACATCGTTATGTGTGCATTGGATTTTAAATGACAATCACTTTCATCCTGTAAGTATTACACATTGGACCTCTCCCTTTACCGTCGGGTGAGGTCATAAGAACGGACCACTTAGGGTACCTGACTCCTCGGACTACCTGATCTCAGGTATCCCAGTGTCTCTCAATACTGTCAGTCTGCACTGACTTCGCTGACTGCGTGTGTACGTGTGTCATACATTGGTAGTAGTCTTGGAAAAGTAGTGGGGTTTTCCTTTGGGGCATACGGGACGCTGACGTTCAGACGAGGACAGAGACACCTAAACAGATAAGAACTGTAAAGCATATTTACCTTAGTATGCTATACACTGGAGGACAAAGACCGAAGAAAGTGAATCGTATTATAAAAGTTTCAAGTAGGTACAACATCCTACATAATCTTGAAGTAAGGAAAAATTCCGATCTATTATCGGGTAACACACCTATTTGGTGTAAAACAAATACTTAGGCATTCGCCTACCCATGAACCCAACAAAGACAGAAAACCGTGGTGAAAGTAAATTACTTGTAAAGGACTCGAGGACGTTACTGGGATTGTGACAGGACCCCTGAGTGAGTAATAGATAATAACTTAGGAGTCATGGTGAGAGTTGACTCCACCTTTACTAAAGGGGTAAAATTTCTATTTCCTTGCCTCGCAGACGTTCTAAATTCCTTAAACGACACTATTTTTCATCGTCATCAAGTCGGGTCGTTCGTGACCGAGACACGAGTGTCGTACGTCGGGGGTGTGGTCCGGCGGGCCGTACCTTCGCTTCTCGTGGCAAGGGCAGACACACTGTCAGTCTGAACGGTCCGTCTGAGTCATAGTGAATGAAGAGATGAAAGGTAAAGTAACCTTTGAGTTGTTGTTAAGACTATACCGAATTAAACATTAGTAGACAGGGTTATTTAAGGGCTATTCTCTTCTTATTTTGGATGGTAGTCTGGGTTACTAACACAGGTGGGGAGGGACGTATACTGTCTACCGTGACAGGTTAACGTTCACTAAACCTGGAGTGACCAAGTTCACATTCAGTGGTCGAGGGAATACTGGAACCGTTACGTTGGAGTGAGTCAGAGATGGACATCGTTGTCGAGGGACTCGAAATAGTCAGAGGAGTCTCCGGATTCTGGAGGTAAGTGAGTTTTATGGAGAGAGTTTTGGGAGGTCTATGAGTGTTGACTAGTCATTAGTATTACTTCTTGAAGGGGTCACCAGGTTACCAATTCTGAGGTACACAGGTGACGTCCCCCGTACCGAAACTTGGGATCAACCCCTTGATTCTAGAGTATACGGTAGGTACCATCGGTTTTTATCTCTTCTTTTGACTAAACGTCGACGACACACACACAACCCCCACCCCCACCCCTCTCCTTTCATTTCTACTCATTACAGTATATATTCCAGTGTTTCTTGTTAAATTTTTTATTAGTATTACTACTACTAAATAACTCAAACCGTGTACGGGTCATGGAAGGTTCGTAATAGAGGAACCTACTAGGAAGGTAGGGACACTTTGACCGAGAACTAAACTAGCAAAATGAGTATAACGGGGTAAAATGACCATTCCTTTGATTCAGAACCTCTCCGTCTGGGACCCACCTGGTCCAACGTTTTGCTCCAGAAAGACGAGGCCTGACCTGAAGTCCGGTCGGTACGGTGTAGGGACACCCCTGGACACACACGAAACCGTGGGAGTTAGGATAAGAGCCACTGTCCCCAAATATTTTCCGTGAACAGTCAGGTCAACAGACCCTAGACTCCGTTAGGGACGTCTACAGTAGACGGAGACACTTGTCGCGAGTATCCTAGGACCGGTTCTTTCTTCGTCACCCTGGTCTCTAAGAGAAATCCTGAACCGAAAGTCACGGTCTTCTGACCTCGATTCTGTCTTTATAGTGGGCGTCTCGACGACCTCCTTTAAGAGGACAACGGGAGGTCTATGTCCGGGTGTCATATGGGTCCGTATTTCGCGTTTGAGTCCTCTGTCGGTTCTTTACGTTTGATTTTGTTGTTACTGGAGAATTTAACCGTTGTCAGAAAATTTTATGATTTTGGATTACGACTACTTCCGTATCTCTTTGTGGGTAAGTAGACGACCCTCCTTTCAAACCATTATACGTAGTTTATACAATTGTAAAAAGTATGGGAAAGTAGGCCGTTTAGGTCATGTCCTCAAATAAGATTCCTTTATTGACACCGACTTACGATTCTAAATTGCAAATTTAGTAATTTGTAAAGATTACCACTTTTTGTTTGTCTTTTTTGGAGAATTGATAACTTATTATTCCTTGACCAGTTTATTTAATACCAATGTGTATACTACCCTATGAAACGTTGATAATTTTATTAGTATGTCTTCCGGAAAATACTGTAATTTCTATATATCCTATATAATTTGTTTTCATCAGATATTTTAAGGTAAATGTATTTTATAAAAAATATTACACTTTATAAAACGTGTCTCTTTACTAACCTTTCTGTATTTGGTTTGACAACTGTCATTTAATGAATAGACTTAAAATTTGTTAAAGAAATTGTTTGTGTCTAAGGAATGTAAGTAGTGTATCACAAATTCTCGTATCACAGACCCCTGAAGAGACCACCAGGTCATCGATTCTAAGGTACGAGGGTTACGTCCGCTGGACCCAGACTAGGGACCAGTCCTTTAATCAAAGGTGTACGACGTCGATTCTCTAGTTTAGGACGTTGATATTCTTGAACGTACTTTTTTTTTTTTTTTCTTGGACGTACGGTGTTACTGCTAGTTTCTACGGCACACGACGTTGATTCTGGACCGGGTCAGTGTATTTACTAAATATATTTGTTTCCTTTTTTAATCACATCGGAAGCCTTAGTCCGACGGACTCAAGTTTAGAGTTAAGGTAGGGACTAAGTACCTTTGGAGAGACTCAAAGTTTCATGTTTACCTTCATTATTGTTGTGGTTTCGTGGACGAGTCCCCCACAACCTCCGAGATTTACTCCACACACACTGTAAGAGTCATGTCACGGGATCCCACTAAATAGTAGTGGTAACCATACTAAAGGTACTGATTGATACAAAGACTATTATGTTCAGTACGTTAATCCTTCCTCTTCTCGGACTCGTAAACGGACGAAGGAGTGGGTGGAGCTTTTCGGTACAGACGATCGACAGGGGTAAGTCCCGACCGTAAACGGGAGTTGAAGGACGTTCCGTAAGTTAAGTGTGACGGTCCTGAGGGCACAAGGTAGGAGGAGCGGGGACAGGTGTCTCTCCTTCTTTGTCGGGTCGTTTGTGACCACACGACCGGGGTCTCACTCTGTACCTTTAAATGTTTTTGGTATTCGTTTACAAACCAAACCCTTCTCTTCCTCGTCTTCGACGCGCCTCTTTCCTCTGAAAAGTCTTCGAGGACCTCCTCAGACGGGAAGTGACGACCCGGAGGAGGAAGGGGGACAAACAAAGAACTGAAGCAGGACTGGTGGAGTAAAAGAGACTTCGTAGACCGGGGTTATACCCCGACTAAAAGTATTTAGGTTCTGTAGAGGGAATCGGGTCGTCTGAACCTTCTTCGGTTCCTCTTTGGGGTGTCACAACGGTCGTCTTCGGGACTTTCCGTCTCTGTCTGTCCTTTCTCCTCCCATCAATTATTGGTTCACTCCTGACTCCACGCGGACCCCGCGTTCCGTACATGTCCTTCGACTACACAAGTCTTAGGTCTCACGACTCGGTCCCTCTCTTTCTCTACCGGGACCTTGGGTGTCTTCGGAGGTCGTCGACAGGTGGATGGGAGCTAAAGAAAGGAGCGGACACCGGGGAGTGATCTGTTCTCGACCGAGTATACCCAGTGTCTAAAGAGGTCCACACCTCCTTGGTCTAATCCCTTGTACAAGGTAGGGGATGTATCTGTATGTGTCCACGTGTGTGTACGTGTGTGGGGGAAGGTCCGTCCCTTTCGTCTCCCATACCTCAAGATCGGTCTAAAGTGAAGGTCAACGACATTGGGTCTACGCATGAAATCAGGGAAGACGAACCTTTATGGTTATGTACTAGGGTTCTGTTTCGGCTCATTGACAACGACCCACCTCGTAGTTTTGTCAGTCCCTGTAATTTAACTTTTATTTCTTCACTTACTTTTTTTTTTTTTTTCGACACTAAGGATCTTTAAGGGTGAGGTGGGTGAAGGGTGTTGATAAGATAATGAGGTTTTACTCTTTAATTAAGGAGGTCCTAATCCTAACACTTCTTACACGGTTTTGGATTCTTTTTCCGAAATACAAAAGTCCCACACTTGAACCGAGTCGACCCTGAGTGATTCGACGTCGATTCCCTCGGACCCGAGGTGGAGAAACGTAAAAAGTCACTTTCTTTCACTTTCACTTCAGCGAGTCAGGACAGGTTGAGAAACGCTGCGGTACCTGACATGGGATGGTCCCAAGAGACAGGTACCCTAAAAGGTCCGTTATCATGACTTCACCTAACGGTAAAGGAAGAGGTCCCCTAGAAGGGTTTGGTCCCTAACTTGGGACCAGAAGGCGTAATATCTGTCTGTGAAATGGTAGACTCGGTGGTCCCTTCAGTCATGACAGAGTTTTATGTCAAGCAGTTCCTACGGGACTCGGACAGTCGGAGGGGACAATTCCCACAACCACTTTCTCGTCTCCCCATCGTCACGCGTGGCACGCCGGAGTAAGAGTGAATGCATACGTCTTCTATAAGTTTCTTACCCGTCCAGTGACAGGGGAAAGTGGAATGTCCCTCATCTCCGGTCGAGGAGAGTAGGACTTGAGACTTGGAGTCGTCCCTCCTTTATTCGGTGGTGACTTCTCCGGCGATTTGAGTTAGGAGTGGGTGAGTGAATAAAATTTTTGTGTTTCCAGGATTTGATTGGGTCCTCAAAAGTTGAGACCTGTGTGTAATTTTGATGGTCGACCCGAAGGGACTGCCGAGTCACCATGTCTTAGATGGACGTCTACGTCCTCTGTACCCAAGCTAGGGACTAGGTCCTTCTAGGGTGTCCGGTACCTTGTTGACTCGGTCACATGACACTGACAACTCGGACAATACGTGGCTCGGGCATAGAGGCTTGGCTGGCTCTCTTTCGTTCAGGAGGTGTCATTACGTTTTTCCGTCCTTCCCTCAAATAAAGATCGCGCGATCCCAGGCTCAGAGTAGATGTGTCCCTGGGGCTCGTTTCCTTATACCGCCAAATATATGTCAGTCAAGAAACAGAGTCAATGTCCTCATCGACCGCAATGTACTAACCGATCTGTCCTACTCGCGTACAGGACAGAGAAAGACCAACCACACATCCCCTTCAGAAGGATTAAACCAGTTCCTTACGACAAAAAAGAAGGGTCGATTGTTCTTTGTACTGAGTCCAGGGACCACGATACGTGGAGTGACTCGGCAGGCCGGACGGACTGTTCGGACACGGGATCTCTGGTGCGAGACGTTATTCTCTTCGGCGACGTTACTCTTCGGGCACGTGGCGTTGATCTCTTTCGGGTGTACGTCGTTGTCTCTGGGTCGTGTCGGTCTTTATTTATCCTTTTATTCATTCTAATATATGTTGTTAGATGACAAAGAATTTGAAAAGGACACGTATCCTGAGAGGACCTCCTGAACCCTTTTACGTCTACACGTAAGTCTCAAAGACTAAGTCAACCAGACCCTACCCCGACCCCTTGAACGTAAGATTGGTCACGGGACCACAACGTCCAGGGACCAGGTGTGAAACTCTCGGTGACGGAGGACGACAGGAGTCTCTGACTGAGTTCACTAGACCTCACCCTAGACCTGTTGACGATAAATTTCCCCGACTTCGGTTTGTCCTGGGGTACCCCGAGGACCCGTGTTTTCGGAAAGACACAGGGGGTAAAGAACTAATGCCCTTTATCCGAAGTAAGTCGGAGGTACTGGAAGGGGTTCAAGGATCGGCGTCTAAGTTTGGCCGTGATTAATCCCTTCCCTTACCTAAACCTCTGTCCCTCCTTGTCAGTTCCTTGTTATCCCGTCGCACCCCGTCCCAGGACCAAGGGGAGTCCCTTATATGTATTGTTATGAAGACTCGGATAATGTCTACGAAAAAGGGTGGTCCCCCTTTTTCAAACGACATACGACGAGTGTTCGAGACTCTGGGGTCTTCCGACTTTGGTCTTTCAACTACTACGACTACGGGTGACTGGAGTGGTGGTTGGTTAGTCTTCTTGCAGGTACTCGACTAGTGCGGGAGGAGGAACTTGGGAATGATATTTTGAGGAGTAATGGGTGGAAGACCAACCCTGTGCGCTAAGACTCTTGTAATCTGGAGACTCCGGAGGAAACGGACCGTTTCGCTATTTCGATAAGAGATGAAGTGGGATTTGAGACAGAGACTCTAAAATAAACAACAGTTCCATGTCTCCGACCTAAACCGTGGTCCCGGGTCCTCTAGGACCCTCTTGGTGGCGATTGTGGTGTTCCCGATTGACTTCACTCTAGTTGATGTTCTCGTGTCAGTCGTGTTTGTCGACAATGGTCACTTCATGAATGACCTTAGGTCGACAAGAGTTGATACCGGAACAGATCATAGATAAGGAAAAAATGTAATTTCCTTTTAGAACTGTAGAGGGAGACTAAATCGTCCAGACATTGAAGTGTCTTCAGTAAAGACGTGTAGGGACGAGACGGGGACCAAGACCGACCAGAAACCCCGGAGTCGTGAACCAGTGTCGAGAGTCGAGAGTCAAACGTTCAGGTGACCACAGAATTGCAGGAGAGAGAAGGGAACCAAGTTCTCTTTACAAGGGAAAGGAACGTGTACCGTGTCTTTCGGGGACACCGTGCGGAAGGAATACTGCGTCGGGTTCCTTTCGACTGAGTAGAACTAGGTACCTTTTCGGCTCAAGGTGACTTGTGTTCTGAAACCGGTCGGGACCCTTCACGTCAGACGGATCGTGTGTCGACTAGGAGTCAGACGTACCCGTATTTCGGCGGAGGTTCTGGACCGTCGTCACAGTCCCACCCGGAGGTCGGGGTGACACCCTTCTAAATGTTTTGTTTCTCGTCTACGGAGCCATTACTGAAGTGGCGTCTTACCCCGGGTCACGTAAAAGTAGTCCCTCCCTTTCCAGTCACCGACGGCCGGTTCAGGACGAGTCTCCTCGGAGTCTCTCTGTCCGTCCGTTCGTGTAACTGGTCCGGCGGTATTACTCTCTTCTTACTTGTGTGAAATGGTGGGGATCCGGTCCGTGAACATCCATCTTGGAATAAATTAGGGATGTTGTTAAGGTATCATCTACGACAGTAACGAAGATTATAAAAGTTCCCCTCTGTCCGAGTCTCTCCAGTGTATAGGATGGATGTCAGTGTGTCGACATCGATTGGAAATGACAATATTGATTGTAGAATGATATACGGGCCTCTTCCGTTACCGTTGGGTGAGGTCATGAGAACGGACCTCTTAGGGTACCTGCCTCCTCGGACCACCCTCAGCGATTCTCAACCTGTGCTGACTCGTTGAAGTCAAAGTGAAAAGTGAAAGTATGTAACCTCTTCCTTTACCGTTGGGTGAGGTCACAAGAACGGACCTCTTAGGGTCCCTGTCTCCTCGGACAACCCGACGACAGACACCCCAGCGTGTTTCAGCCTGTGCTGACTTCGCTGAATCGTCATCGTCGTCGTTATGATATACGGTAAACGAAATATATATGACTGGGTAAATTAGGAGTGTTGTCAGGATCTCCACCACAAAATTAGACGTATCCTATCTCACACGGTACCACTGTTTGTCAAGGGTTTCAGAGTCCCGGATTGTGTTGTTCTTAAATGAAGAATAGATGTACTTCGGACGACACCCAGGTACTTGGAGAGACCCCGTAGAACGGAAGTATGTCACTGAGTCGTTCGGTCCATCGAAATTAGAACAGCGAGTTGGTTGACTTGTCCTCCGGAACCACGACTCCCTCTCTTTATTGGACCTCCCAACCTGCGGTAGAGAAAATGGGAAAGAGGGTCTTCACTGAGTACAGTAAGTCGGGTGTCCGGTAACCGGTCTCGATTAGTGTACTGTGGATGGGTTAAAGTCCTCCCACCCTTTATACCCCCTTGTTTGTCTTGCAAACCACTGACAGTGATAGAGACGATATCATTCATGACATAAAAAAAAATGGTAAAATTTTTTTAACTTACTTTATTTTTCTAAGAAATTTAAGATATTACGAAATGTTTTAAAGTGCGTGTGCTAAAGTATATTAGGGTATTACTGTGAAAATAAAGGGGGATGGAGACATGGCGGAGAGGGTCATCCATGATAATAATAGGGGTAAAATGTCTGTTCTTTTGACTCTGACTCACCTCTCCACGGTACGATCCCGACGGTATCGTCCCATGGTGTCTGACCTACCGAATCTGTTGTCTTTAACTAACAGAGTCTCGAGACCTCCGATCTTCAGACTCTAGTCCACAGTTGTCCCAACCAGGGAAGACACTCCTCACTTCCTCTTAGACAGGGCCCGGATAGAGGATCGAGGACCATCAAACGACCGTAGGAACCACAAAGAACCGACCATCTCGGAAGTGGGGTCAGAGACGGAAATAGAAGTGTACGACAAGAGGAATACGCACGGACGGAGGTTCAAGAGGGAAAAATATTCCTGTAGTCAGTATAACCTAATCCCCGGGAGGGAAGAGGTTATACTGGAGTAAAATTGAGTAAGGTAGAAATTGTTAGGATAAAGATTTTTTCCAGTGTAAGGCTCCAAGACTCTCAATCCTCAAGTTGTATACTTAAAACCTCCTGTATTGAGTCGGATATTAAGAACAACTTCCAGTGTGTCTCGGTTATTCTACTTATTGAACATGGAATCAGACAGATTAAAATTGAGAGGTAGGTTCCACTATTAATGAAGAAGACTTTACTCTCCAGATATTTCGTAAACCTCGGTACAACTACTACTCTTAATTAGTACGATAAGAACAGTCAGAGGTTTTCGTTCCTAGTATGAAGTATTTTGGAGAGAATGTGAACAGGAATTTTTTGTACTATAGATAAATTTGCTCCTAAGAATATTTATTTTAGAAGTAGATCCTACAACTTTTGAGGGATATTTAATTTTGGGGAGAAGGAGAGATGGTAGGGGTGGGTTTATCCTACGTCACAAGAGGAATCTTGTCTGTCAACCACCTGAGAGTAGAGAGTCCAGGGTGGGTATCCGGACTAGATCTTCCTTCTACGGAGACAGAAAGGGTAGAAATGGTTGACCCTACCACCAGACCGGGGTCGTATCTAGACCCTCCACACTGTCGACTGGACGACGCGGAGGATCCCAGACTGTATTTGTTTGACCTGTACCCTTTCCCACACACACGAACATATAACTAAGTGTATGGAAAAACGGGAGATAGGGTCCAAGGATGGGAAATGAAGAGGGTCAGGGTGACCTGTGTCTAGGGTAGAAAAGAAGGATTCAAAAGTAGAAACGGGTTGTGGTGGGGGTCATTCAGATGACAACCTAACCACGTCCTAAGGAGAGACGAACCGGGTCTCTCCTTCTTTTGTTAGGTTTGCAAAATTTCAGAACCACAGTTACAAGAACGTACAGTGAAAGATTGTGGAAGGTGGATGTTTTCATATTGCGTGGACCACCTCTACGGGCTACTCGTTCCAGTACGGGTCGTTGTCCGACTCGTAGAGTAGATTTGAGAGTGTCGTCCGGACTCTACGGAGACTCCTTCTGCTTTCTCGGACCGTGATCAATCTCGCCAGACCTGTCTAAAATTAGTCATTATTGGTGACGTCATCCCTCTTCTCAGTCCACCCCCGCTTTGAGTTGAACCTGAACACATCTCCACAGACCCGTAAAATTTCCCTCTTACTCCCTTCTCCCTCCA
The DNA here is from genome assembly GCA_006410555.1 of Capra ibex. Taxonomy (NCBI): domain Eukaryota; kingdom Metazoa; phylum Chordata; class Mammalia; order Artiodactyla; family Bovidae; genus Capra; species Capra ibex. The sequence goes on along the minus strand of SJYO01035988.1, from coordinate 16,526,322 downwards.
CCCATTCGTCCCCGAGTCCTGTCAGTCCCATCACTTCTGGTTCCACAACCAGATTTACTTTCGGGACTCACAACCGATTGACCGGAAGATCTGTAACACGAGGAGGGGAGGGTGCCTCCGACCCTCCGCCCGGTAGAGAAGTCCATTGTCGACCCTGTCAGTCAAGATAGTCCTCGGTACTCAAGAGGGTTCACCCGTGAAATTTTCCCTGGTCGTAGGTAGGATCCTTACACCGGGACTCGACAATCTTTGACAATCACAGACAAGTCCAGAGAAATTTTAAAAAAAAATTAAATAAAGACCGGTACGACCCAGAAGGAACGAAACGTGTCCGAAAGAGATCAACGTCGCTCTTCCCCGATGAGTAGTAACGCCACGCGACGAGTGACACCACCGAAGAGGACAACGGCTCGTACCCGAGTCATCAACTCCGTGATGAGTCATCATTCCCCTCCGGAATCAACGGGGCGTCGTACCCGTAGAAGGGACCTGGTCCCTACCTCGGACACAGAGGACGTAACTGTCCGTCCAAGAATAAGTGACACGGTGGTCCCTTCAGGACAAGTCGAGGAAGATCAAGTTCCACTTCCGGACGAGGTGTTCTCCTGAGTTTCATCGGACCGACCCCACACCAGTTCCGCAGTGAAGATAGTAAGAGACGGTACAGAGGGTACTTTCGTCCAGTCGCAGGGTGGAGTCCGGTATATGGACCCCTTACCAGTTCGGTAGGGACCGGAGGACTCAAGGAGCGATACAGAGAGACCAAAGACCGAATGGAGAGGGAGGGACCCCCGCTGGTGAGTGTTGGACGGGGGGCGGGGATAATGAGTCGCGAGATCATCCCCCTACTACACAGATACTCCCAGTTCCACGGTCATTACTCCGTACACTCACCGGGCTCGTTGAATGAGTGGGAGTCCGACTCAGGAGTGGGAAGACTACCTCCTAATATCTCGTAGGAGTTTCACCCAACCCCTCCGGTCACTGGGGTAAGGTTTCGATTACTATTGTCGTCTGTCAATACGTTGTGGATGCTACCCAGTTCATGAAATAGGTTGGACTAAAAAAAATAGACTTTCATTACAAGTTTCAAAGGTGACGGTGGTTCCACCCTCCCAATAAATCTCACTCAGTAGTCAGTAGAACCGGTCTCCTCCTTCTCCTGTGTGTCCTGGCGAGGGAGAACCGGAAGTCTGGGACGGCCGGAGGAACCCGGAAACAGGGCACCTCTCTTCAGTCGCACTTCGACACCCGAACCCCGGGTCCCAGACTCTCCGGGTACCAACTCCTACATCAAGACTGTAGGCGACTTGCCTTGACGTCAAACAATGGACCAATAACAGGGAAAGATCAGAGTAAAAGGAGCAGACACTATTGAGAACCTCAATGTACTTACGACGCTTCATATTACTCTATTACGTCTGTCTCTCGAATCCTCTCTTGAGTCGTCCATCATTCGGAGTTTTTACAATCGAGTCCCTGAAGGGACCACCAGGTCGGCGACTCTGAGACACAAGGACTACATCCCCCGGACCCAGACGAAACGCCTAGGGTATACGACGTTGATTCTCAAGCGTACGGTGTCGACGTTGGGACGTGCAATGCTACTCCTAGTTTCTAGGGTACACGGTACCCTAGATTCTGACCGCGTCAGTTCAAATTTTTTTTTAGAATTTAATTTTTTTACAATTGACGTGAATACCGAAGGTCCACTGTGATCGTCATTTCTTGGGCGGACGGTTACGTCTTCCGTACTCTCTGTACCTCAGCTAGGGACCCAGCCCTTCTAGGGAACGTCCTCTCGTACCGTCGGGTGAGGTCATAAGAACGTACCTCTTAGGGTACCTGTTTCCTCGGACCGCCCGATATCAGGTGTCCCAGTGTTTCTCAACGTGTGTTCGTTTTACTAAATCGTATGTGTGTACCGTCCCTACTTGAAGTTTTAGTGTAGATGAGACCCTCTACACCTCCCACCTGTCACTATTGATTTCCGGTGGGAGAGTCAGCCAGGAGATCTCGGGGCCCCGTCTGGGGGTCGCGTCCGCCTCGAGACTAGACGACCCTCGGGGTCACGCCCTGTAGTAAGGTCGGGGACGACGATCGGAGGAAGTCGGGGACTTGTGGGACGAGACGAGACTCCGTCCTCCGCCAAGGATACACGTGGTCCTCGAGGAGGGACACTGGACCGAGTATCCCTCCGACGCCCCCAACCCCCCCCCCCCCTTCCTACCCTTGGGTCCTTAGACAGTGGGAACTTCTGTTTCTTTGTAGGAAACGACAACAATAACTTTTCTTTAAGAGGACAAGTTTGGGTTGACGGGTCTCAGACCCGGTCAGGTCCAGGGAGGACCCTGGAACCCTGGGGACAGGACTCCCTACTCGGAGGGTAGTCTACGAGTGGAGGGAAGTCCCGTGAAGGGTAGGGTCGTGACCAAGGGAGCAACAATCGGTGTCTTAGGACGGGGGGTGTCACCATAGAGTGTACCCCTACTAATTTTTGTTCTTCTTATTTCGGGGTTTGATTTTCGTGTCGACAATACGAACTTCGGGACAGGAGGATAGGTCAAAAGTTATTGTTATGTTGTTATACGAGTCAATGAGTCAGTACGGACTGAGAAACGTTGGGGTACCTGACATCGGGCGGTCCGAGAAGACAGGTACCTTAAAAAGTCCGTTCTTATGACCTCACCCAACGGTAAAGGAAGAGGTCCTTACGTTGTTATCGATAGTAAATAACACGATACAACCTTCCTGTAAACTGATTTAAGTTGTGAGTGTTATTGGAGTCCCCACCATAATGACAATAGGGACAATTTGTCATTCCTACACTCTCAACCTGTAATTCTTCCGACTCATGACTTCTTGACTACGGAAAACTTGACACCACGATCTCTTCTGAGAACTCTCAGGGAACCTGTCGTTCTTCTAGTTTGGTCAAGTAGGATTTCCTTTAGTCAGGACTTACAAGTAACCTTCCTGATTACGACTTCGACTTCGAGGTTATGAAGTCGGTAGACTACGCTTCTTGGCTGAGTAACCTTTCCTGGGACTACGACCCTTTCTGACTCCCGTCCTCCCCTTCTCCCACTTTTTTCTACTCTACCGACCTAACGTGATGACTAAGTTACCTGTACTCAAACTCGTTTGAGACCTCTATCACTTCCTGTCCCTTCGGACCGCACGACGTCAGGTACCCCAGCGTCTTTCAGTCTATGTTGACTCGCTGACTTGTTGTTGTTGGTAATTTGTCCACCCTTTTGACTCAGTGTCACTAATTTGGTGAACGGGTTCCACTGTCTAGTCTCGCTTTTGACGTATTTCCGGGGGACGTCGGGCGAGGACCGACCTTTCCGAGAGAGACGGGAGACACAGGAGTCTCTGTGTACACGGTGGGGTCACGGGTGGGGAGTGGTTCCTCAGAGACGAGAGTCCCCACGCGTGTCTCAGGATCCGGACTCGTAGGCGGAGACCGGTGGAAAGACGCAAACGGGACTCCGGCGGTGGACCTGTTTCGGAGGAACAGGACAGAGTCCTCCACCGTCCAAAAATTCCTGTACCCAAATCATGGTCCCGACAAATAGTAGTCCTGACCCAAAGGAGAGAGTCTCCACTTCTTCAACGAAGTGTTTGACACACCTCCCGCTACAGTTCGGGTGGCGGAGAAGGAGACGAGGGAAGGGACCCCTTGTGTCAAGATGGACTGTCACACGGTGTATGTGCGTGTCGTGTGAGTGAGTGTGTGTGTGTGTGGACGTTTGTACGTGTACACCACACATGTGTATGTGCCGGAAGGTCCTTCGTCCCCTTTCGTTTTTCACAGAAAGAACTCAGAGACTTACCAGAGTACCCTAAGGATGTGTAGACTTCAGCAAACGTCTAACACCACACACACCGAACACGTATTCTTCACGTCCGAATACGTCCTGGATTAGACGTCCCGGGTCCCGTTTTACTTTACACCTTGGGTAACAAGTCTTTCATAATTTTTAAAGTACTACCGTTGTTGTCCGGACCCCGGGAAGACTCGTGTCCGGCGGACGAGTCCTTCCCCCGGAGTGCGGACACTCACCCAGCCTACAAATATAACGTCCGTGAAAAGGCTAATCTTCCAGTAATCTCAGAGTTCCCCTAGGTACTGAGAGTTCCAATTCTTGTGAAACCATCGTCTTCCGGTCTCAATCTTCGTACCCAGACTCAGGGTCCGTATACCAAATGATCGACACCCTGGAGCTGCTTCAAGGAATTGGAGAGACTCGATAAAAGAGTAGACACTTTTTTTGTTTTGTCCCAATATTATTTCGGTTGGCGTGTCCCAATTACACTACTATCCCCGTTATCTTATTTCTTGAATCGTGTCGCGGACCGTACAGGCAAGGGTCCTTCATGACGCTCAACAATCAATGACTTGTCACTCAAGTAAGACAGAATGAACGATACGACCTACAGTGTAAGAACACGACGGAACTGGAGTCGTTCGTCACGGAAGGCATCGACTAGAGTCGTCCTGGTCGTGTCGCGGACCGTCCCCGAGAGCACCTGTGCTCGACCGCAAAGACTCCGGACCGAACCACAGAAACGACCAGAGAGGGAGTCTAGAACGGGACAACCGACGGACTGACCAAACCAGACTTACGGACCCGGCGTCCCTTTACACTGTCCATCGGTGTCCATCGATCCAAATCGTCTGAATCCTGACCACCTGACAGAGACCCAACTCGAACTCTCCTGACCCGGGGAGTTCTCCTGGGGGATCGAAAATTCAGGTCATAGTAGGAACTGTCTCGAAGAGAGGTTTGACCCCGTGGGTTCTCTCCCAAGAATCCTTTGTACCCGGGTTATCGGGAACTGTTCGTACATAAAGGGGAGACCCATGGGTGTACTACCGAGGAGTCCCCGGAGACACCACGGAGTCGTTAACAGAGGAGACCCGGATGGTCGGAGAGGCCCTCTCGACGACGCCGGGTCGGGGGGAATGGAGGAAGGGGGGATCGGACCACGGGACCGGGAGAGTGAGGGACGTCCCACCTCTGAGGGTCACCTTTCCTTCTCCCTCGGGGCCCCATTCTAGTGACGTAGGAAGGTGGGTGGTCGTACTAGACTCCTTCAGACGTCGGGGAGTCCCAGAGGTGCCGGTATAAAGATTAGACGCCCGCCCCACCTCCCCATCCCCCACCCCCACACCCCCACCCCCACACCCCCACCCCCGTCACAGTGGAAGCAAAGACGGGGCATCTTCGGGAGTGGGTATATGGTTTCCTCCACAAAGTTACACATGTTACACGTAGAAACACGACTACTTTTCACCTTCGTTGATTTGCAAGTAGGTCTTCCCTCACCACTTATTTACCGTAGTCTCTTGACTTTGGTAGTCCTTTGACAGTCATTTGTCACCTATAACGTCGGTGGTTCGGTAATGTAATACCGGCGGACCTACCACTCGGGACTCCCTTGAGTCCTACCTCTGTTTCCCCCACGGGTGACGGTTCGGGCATGTCGTCAGTGGGGGTCCCCACGTGGACTCCTTTGAGTCCGACTCTTTTGGGTCCTGCGACCCGGGTCTCTCGACTCCAAGTGTCCTTTCCTTACCGAAGTCACTCGGGTCTGAGAACGTGGAAGGGTATCTGTCTTTGTGTCTTTTCGTGGTTTAAGGAATTGAACTCTATTGACCAAAAGGAAATAATTGACATTAGAAAACTATAAGGTGGATAGACCAGAAAAAACCATTTTTGAGGATTTATGGGACCGAGGGAGGTGAGGGGCGGGGGGCGGGTGGGGCGGTGGCGGAGGTGAACGGATAAGTCTTGTCAAAGGAGTCTCGGTAGACTCTACGACAGAAAACCTGGACTTCAGGAGTCTTTCGGGTGGTTCAATTTATGTGGAGAATTGAAGATCCAACATTGAAAACAGTAGCCAGTTTTGATAGCATGATCTTTACAACAGGTCGTCAAGAATTTTCGGTTCACCCGACTGTGTCTTTCCACAGATCGTACATAAAAATTCTCTTTTTACTTTTCACGTTCTCTTATATCATATTTATTAAAGACATTTTCAGTTCATATGTAAGAGATTTGTATAGATACGTGTCCCTTTCCAGACCTTTCTACATAAAGTTCAACTAGTATCTCCGACGGAGACTCTCCCCTCCCCCGACTCCCCCAACAGTTTTCCCTGAACTTCAGATGGGTAGACCTCGGGAACGGGGTCTTTCGGACAGAGTCTAGGACGGTCCTACCTTAAGGATTGGGGTCCCGGTTCCGACACGACATGACGACCGCAGAACCCACCCTTAAGAGTGACCGAGAAGCACTTATTGACCGGAGGGTAGGTGACTATCATTTTAACAAGGTTTGTAGTAAATAATTGAGGGGTAGTTCCCGGTCCGTAGGATGGGAGGGTGTTGTCCCACCCATAATCTCAGTCCGTGCCTGACGGTTCTTTCCGCCGTCCAGACTCTAAAGGGAGAACGAGCATTCGGTCGTCAGTCGGACGGCCACGGTACCTACTTCCATCTTCTGAAGACCCTGTCTCTGTCGTCTGGACAATCCATTTTCCCCTGTGTTCGAGGTACAAGTACAACCAGGGGAGACGGGGGAACAGAGTACCCGGTTCACCCTCCGTCCGGGTCCCCTTGAGACACGGGTGTTTCCCGACCACAGTGTCGGTTCCTTAGGACTCTAATCCTTTGGGGATCGGAATATTTCGCCGAAGATCGTTTGGACGACCTAGAAACGGAACCTCCTCTGTAACAAAAGTAACAGGACCTTTCGTTTGTTTAGACGGGAGACGGGTTCCCTCTGTGACAGAAATAGACGGTTCCGACAAACAATTTATTTGTGGGAACCTTTCTATCAGGTCTTGTTTTCCACAGTGTTCTGAGGTCTTTAAGGTCTCCGGAGACCTCTTGACAGAAGACTGTGACTGTCGGACTCTACTCCGGGGCTCTCCGACTCAGGGAAGGGGTCCCGGTGTGTCACTGGTGTGTCGTCTCGACCCCAATGGGGTCCATTAGACTGAGGACGTGGGAACCAAAAAGGAGGGAAGGAGATTTTGTCCGACGACCCGGTCGGACCCTTACTTTCTTCGGGACTGTTGTAATGAAGTCTCCCTTTTAGGTGAAGCTCAAGGGTTGTTGATGGATATCTTCTTAAAGTCCTTGTCTCAGACAGACGCCGAATCCTGGTTCGCGACGGGTGTGTAACAAGGACTGGACTGAGAGGCGGTTCCCCTACTCTTTTAAAGAGAGGCCGACGGGGACCCACTCCAGTCTCTCCTCGACCTTTATTCCTTGGTCGAAGACCTCTGGCCTATTTACGAGAAAAGAAAATGTCTTCCTTTTATTACAGTACGGCAAGGTATAAATAAATTTACACTTTAAATAAATACCTCGTCTTTCTCCACCACAACCGAGAGTCGCGGGTTGGTCCTTTACCAGACCCGAACAAAAGCAGAGGAGGTCGTGGGACAGGGGGTCACTGGATTAGACCTAGGATCGGGACGAAGAGTCCGGGCGGGACTGGGGTGGAAGAGTAGAGGTCTCGGTGTTGAGAGAGAGACGCTCCTACGTGTCTCTCCCCGGTTCGAACAGTAACCCCAAGGGGATAACGAGTGACAGGAGTAGACATTTTATCCCTGTGTGCAGACGGGGTGTAACGGGAGTAGTTACGATTCGTTGATTATCATTATCATTGTCATTATTATTGTCGAAGATTACACCACTCACCGATTATTTATGTACGTAGCCACTCCAAAATCCTAAGAAGAGATGCCTATCCCTTTGACCCCAGTCCCTGTCCCGTTTCAACCGGTGACAGTGTCTCTGTGGGAATTTCTTACAGACGGAGGCAGGGGAACGGGGAGGGTCTAAGGAAGACCGATGACTCCTTCTGCGTAGAGGTCGTAGACAAGGAAACTCGAGACAGACTTCAACGAGTTCCAAATGAATGACTCTCCGAACCCGTCCCGACTCCGCTCCCCGTACAGAATGTTTGTTGTTCAAAAGGGGTCCTCGATCAGAGAAACGTCGGAAAATTGAAACAAATTTGGAGTACCGTCGGGACTACCTTTCTCGAAATAGAGGTGAACGTCCGTCCCTTTGACTCCAAGACTCTCAGAATGTGCCGGTCTGGAGTACCGACCACCTGTGGTCCTGTCTCGGGGTGGGACATCCGGACTGAAGAACAGGGGTGTGACACTTCGGGGACTTGGTCGTCCAATACTATGCCGGAGTCAAAAAGGGAGGCGTCGTATCCCTGTCAAAGATGGAGACCAAGGAACGGTAGACTCTAGGATGCCTCAAAAGATGCAAGGGAAGTCTACTTGAGACACGATTCTCAAACCTTTCTACGTCTCTCTAGGTACTGTGCGGTTCCTCCGTCGGTGTCATCCCGGTCTGTTCCAGACTCGGGGCAGAAGTTCGTCGTGAGTCAGTGGGTGTGGTGCACTGGTTCCGGAGACGTCCCTCCCCTACCACCCCCCACCCGCTCCGGGACAAAGTCCCTCCCGCAACTCCCTCGTCAAGGTCAATTCAGGATTTCTTCGAGGTCCCTTTAATGTCCCACTCCACCACCACCGTTCCGGTCCCACCCCTGTCTTCTTGTCCCTTCTCGTCCGGACTACGGGTGTGAAAGGACGGGTCTCCACCGACCGTCGGCACCTCTGCCTGTGGACGTTGGTCCACACAGACCCCCGCGGGTGGGGTCCTTTTACGGTGGTCTTGACTCCGACCGTCCGTTCGTCACCCCTACTGGGTCCTCGATAGGGAGGGGAGAGGAGGGAAGTGAAGTGCCGTCCCACTCTAGATAACAGGACGACTGGACGATTGATTTTTTACAGCGAGCGGTGGGTCAAGGTGTTCTTAATTCAGTGATCAGTGACGTCAACGACTGGAAGTTGTTCGGGTCCTCAAGTCTTGTCTCTAGTCCTGTTCCGGGAGACACGAGACCCTTTTGGCTGTTTTGTCCGGAAGTCTGTCTTTTCATAAAGGTAGTCTTTAAAAAAAGTTTACGCCTAAGAACGTAGAAGGGTGTGAATCTTTTCGTGATTTTCGTGATTGGCTGTAGAGACGAGGCGGACTGGTCGTCGTTGAAGACGACTCTATACAAGAACCAACGTCCATGGGGGAGGTAGTTTTAGTGTAAATACGACTGGAGGAGATGACCAAGCCTCGCCAAGGAGGGAGATGACTCATCAGGGGTCATTCAATAGGTTATTTTGACTTTGAGCGTCGAGAGTGTAACACGTATAAATCAAGACGGACCTTGTGAAAGACGGGGAAGTGGGAAGTCCAGAGTCAAATTTGTGAAAGAATCCTTGCGACGGGTGAGGAGTGGGGGTGGGGGTGAGGGTTACGTTTAGATGAACTCTTCTCGTCAGAGGAGAGGTCGAACGACCCACAAGTACGGGTCCTGACGACCAATAGGTGAAATAAAGTCTAAGTAACAGTGCACTCTCGGGGGAGTCTCAGGTCCGGAACGGACCAAGACAAAGTGGTGACGTCGGGCCACGGGTCGAACCCGACTCCTTCTCGTCTACGAGCCAGAGATACTTCTCCCGGGTCTTAGTCGTGGTCCTGTGTGAACAAGTATGTCGACGTATTGTCCTCCCACTCTCTGAACAGGGTACCAAAGTTTTTCATCGTCTTTTCGTTTCGTCTAAAGATTCCGTCTTACCCCGGGTCCGACTCTCTCGGAGGGTAGACCCCGAATTGGGGAAAGGGGTCTCAGGAGTTTGACTGGGGTGGGGTCATCGGAGGCGGGAGTCAGTCAGTTACACCTCCTACTATAAGGAACTCCCCCTTTTTAAGTCCACTGTTTATTGAGAAAAGTGGACCGGGGTACCACCCTTCCACCGAGTGGGACAGCGGTCATCCCCCCTGGGAGTCTTAAGACGTACCTTTGAACCCCAAGGACGTTCCTCCTCCCCGACGGTAGATCACTGGGTCTTCGTGTCCGTCTCAAGAGTTCTCTCGAACGGGACACAGAGGTTCTCAAACCCTATGACCTCTCGTCTCTTCGTCCAAACCCTTCCGTCCTCGGATCCGTCGACGGGGTCGTCCACGACTTCCTATACATACAATCTCTGTCCCGGACCAGGATGTCCTTTTACGTCCCGGGAACACGTTTCTAATGATTCGTTCCAACAGTAGTTGCCGCAATTCAGTACGACTGGTGTGTGAAACTATACTCTACTACTCTTTCCGTGAAATGACGACACCCTAGGGGACTGACGGACTCCCTGACGGAGGGGCCTCCGTAGATACCTCGTCACCGGTTTTTCTCAAAATTTTCTACGAGTCTCCAGTCTTTTTATATTTACTTTCGGTGTTACTTTGTGACCAAAAGTAATACGTTTATCCGTTCTTAAAGTTTGTGGTTTGTCGTTGTCGGTCCCCATGACTCCCACGGGCCCTTCGGTCGACACGAAACGACACTCGTATGACGTAGTGCGAAACCCTTTTATTGGACTGTGAAAGAAGTCCAATAAAATAAATGTGTTTTATGCTCGTGATATCGGAGTGTCGGGGTTCTGACTGTCCAAAGGATCTCCTTATCTTTGTGGGTGGTTTTCCTATATATTTTTCTTCACTAAAACACTATGTCAAACTTTATCACCCCCTTTTTTTTGTTGAGCTTTGTTACATTCATAGACTTCTCGGTAAAGAGAATATCTCTTTACTAACTTACTTGTACCATCTAAGGAGGACAACGTATCAGGCGCAAAAAAAAAAAATTCATCTAATCTGTGTCGAGGTGACAGACCCCCTGACACGTGTTGGACACTTTAAATCTTTTACACAACGACTCAACCCTGTGATGTCCTTGACGTCCATGTTTTGACGGGGTGGGTCATGTCGTATAAGTCGTAGGGAAAAGGGAAGTACAGTGTGGTTGGGACGGAGGAGTAACAGTTTTTTTTCATTGTTGTTTTTTCGGAATTGTACAAAGATTTATAAGGTACGATTTTTGGTGACCCTGCCACTCCGGACTCCACCCAAAAACCTCAAAAAAATAAAATCGTTTATAATCATTCTAGGATCAACATGTCTTGAAAGGTGCAAGAACATGTCTGTCCTCCCACTTTCCAAGGGGTCCCGACTATGTCCTCGACCCTCCCTCTCCTAGAGATACGGACCAAGGTAGAAACATACCTAAGTGGTCCGTTTACTCGCGTACAGTGAGAACATTAATGGTTTTAATTGATCCTCTTTCTGGAAAATTTTCTTTTTATTACTTTCTTATTGTTCTTGTTTTTATTTTACCTTCCTTTCGTCCTTCCTCTTTTCCTCTTTCCCTCCCTCCCTTCTTCTTTTCCTCCTTCCGTCCGTCTGGCGAAACCTCTGGTTTCAGGGGTGGGCGATCGTGTTATATGCGATGTATACCAGGGAAAGCGACGATCGCTGGGAGTGGGGGTGGTCCCGTCGTCGTAGCCTCACCCCCCTTGCGACGGTAACGGGGTCGAGATGTTCCTAGTTCGGTAATCGGTGTCGTCGAAGGGTGACTGCCACGTGGGACTCCCCTTAAGTCCTACCTCTTTTCGTCCCTTTTAAGACACGAAACCGATGACCGGGATCTATCAATTCTGCACATAGATCCCTTTTTAAAAGTTACTTGGGTCTAAGAACGTAGAAGGGTATTATTAATTGACCTCTATTGTCAAAAAAACACACTAATCGACATTAGAAACCTACAAGTTAACGCCAAAGAAGGACCGAGGAGGGAATAGAGAGGTCCCGTCGAGGAGTCTCGGTAGACTCTCCGACAGACACGGACGATATCAAGAGTCATTCTAGAGGTTTATTTTGACTTAAAAAATGAAAGTCAAACCCAACCCGAAAAAAGAGGTCATTTGTCCCGACTGGGCCACCGTCGTGGACGGCACCGCCGGTGGAGGGAGGTCGGGCGCTGGTGGGAGGTGAGAGGTGTTTCCGGGGAAAGAGACGGCGGACAAAAGTGACCCGGAACAGGTGGAGGTTCCCGTCCGAGACCGACGACGACCACCGTGGTCCTCTCCGGGAACGGGTGACGACTTCCGAGTGAAATACCTGTATTTCTAAACAGCCGGCCACGTGGGTCCGAGAACCTTCCGTCACCAAAGGTGGAAAGACGGTGTAAGGGTGGGGTGAGAGGCCCTGGGGGGGTGAGATCCTGCCTTGTGTGTCGAGGACAAGAAGGAGTAGGGTGCTGTATTTAATGACGAGAAGGTCGATCTATCGTTCCGGTCCAAGGGGTGTCGGATGTAGTGTCCGCAGGAACTGTGGGACGACCGACCTTTTGTAAGGGTCGTGGAGGGGAGGTACGTCGTGGGAGGGAAGAGGGTCCGGACCCACTCCGGTTCGGTCCTCGGGGACCGACGTGGGGTTCCGATGTCGTTCCCCGTCAAGGTTGAGCACATAAAGAGTAAAAATTTTGTAACATATGTGAATAATTTGTACGGGACAGAACAAGGTTTTTATGTTTTGCCGGTGTCCCTGTGTATTCTACGTTGGTCGTATTTGATTCTTGGTCCTCTTCTACGAATATTTTTAGAACCCTGTCTCTAAAAATCATGTCAACTTTTGTGTCTTTGGAACCTTCGGTGGATTCAAAGTTGGTATCCTCTGACCAATTTATTTAATGTTATTACGGTGTGTTAACTTATAATACGTCAGTATTGTTAATTTAAATATCGATCTATTAGTTTAAATAAATATAAATATTTCTCAAAGTCTCTTCCTTTACCGTTGGGTGAGGTCATGAGAACGGACCCTTTAGGGTACCTTCCTCCCCGGATCACCCGACGTCAGGTACCCCAGCGATCCTCAGCCTGTGTTGACTCGCTGAAGTCAAAGTGAAAAGTGAAAGTACGTAACCTCTTCCTTTACCGTTGGGTGAGGTCACTAGAACGGACCTCTTAGGGTCCCTGCCCCCTCGGACCACCCGACGGCAGATACCCCAGTGTGTCTCAACCTGTGCTGACTTCGCTGAATCGTATTTCTCAAATAAACAAATATCTTAGATTTTGATTTAAACATGCAGATATACGGATTCCCATAAAAATACCCTTTTTCTACTTTTCAGAGTACTCAAAGAACTTTACTGACGTCGAGGGTTCTTTAATTCTCAGTGACAGAATATCTTCAGTGACAGTATATCTGTCAGTGACAGTGATCTATAAATTCAACATATATTTTACATACACAATGTTTCGGAGGGCGACAGGTCGGAATCCCACGTCCTGTTTAAACTACACACCGACTCCCCAGACGATTATGTCCAGTAGACAGGTCCCCATACGGAACGTCGGGGGGAGACGACTGGGGTAACTCCTTTTCTCAACTGAGTAAGGTAGCGTCTCCGCATCCCACTCTACCCCAGACTTTGAGAGACAAGTGAAGAGTGTCCTCTCAGTTTCTGTGTAGAGTTGCTCAGTCGGTGATTACCACCTGGAAGACCGTGTTTGTTATCTTACAAACCCCCACTGACTTTAGTCTAGTGTGTCTTTCAATGAGTGAGGTGGGTTCCGAATCCTCCAAGAGTGATGGATAGAGGTCCCCCTTTAAGGGTCTTGTGAGACAAATGGATGATGACTCATTGTCTAGTGGGGTTTTGAATCACCGGGTTTCGTTGTTGTTGTTAGAATAATAGAGAGTACCATAAACACCCGGTCCTTCAGTTCCGACCCGAGTCAACCCACCAAGGCCGAGTCCTAGGGTACTCCAACCTCAGTCAACCTTCGATCGTAACCTTGACGTACCCTGACACCGTCGACCCCCCTACTGGTTCGTAGAGAGAGAAGTCCAGTAGAGTCCCGAAGAGGTACACTAACGAAGTACACACTATCAAACCCGAAGGATTGTCGTACTACTCATAGTGTGTCTCGGTTGTAGTTATAGGGTCCAAGTAATATGATACGGAAGGTAAAAACACTTACAAATTGTGAAGGTAATATTTTTTATATGTAAATATAATGTTCAATTCTTGTGTAGTAATTCGTAACGTAGATTTTAACTTCGACACTAATCCACATTAATTCAAGGACCTTTACAGGGGAGGGGTATTAAGTCAAGTCAGCAAGTCAGCTCAGACTGAGAAACGCTGGGGCACCTGACGTCGTACGGTCCGGAGGGATAGGCAGTGGTTGAGGGTCTCAAATGAGTTTGAGTACAGGTAACTCAGTCACTACGGTAGGTTGGTAGAGTAGTAGACAGAGGGGAAGAGGAGGACTGAAGTTAGAAAGGGTCGTAGTCCGAGAAAAGTTTACTCAGTCGAGAAGCGTAGTCCACCGGTTTCATAACCTCAAAGTCGAAGTTGTAGTCATGAAGGTTACTTATAAGTCCTGACAAAAAGAAATCTTACCTGTCCAATCTAGAGGAACGTCAGGTTCGTTGAGAGTTCTCAGAAGAGGTTGTGGTGTCAAGTTTTCGTAGTTGAGAAACCGCGAGTCGAAAGAAATATCAGGTTGAGAGTGTAGGTATACACTGATGACCTTTTTGGTATCGGAACTGATATACCTGTAAACAACCGTTTCATTAGAGAGACGAAAAATTATACGACACATCCAACCAATATTGAAAGGACGGTTCCTCATTCGCAGAAAATTAAAGTACCGATGTCAGTGGTAGACGTCACTAAAACCTCGGGCCTTTTTATTTCAGTCGGTGACAAAGGTGACAAAGAGGTAGACAAACGGTACTTCACTACCCTGGTCTACGGTACTAGAAACGAAAGACTTAAAACTCGAAATTCGGTTGAAAAAGTGAGAGAAGAAAGTGAAAGTAGTTCTCCGAGAAATCAAGAAGAAGTGAAAGACGGTATTCGCACCACAGTAGACGTATAGACTCCAATAACTATAAAGACGACCATTAGAACTAAGGTCGAACACGAAGAAGGTCGGGTCGTAAAGAGTACTTCATGAGACGTATCTTCAATTTATTCGTCCCCCTGTTATATGTCGGAACTACATGAGGAAAAGGATAAACCTTGGTCAGACAACAAGGTACAGGTCAAGAAAAAAAAAAAAAAAAAATATACCTTGCGAAGTGCTTAAACGCACAGTAGGAACGTGTTCCCGGTACGATTAGAAGAGACATAACAAGGTTAAAATCATATACACGACGGCTTCGCTCGTGGGTACAGGTCAAGATTCACAACGAAGGACTGGACCTATGTCTAAAGAGTCCTCCATCCAGTCCACCAGACCATAAGGGTAAAGGAAGTCTTAAAAGGTTCAAATGCTACTAGTCCCAGTACATATGTCTTTCTTCCTTTACCGTTGGGTGAGTCCATAAGAACGGACCTTTTAGGGTACCTGTCTGCTCGGACCGTCCGATGTCAGGTACCCCAATGTTTCTCAGTCTCTGCTGGCTCACTGATTGTGAACGTGAAAGTATTTATATCTTCAATCGTTAGTAGATAAGACTAGATGTATTAAGTTGACATGTTTGTTACGTCTTAAAAGGAACATTCTCTTCACATAATATACACACGTTATTGTTGTTTTTATTAGGGTCAGGGACTTAAGTCTTGAGAGTTTCGTTGCTCCCTCTGTCGACCACAATCGTCACCCTCGTCCTTATAGGACATACCAAACGACACACATTCACAGTTAAAAAAATTTGAATTAACTACATAAATATTATTCTTTTTCGACAACTTAACCGAGAAGGAAAGAAAAAGGACATCATTATAGAAATGATGAAAAAATTGGACACAACAGACGGTTCCCTCATCCATAGTGATCGTCTGTTCTTTATCGTCCGTAGTTTCTATTTCTCTTTTCCTGCATTTCAAAATTTACCTTACTTGAGACTAGTAGTTGAATTAGGGTGAAGAGATGAAACGGGGGTGGGGGTTGGGACGGAGGTGGGGGTTGGGGCGGAGGTGGAGACTGAACTTTTTTTTAGAGAACCTAAAGTCGGGGACCTACAGAGGGTTAGGACCGATTACGTTACCGGTCGCGCGGTAGACCACCGAAGAGCGTCTTCACGTACCCGGCACGCAAGAAAAGACTTGAGTGTTCGGTTCGACATCGAAGGTGACCTTTTAGGGTACCTGCCTCCTCGGACCATCCGACGTCAGGTACCCCACCGCTTCTCAGCTGTGCTGACTTGCTGAAGTGAAAGTGAAAAGTGAAAGTACGTACCCTCTTCCTTTACCGTTGGGTGAGGTCACAAGAACGGACCTCTTAGGGTCTCTACCCCCTCGGACCACCCGACGGCAGAGACCCCAACGTGTCTCAACCTGTGTTGACTTCGCTGAATCGTCATCGTCGTCGTCGAAGGTGACCACCCAGTATTTGACCACGAGGTGTCCGGTTTAGACTAGATGTCTACATGACAGATATTTATATGTCTACATATCGAGTATTATGAAAATGTCCAAAACTTATAAAACAGGCGTAAATTTTTAGGTCTATAAAAGGGATGTTTCAGACTGGAGACCGAAGAAAACTTTTGGTCTTGACTCCTACGGACCCCGACTCCAGACACGAGAGGTCCATGGACAGACCGAAGATGACACCGGTGAAACCAAACACAATCAAACAGGATGTGTCCTAGGGGGTCTTGCACAACTTATCACAGAGGGTTTCTATGTACAGGTGGACCTTAAAGTCTTACACTAGAATAAACTTTTTGTCCCAGAAACACCTACGTTACTCAATTCCTAGAACTCTAGTGGGATTTAGGTTACTGACTACAGAAATATTCCTCTTCTCTCCTGTGTCTCTGGTAGTACACTTTTATCTATGACCTCACTACACAGATGTCCAACCCCTCACGGTTCCTACCGACCGTTGGTCGTCTTCGGTCCTTTCTCCGTACCTTTACGTAGAGGGAGTGTCGGGTCTTCATTGTTGGGTCATTAAAGCCCCAAAACCGGAGGTCTTGACACCCTCTTATTTAGAGACAACGAAATTCGATGGGTCAAACACCATTAAACAATGTCACCAGGATCATTTGATTAGATGTCATGGGTTCTCCAGGAGTGGAAAAATGTTGTTGGGGGTTTGTCCGGAGACGAGATTTCAGATATCCTACCTGAAGGGGTCACCGTGTCACCGGTTCTGCGACGTGAGGGTTACGTCCTCCCGACCCAAGTTAGAGACAAGCCCCTTGATCTAGAGTGTACGGCGTTTATTCTGAAGTGTACGGTGTCCAATTTTTTATTTTTTCTTGGAAATACGACGTTGATTCTAGACCCCGTCGGTGTATTTATGTATAACTGGCTAGTTATTTATCTATTTATTTGGGATGTCCCTGTTCCTTGAATGGTGGAGGGTGACCACACTACTTCATTAACACTACCTGATTAACAACCTTTGAGAAGGACGATTTGGTTATGTATTATGTTTGATGTATTTTAGTATATCTCAGATATTTTCAGATATTTCGTTGTATTTTAGAAATACCTCAGATATTTCTCACTCCCTTTGGTGAGAATTTTTCGTTGTTTAGGGATGACCAATACCCGAGTCCCCAAAGTACCTTCTCCGTCGTGGACTTTACCCGGAATTTACTACCTGTACTAGTTTTGTTCGCCTTTGTCCCCACCACTGTCCAAGGTCTACTGGCTCGTCACCTACCGGGTCTTCATCCCTTCACACCCGATACGTATATATCTGACTAACTGACTAAGTAAGTAAGTAAGTAAGTAAGATCCTTATAAATAAGAGACTCGTCACCAGTCACTCGAATCAACCTTCCCTTCACACACAGACCCACCCCAGTCAGCCACCCTTAATTCACACTTCGCAGATTTAAAGATTTTCAGGACCAGAGGGTTCGTTCGATTCATTTTAGACACTATAAATGGGTGTAGGGACCCAAAAAGAAGTCCGATTTAATGGGATTAGTGGTAAACATATCTCCTGACAAGCAAACATAGAAAGGCTCTACGGACGGACACAGGGACGGGGACCAGTGTCGGGTACAGGACCGACGTTCCCACCTATATACTAGGTCCGACCGGCAAGTGTCGTGGGGTGAGTGGACCGCGCGACTACCCAGGTCAGTAGGAAGGGACACTGACTACACATCGGAGACCCTCGTTCGTCGAGAGAGAGACGAACTCGGCGGTTCAAGAGACGGTGTGTCTCTTGTAAAGTTGTCCTCAGTCTCACTTACTCCGGTTGTCCACTTTTCTTTGTTATGTCGTCGTGGCCCCTCAACGGTAGTGTCTCCGGGACCAAGGATCTGATAGGAAGTGAAGGTTCTTGCCGGGGTTATAGAAGGAAAAAATACTCCCGGTCATTTAATAAAGAGACGGATCCGATCAGAACTCAAAGACAACGAACGTGGTTTCCCAGGACCGATTATACCAGGACAAAGGTGTGAGAGAGTAGGGGTCACCGGTTCGTCGGTTACTCCCTTTCCTCGTACCAAGGGTAGGTCCGACCACCGGGAGGGAGGTCAACTCTCTCCAGTGGACTTGTGAAAGACTACTTGTGCACTCATGAACCACGATAACCCCACTGTGATTTTTTCGTGTCCTCACACTGACGTTCTCTTTGGGTTCGTGTTACGTTTATTTTATTACGTACTTTCGGAGAGATAAAAGATGGGGTTTCCTGTGGGTAAAGGTAAGAATCCCTCAGTAAGGAAACCCGATCACAAAGAAAACTTTATATTCGACCCTCCCGTCAAGTCCTCCGTTATTCCGTCGGTTAAACGGTTTTTAAAATATATGGACTTACGTGGTTTAAGTGATCTAATTTTTTTTTTAATATCTTCGAACAAAGAAAATTGATTTGTATTTTAAAAGTCGTGAAAGATATTTTACAACTGTAAAATCAAAGGTTGTACTTTACTAACACTATGAAATCGAACCGTCGTTAAACTTCTTTCAAAGATGTCCTTTCCCATTTTAACAAGTGCATGGACTTCTCTTCAATCACCACTATTTGCCGTGGCCCTCACTGCTAAAAAATTTCCTTCTACAGTCCGACTTGACTCTGTTCTATTAAGTAGATCGGTGAGTAAATAAATTGTACATGTAGGACCAATAGACGGGACACGGTCCGGGTCCTGAGTTCCTTTGTGCACACTGTTCTGTACTAGGTGCGGGAGTTCCTGGAGGTCGTCCCCTTAGTTCCTTTACGTCGGTCACTGGAATCCTGTCTTATGTCCGGTTACTCCCTGTCTTCGTCGCACCTCCACCCTTCCTCCGTACTAAACCTCGACCCAAAACTTCGTACACATCCTCAAACGGTACATTTCCCTCTCTTACCTCTTTCAAGGAGTCCGTCCTTCATGTCTGATTTGATTCTGAGACTCCACGTCCTCCACCTCTCCTTCGTCTGTTTCTCCTCCTCGTTTTCCTGACGACCCCAGTGTAGTAGTCCGGGGATCCTCCAGTCAGTTTTACTTAAACTGAAAGTGAGGCACCCATTATCCCTTAGTGACTCCCATAATACGTCGCCTTTGTTTAGGACGGAGGTACCGTCGGCACTGGTTCTACCTGGTCCTCAGGATCTTTCCTTCCCCGATCTTCCGGTCAAACTTCCGACGACATCAACAGGTTCATTGTCTACTTAGCCCGATTCAATCTTAAATAAGTAAGTTGTATATGAATAACTAGTGGTGGACGAATCTCTGTCCGTGTCTAGTTCACTAGTCACGACCCCTAAGTCGTCACGCATCTTCGACCTACTAGTTTCCCCTCCTTTCGTAAGGTCGGTGTCTCTTGTCTCACACCCCCGGGATTCCACCCTTTCTAAACCCAAGAAAAGTCCGTCCCTTCGTTCTTGGCACACCGATCTCGGAGTCTTGACCCTCCGACCCTCTCCGATTATGACTCCGGTCAGAACGCTACGTAACGAGTAGGTGTGCATAGAGACGGGAAGTTCCTGGCTACATCTACGATGGAGGTGGTCCTTCGGAGGGGACTTGTGACTAAGTCAAGAGGGAAAGTCGAGGGTCGATGACAATCGTCCTATTGGTGACCTCGTCAAAGACGGGGTCTCATTCATTAAGTATTTGCAGAAAACTTATTTACTAATAATCTTTATCCCCCCTTTTTCTCACCACACTCTCTCTCTCACCCCCCGTCACCCACCAGTGACTTTTCACCCTTTCGACCACCGGATTACCCTCGTTGCAGTTGGACCGATTATCAGACTTGTCAAAAAGTCTGAAGTCCAGTACTGTTTTAAATCACTCGTGTGCTATTCGTAAAAAAAATTTTTTTGATTTCAATTTTATAACTTACGTCTCACACCCTTCCCCACCATAACGAAGTACTTCCGGACAAGACTAATGTGCGTGTGTCGGGTCACATTTTAGATGAAGAAGGACACCAGTTCCGTTTTCTCAAGTTCTGGGAACCTTAAGTCCATATCTAAACCGAGAATATAGTCTCCCGAAAGGTCCACCACGATCACCCCTTCTTGGGTGGATGGTTACGTCCTCTGGATTTTCTACGTCCAAGTTAGGGACCCAGTTCTTCTAGGAGACCTCCTACTTTACCGTTGGGTGAGGTCATAAGAACGGACCCCTTAGGGTACCTGTCTTCTCGGACCGACCGATGTCAGGTACCCCAGCGTTTCTCGGCTCATGCTGCCTTCGTTGAACCGTGAACATAGTCTCTGATTTTTATTGTTACTAAATTTGTTTTATGTGAAGGCAAAGAGAGATGACCGACCTTACCACTGAGACCCGACTCACCCCGGGCCCGACGAAGAGGACCAACACAGTCTACCTCGTCGACACAGATGTAAGGGTCGTCACCCTTCTCCGTCTTCCTCAACCCGACCCCCGACCCCCATACCGTCGAAGAGGACTTCTGGTGGTGGTCCCTCACCACAGACAGTGAAGACGAGTACCCCTCGACGTTCCTTCTGACCCTCCGTACCGGAAACAGACCCACCGGTCCCCGGGACGGTATTTGTCCCCCAAGACATTGAGATCCTCCCCTCGTACCTACACCCGAGTAGGACGTCGGAGACGGGACCGGACACAAACTCCTTGACGATCCCTAGGGTACCCGAAACCCTGGACAACAACGGACCCGTGTCCGGGACGTCCGGTCCGGGAGGAGGGTAGGGTGGGGTGTGGAGAAGAGAGCCCTGAGGTTCCGGGAGTCTCGAGGGGTGCGAGAAACCTGAGATGTTCCTCACTTCCTCTACCGGACCCAGTCACGTAGCTCCCGTGTCCCGGACCACACCTCGTTCAGGAGACACTTGGTTCGGTAGACGTTCGCAAAGGGAGGTAGGTGAGAAGAGGAGTCAATCGACCTGACTGGCAGTGTCAGGGGTCCCCAGGGTCGTGGGTTGGTAGATGCACGTGAGAAGTAGGAGTGAATCGGAACACGCGAGACAGTCGACACGGAGGCGGAGGTGAGACATTTCGCCCTGATCACTCTCCTGAACAGTGTCTGTCAACACATTGTCACAGGAGCAGGTACATTGCGAACCTACTTTAGTACGTGCACTTCCGAGACTGGACCGACCCGGACTCCAGTGACAGACGGGTCGGTGGGCGACCCCTTGACACAGTCGCTCCACTGGAGGCGCCCGGGGAGGGACAGTGCACCGTCACACGAGCCCGACTTCCCCTGTCACGTACGGAGAGAGGAGGACAGGGGAGTTGACACCCTTCGTGGGACGAGGGTAGACCGGGGTCGGAGGGCTGGAGGTCAGCAGTGACTGTCTTCGTGAGACAGGAAACCAGGAAACTCGGAAGGCTTTCTACCGAGGGTGTCGAGTGTCGGGAAGAGGTCGTAAGAAAAATTTCGTGTCAATTAAAACGAGACGTTTACACACTCGGGAACCCCAATTAATCTCCTTCACACCTTACACTCTCCCTCTCGTTCTTTTAAGACTCGGACAGTCCTGAGGACGGAAACGTGAGACCGTGTCTTAGTGTTTTGCCCCATCAGACCAGGGTGGGGAAGTAGAGTGTCGACCTCTTTGACCCCGAGCACCCCTCCACGACTGGGTGCAAGTCTCTGGTCTGGTCCGTTTAGGGTCCACCGGAGTGAAGACTCGAGAGGGGGCTGTGAGTTCGAGGACAGGTGCAAACGACACTGCACAAATACTGTTGCACCCAAGAGACGCCATGAATGACAGAGTGACACCCTAGTGGGTCGTCTCCGTCGTCTTGCACCTCCGAGTGTGACCTCAACCGATCCGGTTGGTTCCAGTGGGGGACCTCTGTTTCAACAACGGACGTACTTGCCCTCACCTACCCATTATTATGGACAGAGAACCCCAACAACCCTCCTAATTCGTTGTATTACGTTATTCGTCCACCCTACGACTACCTTTCTCTCTTTGTGAACACGAAAGGAGGAAAGGGAGTGGACACAACGAGTTTTTATTTAAAAAATTTTTAATAAAAAATTCAATCCCCCACAAAACACAAACCACAGAATAAACAAGAACCAGTTTTGATGGGCGAGAAGTTCGAGTGAGATGGGTTTTTCCTACTGTGGTCGGTTTCCGTACCCCGGGTGTCCCGTCCACCACCCCTCCGACCAAGAGATACCCAAATACACACTGAAAGAAAAAAGAAAATCTAAACAAGAGTCCAGGACCGATGAGTGGACTCCCGTCATTTATGTGTCAGGAACAGAGGTCCTCCGATTTAGGACACCTTTTCGTTCCACGGTCTGGTCCCACCGTGGGTGTCACGTCCCTCGCCCACCCTGCTGGTCCCGACTCCCTGGTACAGGTCCTCCTCGTCGCCGTCGCCCGTAGGGTCAGTGAGCGAATGACGTAGTCGAGAACCCGGACGGGATCCTCTACGAGAGACAGATGGCGGGACCCTCGGTTCCTACGACCCGATACTACCGTTCCCTACTTAAAAAGGTCTTCGGACCCGGGACGGATCGGAGACGGAGGGGTAACGGACTTGTTTACGACTAGTACTTCACGTTTGTGGTTCTAAAGGGACGTCCGACTTCTGTGAGTGCGAAGGATTCCCCACCTGTGTCCGTGTGTACCGTCTGATGTCCGAGGAGCTACTAGGTCACGGGTCCGGGCCGAACCACTGACTGTAATCTACTTTGTTATTTTGCCTTCTGGATGACGGTCCCCTGACGGCCTGGAGGACGGGCACTTGACCGGACGTGTGGAGTGTGACGGGGGTGGGTCTCTATCCCCGGGTCGGGACCGGAGGACGTGTGGGACGGGAGTGGATTCCCTGTTCGGGACGAGGTAGACCGACGTGTAGTCGTAACAGATCACTGCCGGGGTCGCGTCTTGTTACTTTAGTCTTAGAGACACCCACCCCGAACTCCGGACCTGAGGGAGCCCACTAGGACTATATGCTGGCCCCAACTCAGTGATCCATCGAGGAGGGGTACATCCCCCGGATCGACTTCAGGGTAAGGAGGTCCTTCGGAAGGACCGAATAGGGACACGCCCACTGGTAGGAGGAGACCCTCGGACCCCCGCATGTTCCTCGTCAGTGACCTGCGACTACTGTCGGACGAAACACACTCCATCATTAATCCTTTTTCTTAGTTCCGAAACGGAGTGTGATCGACGTCTAGGAACCAGTCCAATGGTTTGAAGAGCCTCTGACAAAGGAGTGACCGTTTTACCCGTAATTACTATCATGGATGAAGTGCTCGACCATATTCTACGAAGGTGACTGGTTAGGTTGGAGTTCCTGGGGTGTGGAGGGGGTACCGTGGGGATGAAGGTTTTGATATCAAGGGGTGTTTGGGTCTCTTACTTGGTCAAAGGTCCCTAGAGGTAGAGGTTGGATGAAAGAGGACATAGGACGTACGACCCCCGTCGAAGATCCGTTCAGTGTAGGTAGAAATGTGAAGGAAGGTCCTTATGAAGACTCGAAGGTTCAGCCTGGAACGTCCACTTTCATTCTTCATAGACTCTCGTCTTTTGGTCGTGTGTGTCTGAGGGGGGTGGGTCCTCCATCGAGGAGAAGGAATCCTAGATAAGGTCGGTCTACCCGTTTCAGACTCGATGCCCGACCGTGCTCCCCGTATCGAGTTGTAAATACGTCCCAGAAGTGACAACTCTTTCTTTAATCCTTGTTATCTTTATCATTTTTTGTCTCTTTACTAATTTAAGTAATCTCGTGTAGGTATGACACTTTATGATGCGTTGATGATCTCAGTATAACCCCACCCCCTCTCCCTATTTAATCCTCAAAGTCTAATTTTATATGTATGATCATATTTATTTTGTCTATTGATTGTTCCTGGGTACATATCGTGTCCCTTGATGTCAGTTATAGAACATTATTGGATATTACCTTTTCTTAGATTTTTTCTTATATATATAAGAAAACGACATATAGACTTTTATTGGTTGCAACATTTAGTTGACATAAAGTTATTTTAAATTTTTTTTAAAAATTCCGTACAGAAGTTTATTAAAATTACTGTATCCTTTTCCAAGTATTATCCGACTTAAAATAAAATAAAAATAAATAAATAAAAAATTATCCGACTTAAAATTTTTCGTCTTATATCTCAAACTAGAGACGAAACACTATATCCATATATATAACCGGATAGATGTTTATATATATCCTCTATATAAATATTATTATGGTCTTTACAAAGATTCAACGAAGACCAGGAGGGAGTCATTTAGTCCGGGGAGGAATGTCGGGGTGGGAGTACCTCCAGATTGTATACTTTGACTTATTCTCTTCGGACGACTGGTGTTCGGACTTACTTGAGACCCTTGAACAAAACACTTTTTACTGTGGCTCCCTCTCTTATTAGTCTCATCACGGTTATCCACCACAAATATTTCAAAAATAAAAGTCAAAAGAATTTTTATTGTAAACTAAAGGAAATACGTACACACTTCACATGAACGAAAGAATCCGACTCAATTATCCGTCTATTTCTGTTGTGCTCCGTCCCAGGGGTTCATCTCCACCCTCCTCTCCCACACACTTTCCCTCCGCCCCGTGTCCCCTCTCCCACCCACTGGGTGCCCTGCGAACTCACGGGTAGTTGCGTGTCTGTGCCAGATTGTGAAACAAAAAGCTAAAAAAAATTTCTGTAGATTTTAATGACTCTCTATGTCAAAGTCGTGAATTTATATGTCTGCCTTTAGGTTCGTGAACTTGTGTTAAGAATTGAGATTCGAGTCAATAACGTGTATTGTGTCAAATTCATCCGAAGTCCGATATTTCGTTAAACGAGACGAACCCTGAAGGAACCTACAGAGCTCAGAGGAAAACGTGGGGGTCACAGAGAAGGGAAACTGGGGACGGTCAGGTGTCGGAGTACTACTACGGCCCCCAGTCACCTAATCGGTAAGTAAGAGGGGTTCCCGACTCCCACTCCGAAACCACTTTACCTCCCAGGGGTCCAACTAGGGGTACCTGGGGGGTGGGGGAGACCACTTCGACTTTCGTGTACCTCGAGTACTCTCCACTCACCCACCGGACGGGTCCAGCCCACCGTACTCCTACCTTCACACTGGTGACCGGTGTACACCAGTGTCGGGGTCCCCCTATTACCCCACGTCAGTACGGGGGAGTGCGAGAGTAGCCGACACGAAGGGAGGAGAAGGAGGGACTCGAGGGTGTGGAGGAAGGGATAGCGGGACTTGGGAGAGACTCACCAGAGAGTTCCGTGTAAACAAACAAGACTGAGGTTGGACGGGGTAAATCTACACTGACAGAGAGGGTCGCGGGTCCCCTTTCCTCTGAGCCTACCGGTCCCCGCGAGATCTCGGTCCGGTCTTTAAAGAAACTTTTAGACCACCGCGAGAAAAGTTGTGTTGAGTTTAAGGTGACGGACGGATTCGGGCCCCTCACCCCTGTCCTGTCGCTCTCCTGTGTCTCTTCTCCCCTCGTCTTCTCCGGCCCACCGTCTGTCGAACCAGTTCCCGTGTGTAGGTTCCTCACTCCTCCCTGTCGGGACGTCAGAACGAGTGTTCCTTTGGACGTGGAACAGACTGTCCTTCGTTGGACTTCCGGAAGTCGGGTGACCCGAGCTCGACGAACCAGATTGAGACCCCCCGGAGCCAGGGTCTTTCACCCTACTTCGTCGCGTCCCCGAAGTCTGTCCGTTCCGACCTGGGGACTCAGGGTGGTCCCAGATCAAGTCGTAGAAAACGAAAGAAAGATGTTGTATAAATGTTCCAGTATTTTGCACGTGTCGGCCTTCTGGGTCTCTGTGCCTCTCCTACGCACGGGGGTCCTCCCCTCCCGGTAACACTCTGCTCTCCCCTCGGGGAGTGGGTGGGGTCCTGCGGGGTCGTAGGAGTTGTCGACGCGGGTCCTCTACCAAGGTCTTCAGACTCGGTCCCGTCTCCCTCCTTTGTCTGTCTGAGGTTAGGATCACTCTCGTGCTTCAAAGTTCATCGAGACTCTCCCCGACGCGAGTCTGTCGTCTCCCGACTGCACCTGGCCACAAAGGGACTTGGCTCGTCCCCTGGTCTCCCGCCCGACCCTCCGGCCCTTCCCCTCCCGCCCTCTGCCCGTTCCCCATAGACCCCGTCGCGCCCTGTGGAATTGCCGTCCTTGACACGACCTCTTACTCTTCGCCAAGTACCCCGATTGACCTCAAAGCAATAAAGGGAAGTTCCCTCCCGGACTTTCTACACTTAGGGTCCCACCTTCATTTCTTCGGTCCCTCGGTCCGACCCTCCGAACGGGTCCCCTGAAGTGGTGTGTCTGGGGTGTGGACGGTGGTGGGTCGTGTGTCCCACGAGGAGGAGTGTGCGGTCCGGGGGTCCCTACCGGAGAACCGAGTGTGTGTGTGTGTGTGTGTGTGTGTGTGTGTGTGTGTGTGTGTGTCGTAAGCGGTATGTGGTTTCCCGTAGTCTCCGGGTTTGGGTCCTTTCTTTAAGCAATGGCTTCACAATCCTTTAAACAAAGTTGTCCCTCTTGACCTGTCTCATCCCTTTTTTGTTTGGTTTGGTCCCCCATGGACGAGTAGGTGGGTTCGAGGGTCGACCATTCCTCTAAACCCCTTCGTGACTCTGTCCCGGAGTCTAAGACCGATGGGGTCTGGGGGAGACTAAAAAGTGTCGGGATATGTGGGGTCTCGAACTCTCCGGGAGGTGATATCGTCGGGATCCTAGGGAGTCTCCCCTCCTCCCTTTTGGGTCCTCGACTCTCCTGACCCCGATCTTTACCGGGTCCCTACGGAGAGAGCCTCCTCCCTGTCTTCCGACGTCGACAGGGGAGACAGTGTCCTAGAGTCCCTGTTACGGAAAACAGCCAGACCTACCCTCCCTTCGTAAATAATTCCCCAGCCCCTCCTCCACCGTGTGTGTGACCGTTCTGGGTCCGAGAACTAGACGACGGACTAGAAGTCCGAGGACCTCACCCCCCCTACCCCTTCCACACGTGGGGGATGGGGCTGTCCTTGCCCCCTCAAGTCGACGTGTTGGTGGTGGGTGACGGAGGTGTCTCGTCGTGTCTGGTCCGGGGGTGGGCTCTCGACGTCCTTTCCTGGGTTCGACAAGGTTGTAAGTCCCACTGGGGCGGAGACGAGGATTCTCAAGGTGGGCCTAGACGTTTTCGTCGAGGGGGACCGGGGAGGGGAGGGAGTGCACCGGGGGGAGTGTTAGGGTCGTCGGACCGCTCAGGAAGAGGAGGGGGTGGAGAGTCACAGACGGGGGTCGAAGAAGAGTCGGTGGTGACGAGCGGGACCGGACCCAATCCTCCTCTCAGGTCGTCTCCCTTTCCCGAGGGATTCCACCCACGGGCTGAGTGGAGTAGACTCAGACTCCTCCCCCTTACAGTCTCGGTTTGACCGGTCGTCTGTCGAGGGACGGGAGGGAGGGGAGACCCTGGGTAGGGTGGTCCGGTCCCGGATTGAGGTCTTCCCTGCCCCCTTCCCGTACCCGTCCTCCTCCTCCGACCAACTCCGTTCTTGTCTTTCGGTCCAGGTCCTTGGGTCCCACTGTCCCGCCGAACCGACCCCCCGACCGTTCCCCCGTGTCTTAGGTAAGACTTCGTTAAAAGTGAAACGTCCCACACGTATACACGCTTACACTCATAAAGTTTTCATTGTTTACCTTCTTTTGTTGATGTTCTCCGGAGGTCCCGGAAACCCACTGGGAGACGGTGATCGTCACACCTGCTTCCTGTGTAAACAGTCACGTACGGTGTGTGTGTGTGTGTGTGTGTGTGTGTGTGTGTGTGTGTGTGTGTCTATGAGAACGTATGAGTCAGTGTGTAGGACCGACACGTAGGTGTGTACACGGCACGCGTGAGTGTGCAGACCAGGAGGGGTAACCTCGGTCCCAGGAAATC
Organism: Capra ibex; assembly: GCA_006410555.1. NCBI lineage: Eukaryota > Metazoa > Chordata > Mammalia > Artiodactyla > Bovidae > Capra > Capra ibex. Next base: position 16,498,148 of record SJYO01035988.1, on the reverse strand, counting down.
CGACATAAAAGACCTAGGTAAACATTAGACGGACGAAGACAGGTCCAGAGACGACGGCACAGAGGGGCCGGCAGTCGTGGGACCGGACGGGGCCGAGGGGCACCCGGCAGATGGTCTACATCGGAGGTAGCAGGCGGAGCGGGCGGAGCGGGAGGAGGAGGAGACAGAGGAGCGGACGAAGGAGGCAGAGGAAGAGGAGGAGTAGGAGGGTCGGCTGTGGTGAGGGCTTCAGGGGACTCTTCGGGTGCTACAGCAGACACTTCCCTTGGTCGGTTCCCCGTCCAATCCTGGGGCGGCCGTCCCTTCGGGTCGGGTCGTTCGTCCCCGGGGGCCGACGGCTGGGGTCGAATGGCGTCAGTCCCGAGGGCACACACGCCCACGGCCAGTCGAGGTCCGGGTCGACCAGGTGCGTGGTCGTCAGAGGCGACGAGACCAGTGTGACGTAGAAGGCCATCATTGGTAGGAGCAGTGTCGAGCCCTACTTCTAGGGACGCACCCCGTCCGGGGCGTCCCAGTCTCGTCCCCGGAGGAAACTCTCCACCGGGGACCTTGGAGCCTGAGTGTCCGTGCACCCGGGGTGGTCCCAGGTCGGTCTGGTCGATGGTAGGTAAATTGTTCGAGCCTGTAGGTCCCGACCTGCGGTCGCAAAGAAGAAGTTGACTGGTCTTTGTTTGTTTGTCTTTTCGGAGGGAAAGATTCGGTGGACGAGTCGGGGACGATACCCAGGGTAGACGGAGGTACCGGGGGTCAGGACATCCTACCGGTTAGACTGGAGTAACACGGTCTGCGGGACCCAGGACCCGACGTGGATCCAGACGATTACGGGTCGAAAAAGGAGGGTCGGGAAACTAAAACTGGACGGGAACCCCGGTGGGTGAAAGGAAGTCTAACGAGGAATCAAGTGAGTTACCTGACGAATCTAGGGGTGAGGCCCCGGGGTCCCTATCTGTCTGACGGGTGAGACACCCCGTTGTACGTGTACAAGGTCCTCGTGTCTGGTCTCTCCTGACGAGGGTCCTCCGTCTCTGACCGAAGGACTATCTTCACCGCGATGTGGGTGGGGTTTCCGGTGACCAGAGGGTCAGTCACGCCGAAATACCCTCCGAGATCACACACCAAGGTACGTGCGATAGTGACGAGTCAATTTCCGGTTCGACGTGAGTCCTTGACCCTCCGGGGTACCCTGGACGGAGTACCTGTATACAGGCGAGTGGGTGGTGTGAGTCGGTTCTCGTACTCGAAAGACAGAGGGTTCTTGCAAAGGGACGGGAGCCGAAACCAGGACCAACCGAGTGAGAGTAGGGGAGTCGAGAGGAGAACCTGTGGTCGTGGGGTCCCTCCGGAAACGACTGGGGACCGACTGAAGACAGGTGACACGAGAGGAAGTCGTAGTGTGCGTGTCCTCGGTGTTGACCCGTGAGAAAGACCACACAGTTAAACACCCAACATAAAGGGGTTCATCGGACACACGAAATACTTAGGTCCCTGGTGCAGATAGAACGGGTAGTCAAGACGAGACGCTCCCAAACGACGACAGAGAGGTCTCGACCGTGAGTTCATAAACGACTCTTGTACTCGTAGACGACACGCCCCCCGTCCGCCCAGGAGGGAGCTCGAAACGTGTGTGGGACTTCAGGTACCCCAACGTTTCTCAACCTGTACTGGCTCGTTGACTTGACTTGACTGACTGACTTGACTTAACTTTCCTCCCAAGTTCCTTGAAAGGAATAAAGATGGATGTCGGGGTCGTCCTTACCCGTGTTTTAATCACGAATTTTGTGTGACTCCCCGACGAACCCTCTGGAACGGAGTGGTGCTCCTATTTATCCTCTCCTTAAAGGGAGAGGACAGAAGGATTCGGTCCCGGAGAAGACTTGAGTCGGAGAAGGTACTGTGGGTGTCCGATCTCGGAGACCCGGAGTCTCCATGGGACCCCGTGGACGGAGGAGTGGACCGAAGAAGAACCGTCGGAGGACCTAGACCTACGCGAGGTCGAGACGGTCCGTACCTCCGAGACACCCCTCTCTTCGTCGGAGACTACCCCCGGTAGGGCACCACGACTGTCCTGAGTGACTCGGGGGGATGGGTTCCGAATCTTTGGTCCGTCCCCCGAGACGTTCTAATTTTATGGGCCCGAGACTGTGTGACGGGTGACGCCCTACGTGACTAGGGAGATTCCAGGGGACTTTGCTGTCTCCCCGAGACGGTCCACTCTTGTGGGTCCAAGGTCAACTCTCCGATAAGGTTCCGACACCCTACCCAACTCCGAGGGGTCCCGGGGGACTCCCATGACCCCTGAGTACCCTATTCATTTGTCCTAAATCTTCTCCTCCACCCCACTTACGTGTCTGAGGGGTCCCACTCTCCGGAGGTCCCGTTGTATTCCGACCTCCCTTGTAAGTTACCTCCGGACTTTTATTGACCGTCGGTTTAGATTGAACAGACACTGGAACTCTTCAGGGGATCGAGAAGGGTCGTACTCCTGACTGACCGGCATTTTACTCTAGTCGAGGGTCGATCTGCCGACGACATGTCCTGTCTTTCGTAATCGAGGTTTCCGGACCCTTCATTCTTCACGACGACGTCGGTACGCCTCTCTCACCTTTCGACCTGTCAATCCCCGTCACTCTGACTAGTTTACTCTGTGACCGTCCCCCCAGACGCTAAATGTACTACGAGACGTGGGTCTAAAAAGAGTGCAGTAGAAGTGTTGTCGGAGACTCCACAACAGTAGAGGGGTAAGTCAGCGGGGTCCAGGGTTTGGTCGATTGCCACCTCGTGATCGCCTTCGGGGTCGGAGTCCGGTGTCTACGACATTGTGCGGGTGGTGTCCTGGTGTCTCCCCCGGTCCGGTTTGAGGTCTCCGTCTCGTCCCCGGCGGGGAGGAGGCCGACCAGTCGCCTGGGGAACCTTGGAGTTAAAGGGGTATCTTCTACCAATGGGCAACTGGAGTCACCAAGTCCTACATTTTTCGACCGTTTACTGTGGTGTAGAGATTCCGAGTACCAGTGTACGTGTGGGTATAATCCCCGCATATGACACCCTACCCAAGTTTTCACCTTAGTGACTCTTCGGTTGCTTCGAAGTCGAAGTCCTGGGGAATCGGAGAAGGTTCGGGAGACTCCCCGGGATCTTTAAAATGTAAACATTAAAAATTATGAGAAGGAGTTTCTTCCGGAGACTTTCACGTATTCGAAGTCCTGGGTATTCTAGGTGAGTCCCGGACGACTCCTTCCCCCAGGTGCACGACCAAGGGGACCCGAGGTTCTCTACTCGACGATTTCTTGCGTCCTTCGACCCCTCGACCGTTCCAAGACCCACCACCCTCCACCGGTTCTCCATCGGTGGGACTGAGGGTCTCTCTCGGACCTCACTCCCCGTCTCGGACGTACCGGCCGTCCCCCGGACCCCTCCCCCGGGGTGAGTGAGAGGGAGGTCTTCGTCTTCGTGGTGAGTCGCCACCTTTGGGCCGGCAGGAACATTCACAGCGTCCTCAACTTCTTCCCCGCCTACGTCTGAAGCATAAACAGGTCCAACTACCGTCGGTCGAGACAGACCAGGTCCTTCTCCAGCCGTGACCACAGGTCGAACCTCTTGTAGGTCGGCTACCTCAGGAACGTCGACCGGGGCTCCGAGAACAGGTCGGGACTCCTCTTTCGGTGTCAAGTCTGGACGAACTCCATTTAGTGAGGTAGGTAGACAGACAGGTAGGGAGGTTGAGAGACAGTCGGGGAGAGACAAGTCCCAGTCCTGTCGAGTCTTAGTTAGGCTGGTGTCCCCACTCTTTTAGTTCGTACCGACTTCCGGGTGGGGAGTCGGAGAAATGTCCTGGTGGGTTTGGTCAGTTTTAGGACAAATCTTTCAGGAAGTCCCTTTCATTAAGGAATGGAAGGGAGCCGACGAGTAAAGTCCCAAATCAAAGAAAGGTGGGTAAAATTCCTCAAGAAGGACAATCGATTGAGTTTGGGGAGGTCAGGTCAGCTTCGGATGGAGGGGAACAAGACTTCAAATCCGAGAAACTCCACGAGTCACAGACCGTCCTCCCCCTTTTTACACCCACGAGGGGTCACCTCGGTTCACCGGGGTCACGTGTCAGTAGAGGGGTAGAAGGGTGGGAGGAGGGACCGTGTCGTTCGTCGAGGGTATGGCGACCGGCCCGACCGAGGCGACGACCGACTCGGCAAGACGAACCTCAAGAGTACTTCCTCGACCTTGGTCAGGGCGTCGGCTAGGGGGTTCAGCCGGTCCAGGACTGGCCACGTGCAGAGACGTCAACCGTCTTGTCCCTCTTTCCTCACCTCCCACTTCCACCCCACTTCGTCGTTCGTACCAGAGCCGACCCCCACCACGGGATGTCCGGACCTCCGACCCGTCACGAATCCTCGCGGTCCCCTTCCCCTCGATCTTTGGTCTCCTCGAGAGAGGAGGAGAGGGTGGAAGGGGAGGGAGAGTGAAGGATCCTGGTTTTCGTGTGTCGCGTCCGAGGGACACTACTCCGGTTCGGGAGGACGAGGTACGTTTCGTCTGGGAGGTCGAGGTGTCCAGGGAGTCCGGACAAGGACCAAAACCAGTGCAGAGGGAAGGGCAATGTTTGAAGGGAACGGGAAAGTCTCGAGACTTTCTCCTGGGGTCCTCGGGACCGTCACTCGGCGGGGGGTGGGGTTTGGACGGCACCGGGTCGTGAGCAGTGGACCAAACGACAGCCTCCATCTCCACCGCCGGACGAGACACCCCGTCCCCGTCCCCGGGAGCGTAGAGTGACAGTCGACGAACGACGAGTCCGTGCGGACGACGAGGTCGAATGTGACGTCCTGTTCTTTCAGCCGACCCACTGCCCCCGTGACGACCCCCGTGGGAGGTCGGATGGTACCGTCGGTGTAAACGGAAGGGGGAACCTCCACCCTCCCTGTCTGGGCGTTTATCGTGCCTTTCCAGGGGGTGAGGGGGACGTCCGGTGTCACGCGTGACCAGTCTCCTTCGTCCGGGTCCTTTCGCCCTTTACTTTACGAGGGCCCTAGGGGTGAGACGTGGTCGGACGGGAGAGACGTGTAAACAGGAAGGGTCCCATGGACGGTCGGGAGTGAGAGTACGTGGGTGGGGAGGAACGGGAGAACCGGAGAGGAGGGGGAGGGGTGTCAGGGAACCGAGGACCCATTGGTCGATACCCGGGGAGGGAGTACCGGAAGGGGTGTCAGTGAAGGTACCCGAGAGAACTATTGTTTGTTGATGATGGATGACTTGTAGACGATTAAGGGACCGGAAATCTCGAAGGCTCTCCAAGTAGATAAGGAACGAAAATTTCGTAAAAAGAGACCAACACAGACCAAAGAGGGGTACCCTATTGGCGAGTACTTTGAGTCCAGGAGTATCGTAGAATATTGTACTAGAGTGGACCAGGGGAAGTCGAGGTACTCCCTCCTTAACACAAAGAACACGAGTCGTCTCTTGTGCCTGCGAGTCTCTCCGGGTCACTGAGTCGATTCCGGGTCCCCACTCGACTTTAGGTCTGGAAGATTACTGGAGGTGGAGGCGGGACCCGTCCCGTCCCTGGGAGTGTGGTGTCGGAGGACGGGTGTGGAGCGAAACGGGAGTCCACCACACTGAACCACGAGAGGAGGGGTGGGGGTGACCGAGACGGACGGAGGAGACATTGGGCGACGGAGGAGGTCCGTCGAAGACGGGAGATCGGATAAAAGAGAGAAGAAGGAGAAGAGGGACCACTGGAGTAGGGGCGGGGTTGAAGTTAGTAGTGGGTGTCGTCTACTGAGAAGTTACACGGAGTGTGGGATCTACCCGAGGATTCGGATCTTGGGTTGAGGTCGATTGTCAGGTACGGGAGGTTTGTGGTTTGTTCAGGAGTGACGATCGTCTTCGTAAGTGGCAATCGTGGACGTAAAGATACCATGAATTTTCAAATACGAAAGTGTTTGTAACAGAGTAAATTGGGAATGTTTTTAGGATGTCTCAACCAGAAGTAAGGGGGCTGGTGGTAAGGGAGGGTGTGACAGTGGAGTACTTCCTAATGAAGAAGAACAGGGTCTTACGGACCACGAACGACCACTTGGTAGGACAGGTATACCTATGGGTTGGTACCTTTCTACAGTTGGGGGTTCTGGACCTACTGTCTTGAGGAAAGAAGGTACAAAAGTACTTCGGGAAGGGAGTGGACGAGACTGCACATCAATGGCCGGAGGAGGTCCGGGGTGGGGAGTGGACGTGGACGGGTTCCAGTCCGCGTCCTAGACAGAGTCCGAGAACCCGAACCACGGACGTGACACCGACCGGTGTGACTACACGACTGTTCACGTGGACCGGGGCGTAGTAATGACCCTCGGTGTTTCTTCCGGACCGACTCAACAAGAGAGGTGAGAGACACCGGGGTTCACGTGGGATGGAGGTGGGGTGGACCCTGGTACCGAGGAGTGGTGACTCGACATTCACACCGGTAGTCTCGGCGTCTGTCTCCGTTCCACCCGGTACACTGTCCCGAATGTTTACGACAGAAACAAAGGTACCTCAAAGTGTCGTCCGACGAACTAGGATGTCCTCCTCACCCTATCCTCCCATGTCCTTACCTTCGTCTTCACTCTCTGTCTGTCCCCTTCCCTCCCAAGTCCTCTGACCAAGGTTGTTCTTCGACGAGAACCACTGGATGTCATAAACCTCGACGGAGGGACGGGGGCGGGTGGGAGGGTAGTGGGGGTCAGTCTGGGAGAGCGAGTGTTTTCATCTTGGTTAGTCCGTCCCATATCTGTGAGGGACGAAGGGGAAAGGTCGTCCCGGGGGTCCAAGTTGCGGTCCAAGTTGACATTCTACATTTACCCTCAACATGAGCATATTCCCCAGTCCGGTTTAGTCTCCAACGTTTGACTACCGGACTCCCGGTGAACACCAGACATCTGGGTTTAGAATAACGTGGGGGGTCCTAAAAACAAAAGTTAACCCAATAAATGGTTGTAAACGTTTTACCTTCTCAAGTGTATTTTTAGGACCTAAAGACCGGATCCATTTTACCTTCTATACCCTCGGGACCAGGGAGTAAAGGTATTCCGGACCCGGATGGCCTAACCAAGTAGTGGTTACGTTCGAGAGAGAAGTACGAAAATGTAATGGACGGTCCGGGGATTTCCGTAGATTCTAACGTTAGGGTTCAGGGACCAAAGACTAATATACTAATTCCTCTCTCTCCTCCTTCTACTCTGGAAGAGGTTCCCAGAATCTCAGTCCATCCCAGAACAGGAACCTGACCTCGATTTCGGAGTTTACGAGGAGTGAGGAAGGAAGGAGACACTCCAGGTGAACTGATCCCGGTTGTCGGTTCACTCACTCGAACCTTCACCTAGGAGTTCGGACTCAGGTCGCAAGTCTACTCCCTCGGAGTCGTGTGTAGAACTGACCTTGGAGGACTGTCAGGGACTCGGTCTTGGTGGGTTATTTTGGTGCAGAGCGAGGACTGGGAGTCTTTTACACACTATTGCGTGTAAACAGGGAAGTTCGGTGATTCGAAACCCCATCAAACTAGACGTCGTTTTCTATTAACAATGGATCCTCTCTTAGTCAAGTCGGGAACGAGAAATGCGTTTGGGGGAGGTCGGGAAGGTGGAGGGGTCCCGGGAGTGGATACGAGGTCGAAGAACGCCGACTACGTGTACCGGGCGACTATCGGGACCCGCTACGTGTGAAATACTGCCGACGTGAAGTGGAAGACCGTCCCCAGGAACCACCATAGGTCCCGACGTCCCCTGTATCTCAATCCTGTGTCCAGTAAACCCTAAGTCACAGTCTCTCGGGTCCTTGGGTGTCGGGGTGAAGACTCGACCCTTCGGGGGGAAGGATCGTCGGGAACTATTGGTGTCGAGGAGTTGAACCTTCAGAGTAGAGCTAGACCCGGACCGAGGGGTTCCTCGGAGGTTCCGGTGTTAGTCCTGAACGGGAGACCAGTGTTCAGGAGTACCCATAGTCAGTGGAAGGGGACGTTCCCCGTACAATGGAAGTAGAGGAACGACTAACAGGAGGGTCGAGAACTACATCAGTAGGATCCCTTCCTGTCTCACCCACTCCCCCTTCCTTTCCCGATACTAAATGTTGGATCTCGGTTTCAAGTTGAGGTCCCGGTTGTCTCGTTCCCGGGCCCGGTGACGAAGGGATACGGTTGACGGTGGTAAGACCATCGAAGGGTCCACTGGGACAGATGGGTCCGGGACGGTCGACGGACGGGGTCTGGAAATCGGGGTTTGGGTATAGGTCTTAGGGAAGACCGGAATAGGGATTCAAGGAATAAAGACTGGGGGGTAGAGTGTGACTTACGACGTCCCTTCCTCTTTAACCCCACTCCCACGTTCCCTCTTCTCATCCCATATTGAGTGGAGGTGGAGGATCCCTAGCCCGTCGTCGTCGTCCGGTGTCCTTTGCCTCGTCCTCCTCTCTTCCTCCCTACCACTAAAATCACCCGTCGGATAGGAGTCTGGTGGTCCAGAGTCCCGAGGGGTCCGGAAGTAGTACACTGACACCCACACCCGTTGCTAGAAACTGACGATTCCAGGAGACTAGAGATACTGGAGGTCAACCTCCTACCATAAGGATACAGAAATGTTATCTCTCGAATTCTGGACCCGTGCGAGACCCGACCGGAATCCTTGTCATCTCCACTCCGAGCCCCGAAACTCTTGTTCCAGGGTAGGAAGGTGAGGTCCGGGACTTCTACCAGGGTTTCCGGGTCGGGACCAGGGTGGTGGTCCTGCCTACAGACTCCCCGGACATGACAGACCCTTCCCTAAGAGTACGGAGACGGGACCGACAAACTCTTTACGGAAGAGAGGAAGACGGTCACAGGAAAGGACCCGTCAACGGAGTTGACTGTGGACGGGTGGTTCGTTCACTCCGTCTTGTCCGGAGAGGAGACCCGATGGACCCCTGACAAAAAGTCAGTTGTGGATTGAAAGGACGTCTTGAGTTTGCCACGTGACTTTCTTTCCCCCCAGTACCGGGGAGGACTACCGAAAGAGTCAAGGTGGTAGGTCGACGTTTAGGACTGAGTCTTCAGGACTTTTCGGGGAGACTCCAGTAGACAGGGTCGGGGGCGACACACGTCCTCTTCGGTCCTTCGGGTCTCTGTTCTCTCCTGTACTAGGTCCAGGGTGGTATAGCTTCGGGTCCAGAGGGCCGCGGGTCGTGTCTTGAGAGACGACCTATGTTGTGTGGTAATCCCTGGGTTCCGTTGTCACACACGCCCCACAAGTATCCATTTTTCCTACGAAGTTATTTCAAGTGGGTTACGATCTACTAGAAAAGAGACTTTTACTTTATTATTGGGTGTATACACAGGTTCATCGGTTCACAGGGGTCGGGAACTTAGGTCCTCGTCGTCCTCCTTCCGGTGTCCTCCCTGGGGGACCCGTGACCTGTCCGGTCGGGTCCGAGGACCGAGTCCATCGGTTGACTAAGGTGTCCCGCCGACCACAGGAGAACACAGGGTGGAGACCCGTTCGAAGATGCCTCTGACGTCCCGTCGGGAATCCCTTGATATCGTATTAAGGGACAAACGGTCTTGGTTTTCTTCGGTCGGGTCTGGGTCGGGAAGAAGAGGTCCTTGAGTAGTCCCACTCCCCAGGAAGGGGGTCACAGATGATTTGGTACCTACCCTTTACTCCGACTCACATCGGTTCACCAGCTCCGATCTCAGTGTTCAACCCCGTTTCCATCTCCGACCGGAGGTGACTTGACCCGAGAAGAGTGGCTAGGCCGTAAGAAACCCTCCCCTCACCCGTACTCCAATACTTCTTCTGTCCCCTTCATCGACCACACTCAGTGGACGAGAGTTGGTTGTTCCAGACACACGGTGTCTTGGGTGGGTGTGGACTTGACCTGGTCCCTCCCCACAGTCGACTCCCGGAGTTACGGACGAGTGAAGGGGTAGTGAGACCGGGATGGGACGACGAAATTGGAGATTGGTCCGACACTCGTCTTCGGAAACCCTGAGTCTTGGTTCATCCAAGAGTTTCCAGTTATGGTTCTTAAAGACTAATCTTTAGGTGCCCCTTCACCCGACCACCTTCTGTCTCAAGATTCTTTCCCTGAAAGAGACAGGTCGACGACACACTCTCGGGACCATCCCTCGGTAGGCGTGGGTGGGGTTGGACTCGTTTCTATCCTGAGGAAGGAGAGTAAGTCCTATGTTCCAAACTCGGGGAAAGTATATGTTCACGACAGGACCCAAGATCGACTCGAGGAACAGAGGTGACTACACCTACTCCATCCCCCTCCGGATTCACCAAGATCTAAGGTCCCGGGAATGAGGGTCCTTTTACCCTCGTCGATCGGTCTTTCTCACTACTCCTCTCCCGGGACCTCAGTGTGTCTTCGGGCAAAGGGGTGGTCATGTGGGACCCGTTCATGGAACCGGACAACCTCGAATCGTAGATAGAGGACCCTGGTGAGTCTCTAATTTCCTCTATCGCAGACTTTTCACGGACCGCAAGTGTCTTATGAGTTGTTTATTTTCGACAATATCGTCTTCTCTGGTCTCTTAAGTCTACCTTTTATCACCTCCCCGTCCTTTACTCGTCCCTCTCCGATGTGTTCCCCGGGGACGTTCACCCCTTCTCTCACCGGTGGTGACCCTCTCGTCTCTGGTGTCCCCACACTCGTCCCAGTGGGGGTTCCCCGGAGTCACTCTCCCCGCTACTCCTTCAGGTCACCCGCCGTACTCTTACCGACGAGACCTCCGTCTGTGGTCTGGTTCCCGTGTGGATCCTCGAGGATTCCAGTCCACACCCGACCAGGTAGATATTCCGTGTTTCCCCCGTAGACAACCGTTCACACTTATTACGGAAAGTTTCGTCCCCACAGATAAATACCGTGGGTTCACCCGAGTGATCGTTAATACTCTTTACCAGACTATTCCCGTGGTCTCTGAAGAGTCCTTTGTCCGGAGAAAGGTAGGGCCGAAACGACGGCTAGTTGGGACAGGAGAGGACTCTTTACCCCTAAACCTTCGCAAGTGGAGGTCAGGAGACCCCGGTCCCGGTCCGACCTCCCGTCTATCCAGTATCCGACTCTGGGTTTCGAGATCCGTTTCCCTTTCGGGTGGATAAAGTAGACCATCATCTTGGTCGGTACTGGTGGGGGCGTAGGTCACCACGAGTCGTGTCCCGTCCGTGTACCCCTTTCCGACCCTATATATTCGTCGAATATACAGTACCACAAAATTTTAATTCAGGGGACGTACATAAAAATACAGACGGAAGGAAAATAAGAGTCTAAGGACACTTATCCCGTCTTACCTATCCTAGTCGAGGTGTTTTTTTACTCTTTTCCTCCGAGTTTCTCCGTCCCGTTATCCGGTTCCCAGGGTTCTGTCTACTTCTCGACCCGGTCCTGAAGGGTAGACCCGGGACTGGGATACTGGGATTGGGATATGTCCTTTCAAAACGAGAATCCCCCTGTTCCCCTTACCCATCGTTCCTGAAACCTGGGACCCAAACGAGATTTGAACCAAACGACACGTAGGAGTCGTTCAGTGACGGGAGAACCCCAAAGAGAGTCGTTGTCGACTTGCAACCTTGTTAGACTCCTTGAAAAAGTCGGGAGGTAGCGACCGCGGTGGGTTCGGGTGTCCCGTCTGTCGGGACCCGAGGGGACCGCGAGTCGTCCGCCGACTCACTCGAGTACCGTTGTCGGGAGTCCACAGTCCAGGAAGGTCGAGACGGAGAACACAGATTACAAGAGTAAACGAGAGTGTCCCCCGGAGTCCCTCCTTTTTCTCGTCAGTAAGTGAAGGAAGACTCCTGTGAAGTGTGTTTCGTCTGTAAGTCCGGTTGAGTGATTGGGGTCTAGAGGACTGGAGGTCGAACTTCGGAAAAGGAAACCTTTCACTTCTTTCACAATCAACGAGTCAGGACAGACTGAGAAACGTTGGGGTACCTGACATCGGACAGTCCGAGAAGACAGGTACCCTAAGAAGTCCGTTCTTATGACCTCACCCAACGGTAAAGGAAGAGGTCCCCTGGAAGGACTGGGTCCCTAACTTGGGCCCAGAGGGCGTAACGTCCGTCTGAGAAATGACAGACTCGTTGGTCCCTTCAGGTTTCCCCTACGACACCGACTTCACGTGTAATTAAATAAGAGAGTTTAGAGTACTGTGGTTCGGGTGAGGTGTTGACGAGAGAGAGGTCGGACGGGAGGGGAGGGGTGTGGGTGGCCCAGGGTGGGATCGTTGGGACCGGAGTTAATGAAGTCCCAGAGGGGACCCGAGAGGAACCGGGGTGGGTTGAGGGTATGGCGAAGTTCGTGTCCCTAGAAAGGTCTTGTATTAAGACTAGTATGAAGAGGATAGAATTTTTGGGAAGTGACTTATACGTTGAAAGAGAGTAAAACTTTTTTTGACAAATTTCCACTAATCCAATTCTTCCTAATTTTAGTCTTATAATTGTCACTGAAGGAGACCCCTCTCCTTATCTCTTAACCCCGTAGAAAGACGGAAAAGTATTCAAAGGTTTCAAAGATGTTACTTGTACATAATCAAAACATTCCTTCCACCTTTTTTTTTTTGTGTGTGTTATTTATAGTATAAATTTCTGGGCGTGTCCAAGGGTCAGTGGCTATCTTCTTTCAGGTGGAAGAGAGTCAGAGAAGGACAGGGGTACAGGAAGGTTGTCTACAAAGTCAGACCGGTCAGGAGCCGTCTCGGAAGAAGGGCGAGACCTTACACAAACGTAGGTCGGGGCCTTGAAGTTAAGCATAAAGTTTTGAGTCGAAAGTTTGAAATAGGAGGGATTGGAACGGGGTATAGACCAAAAGGAAGTCCGGCTGACATGGATCATCTTCAAATAATAATGAGACCGATGCACTTCGTCACGGTAGCGAAGACTGGAGAAATCTACCGGTCAAAGAACTGCTGTCTCTGGTATACTTCAAGTGGAAAGATACGGGTCGTGGATTGTTTATTATTTTTATGGGATTCTTATCGATTAGCAAAGAGTGTTTACTGGTACACCCTCCGTAACACGATTTGTAAAATGTGAGTGACCGAGTAAAATGAGAAGTATTTTTAAATTCTCTTTTAATGGTGATAATAGGATAAAGAGTCCACCATTTTAACTCCGAAACCTCTCCAATTCGCTGAATACGTCCTAGTGTGTAGTTTATCGTGTCGTCTTTTCATAACCTTGAGGTTCTTGACCCTAAGGTCTGAGACACGGGGATTAGTCCTGAGTGTGACAAGGAATTTACAATCTTCTTTTTTTTTCAGAGTCTTGGCTTGGGTCCTCGAATTGGGGTCACCGAAGACGGAGGTGTGGTCAAGACAAGGTTGGGGTGCTACCCTCAGAGTGTCGTCTTACCTCCCTAACTCTCACCACCCCTTCTGTGGACCCCCGGGGGGAAGAAGTCCGTAAAAGGTCTTGGGGAAGTGTGTGGGGACCAACCCGACCAAACCTCGATTGGGCAGAGGACGAAACTAGAGCCGTCGAGTCGGGCCAACGGTACCTCTGCCCCGGGTGACACGGTTCGACCCCCTCTTTGTCACCACTCACGCGTCCGGATCGACCCGAATCCCCCCGTGTACGACCCACAAAGGTTCGCGACAAATGAAGGACAGTAAAATTAATCGTGGGCTTAGTGGGCGAGTGAAGTGTCGAACTTAATTGGGTTAGAGAGGGTTGGAGAGGTAGACCACCCCTCCTACTCTGCGTCACTTAGTTCGTCTTCTCGTCGCGGGGTCCTGACTTTTGGTGCTCCCGCTTAGAGGTGGATGGAGAAACGTCGTGTCGCACTACCCCTCTGGCTGTGGTGGATGGGGGCGGGACCGTACCTTAGACCCATAGGTGAACCGGACCGGGGACTGACGGTTGTTCTACACCCGTCCTGTCGGAACGACCTCTCGGAAACCAGATGTTTCACTCCTACTGAGAGAACGGAAGGAGGGACTCCACACCTCCCTAGGTCACACCGACACTCGTGTGAAACGTTTGACATTTCGGATGTGAAAGTTTTGGGTGTGTTATCCTCGTGAAGTCGACCCAAGAACCCGTGTATGCCCCTCAGACCCCCTGTTCCACTCCTACTCTCCATGAAGGGCCACAGTCTCAGTGTTCCTCGGAGTTCACGTCTGAAGACTGCAACAGAGGTCGACTCCGAGATTCTACGCGACTGTCCTGCCTTTCTCCACGTAGTACTCTGAAATTTCTTTGGTGTTGAAGACATTGGGATACTACCGTAAAGAAGTAAAAAATTATCTAGTTCTTGGAGATTTTTACCTTCACCCGATCCGGAGAGAGTTGGAGACTTTTCGGGACATCGACCGTAATGAAGACGGAGTAAGGAGTCCACTCCCTTGGAGACTGCCTTGGGTCAGGGGACTCTTCCGGGTCCTCACCCCTTGAACACCGACCCCCGAGGACGGCACGGAGGGACGTTTGGTCGTCCCTCGTGTCTCCCTCCCCGGGTCTTTCCTTGCTCGTCCCCGCTGCACCCCCGGCGGACCGAGGGGGAGTCGATTCCGCCTGTGGGGGTGGTGCACGGGTCCGTCTTCCGTAGAACTCCGTCGCGGGAGGCGTGCCTCCTCTGACCCTTCCCCCCCCGTCAGTAATTTATAAACGGGGAGAGAGTCTCCCTCGCCACCTCCGACACACTCCGGACCTGTTTGTCTGCCTCTGTCCGTAGACCGTCTGAGGGACGGAGGGTGGAGAGGGGAGCCTCCTTAAAGGAACCTCCTGTTTTCACACGAATAACGAGGGACGTGCGGTGCTAGAGATGGACCGGAGTCCATACGGACGTGGTGGGGGGTGGGGTGGGGGTCTGAGGTACCCCGGACTCGAGAGGTGACAAGGTCCCCGGAGAGTCTGAGGCCAGGACCCAAAGGCCAAGTCCGTCACCGGGGCCCCGGTGTCTTCCGGCTCTCGTCGTCTCTGTCTGTCCCGTCTCGTCCGGACCTCAGGACAAGGCTCGACGGAGTCCCGGACACAAAGGAAGGGTCATGTCCTCCGCCCCCGTCCTGACGTCGGGTTCTAAGAGACTCCTCCGGGTCTGGGACCTCGACTCCTTCGTGTCCGTACCCCAGTACTTGCTCGTGCACCGTAACACAGACCAGGAAAAGAAATGGACGTTCACGGGTCACGAATTACGACGGTTCCGAGGCACCAAGACGAAGGGGAGAGAGGATTTGACTCTTGAAACTCTTCTCGCCTTTTCCTCGGACTTGTTCAAATCTCAGAAGGTACAGGAGATTGGACACGTTTCCTCGGTTCCTAGTCCCTTCCTCGGTCGTCGAACGTAGGTTCATCCCCATTCTGTGGCCGACCCGGACCGAACAGGAAGGACGACACACGTCGAAACTGGACAAGAGTCTACAGCCCCTTCTCTGAACCTCCCCGTCCTACGGGACAGAGCCCCTTGGACCAGAGGTGGACTCCATCGGGACACGAGTGGGTGTGTGTCCAGACTACCACCCACTGGACGAGAGACCCGGGTGACTCCACCCCCCTTTAAGACTCAGGGGACACGTAGGGGAGTGGTTCCTCTTTCCTCCGACCGACGTGGGTCCAGGTCCGGCTATTTGTACCCCTTTTGTCCCTCCGGACCCCCGTTAGAAGGAAGGACCGTACAAAGTAAAGGAATAGCATGTTTAATTAGTGACCTCAGTCACGACCCTAAGATCGAAACTGATAGGGTTGGTAAGTCCCGGGTCTTTCCCCTTCTCTCGTGGGGTTTGTCAGTCGTACCGAGTCGGGTTTCGGGGTGGACTTGGGTACCACGACGATGGACCTCCCTTCACCCTCCCCGAGTCTCCTGTCTAATCAACTCTAGGAAGGACCGAGAGTGTAAGGTACCACGTATGTAAATATGACTCGTGGATGATACACGTGTCGGTGAGGTACGTTACGAGACTCCTACCCCACATTACAGTGTTTCGTCAGATAGAGATTTGGGACGGGAGTCCCTGAACGGAACCCTCCTTACACTATGTATGGTCGTCGTCCTGAGAATTCAATATTCGGGTGTCACATTTCCCACGTCCCTCCGTCATGGTTGTATACGGTTCACTCAAATACCGGTTATTTACACCGTCCTTGGGGTTCCTTCCCCGATATAACTGTTGACTTGACCGACTCGGGAGTCCCCTAGTCTCCGACCCTGTAAAGTTCTTAGTGTAGTGGGATCGAACTTCGACCCGGACCCAGACGGATGGTTCGTGTCTATGTAAGAGGGACAGATGTCGGGATTTTTCTGAGTACACTATGGACGTTCCCTTGGAATGTGTCATCGTTGTACCGGTAGGGGTCTGACCACAAACGGGACCCTACGGTAATCCGAAGTAAAGAGTCCAAGGAAACAGAGACCAATCATGTGTGAGTTACGACTAAACCAGTACACTTTCACTTCAGCGAGTCAGCACAGACTGAGGAACACTGGGCACCTGACATCGGGTGGTTCGAGGAGACAGGTACCCTAAGAGGTCCGTTCTTATGACCTCACCCGACGGTAATTCTCGTTTTTTCTTTTAGGAAAGGGATTTGAGTTTCAGAACGACGAGTCGAACACCGTTCACATCCCCACCTCCGACTCTCTACGTACGTCCACTCGAGATCACGGGAGAAGGCCGCAGGGTCCTACTGTTCCCGACGGGTAATTTGGGTCTCCTTTTCGTTCCCGACCGTTTCCCTTCACCGAGACGGTCCCTCCTTCTGTTCGACTCTCGGGAGGGCCCCGGGGACCCCGAGTCCATCCGATCTCAAGAGGGTGAGGAGGTCTCTCGGGTGACTGGAAGACCTCTTACCTTCCCACCACGCCCGCCGGTAGGAGAAGTCTGACGGACCTTCAGTTCTCCTCTGATTCTGCCGGAGAGGTCCGTCTCACGAGAAGAGCGGGAGAGAACAGGGAGAGACGAGTCCCGGACCTCGGGACGACCCACAAGTTCTCAGGGAGTGGCACGATGTGACGAGACGCACTACGGTCGGGGAGGTCCTACCCTCTGCTAAACCTTGATCCCACCTCCTCCACCTCCGGTCTCGCCCCGGGTCTGAGAATAAGACTTTGGGGTTACTACCTTAGGTAAGACTGGGTCAAACCCCAAGAAGAGTGTGTGAGTGTGAATAGGTGTTTGTGGACACGTCGAGTTAGGGTGTGAACGGGACCAAACCGACATACCCCACCTCTCTCCCCTCGGAGAAACGCCGACTTTGAACGATGACCGGATGAACCACAAGTATGTGTGTATACTCTTATATACTCTTAAGAGTATATACTCTTAGTGATTCATCGATCGTCCACTATAAAGGACCTGGTCTGGGATCCAAGTACCACTTCAGGACCCGAGGTCCCTCCACGATTCTAGACGTCACTTACTCACTTAATCACGTGTATGTGGTCACAACAAGAGTACCTCTACCTCCAACCAGACTTGATCGGGGTCTTTGTGACTAGGTAGACCACCAAAAAGATACCCCAACTTCAAAGAAAGAGATAACGGACTTTACCTACGGGAGGTCGGGAGTCTGTTCTACAGAAGTACGAGTGTCAGAGGGTCTGACTTTGACTTCAAGTCTCTCCAATACACTGCATGGACCGTAGCACACCGGTCCGTCACCTTCTCAGTCTTGGACTGGGGTCCGAAGTGCGGAGAGGACCCACCTCTCGACGGAGACCTCCCAGCGATCCGGTCCGCCCACCGTCCGACGGCTTCTGTGACTCGCGGGATCGGGAGGAAGGCTCCTCCACCACGAGGACCGGTCCGTAGGAACTCGGGTGTCCTGTACTCGGTCCCATCCGAGAAGAGAAGGTAGAGGTGATTCTCAATCCGGTTCTCAAGAACTTTTCGTTTCTACTCAATCTCCTGGACCCAAGTTTAGGGTCGGGCCGGCGAACGATCACTAAACTATCACCTATGAGATGAGTCGAAGAGACACGGAGGAAAAGAAGTCGACGTTTTACCCACCTGATGTTTCATTACCATTGACAGAGTGTCCAACGACCGTCACCGGTGTTCTCTCCTGTCCCTATTTCACGACTGACGTCCCTGACCGTCTACATTTGTGGGGATGTTGGTCACTACACACGGAGGGCCCACGAGTTGTGACACGACCTGTGAGTATTTATAGTAATTTTACATTGACTTCATCTCATGTTTCGTCTCCTCGGTTCTTCTATTTCTCTTCAGTCGTGACAGGTCGGTCGAGGACCTCGGACGGACCTTCTTACGACGCATTACCGGACAGAGGAGAGTTCACAGGTAGAGATAGATACTCCGGGACCTACGAAACAAGGTTTCTGACGTCATTTTAGGTGGGTGAAGACGTCCCTCAATTTAGCTCTCTACCCTCGTGGCCCCTCGTCCCGAGGCTTTTCGGGTCCGGACGTGTCTCACCCCACGTCGGTCTAGGGTCGAGGAGACTGAACTTTAAGGGAGGAGGGACCTTCGTCCTGTGCTCCGTAATTTTCGCTAGATAGGTCTGTGTACACTCTCGGGGTTCGGGTGACCTCTCCTCCTAATGAGACAGCCATTTGGGAAGTGTTGTGGGAGATGGGTGGGGGAGTTATTAGGATGACGAGTCTCCTTCTTACGATTCGACTTAAGGGCCGACTGGTCGAGTCTGGTTAAGGTATGACCTTGGTACCGGTACGAAAGGAAGAGCAGAACAAAGAGGACGGGCGAAACTACACTAAGGGAGTTAGAGGGACGGGAGTTAAGCCAGGTTGGTAAATTACTCTGTGACGAGGGTGGGTGTGAACTGAGGAACTAGGGGAAGGGGTTCTTATAAGGTGAGGGGGACGAACGCACGGAGGGAACGTGGTTCCGTCTCACCCCCGGGACGTGGCAAAACACTGACTATTAGTTGTTCTGAGACCGAGTTGGACCGTTACGGAATCTCCAAGTTGAGGGTGGAGAGAAAACTCCTCGGTTCCTCGTATCAAAGTTCTCTTGAAGGACTCCTTTCCATGTATTTCGGGTTACGATGACACGGGTTGATCTTCCGGAAGTCAGGAATCCCACCCTTCACCCCGGAGATAATTGTCTCCTCCCTACTGTTACCAGACGTCAGGACCGTACCGGGGACACATACCAGACACGTGACGTGTTGAGGTCCCCGTAGTAAGTGTACTGCCGTGGGGATCTCAATACGTCACGTCGCCGAGACTCGATCGTCGGAGGGCGTAAAGACGTCTCCGACGGTCTCTTAGGGAAGTCGGTCCGGGAGGACGGTTCGGAAGGAACAGGAGGAAGAGAGGGACTGGGACAAGAGGATATCGGTCCCGATGGAATTTACCCCAAAATCTCCTTTAGATGGGATATTTCACGGACTCTGGTGGGTTTGGTAATGTTTACGGAGCATCTTCGAAAGGTACTTAGGATACCTCCGTCTAGGACGTCTTAAAGTGAGACCGCGGAAAGAAGACTACTCGTACCCTCCTTCCCCCTTCACTGACCGTGGTCATGTCCCTCTGTCCACCCGTCGGGACACGGTCCCCAAGTACCTCAGTCAGTAAATAGGAGTGGGTGTCTCAACCGATAACCTTCAGTCACCTTCTTCCTTCCACCCCTCCTTAGAAAACAAAAATTTGAACATGACGAGACTAGTTCGTAAAGAAAGGAGAGACTGGAAGTGGTCAAGGTAAAACCTTTTCGTTTGACGGTCTCTCAGTCTCCCTCCGGACCTGGTCACTGTGTACCTAAGTCCTACCCGGTCGGACGACGATGGCAGAGTGACGACACCGGCCCGACGAAGGGTCCGTCGCCGTCCTCTGACGTCGATTAGACTCGACCCGGACGTCCCCTGAGCCTTCTCCGGAACGACCTCACGGTCCGAGGACAGCGACCTGGTCGGTACCCACCCCGTTTGACGTCCGACCCCGGGTCCAGTGAGTCGGGACTCCTGGTCCGTCGGCCGCTCAGGAAGACTACTTAATGTTCGGTGGTCAAACTGAAAACTCTATTTGTCAGCAAACAAAGTCCCATTGTTTTTCTACGCATAGACGGACAAAGGTAGTAAGACGACCAATAGTGTACTTCGTACACACAAGATTTACGTAACGATTCCTTGAAAACCTACGTATGTTACATTCTACTCTTTCCAGTGCCACAATATGATCCACCCAGACTACACCCTTAGACCCCTTGACTTGACCTCTTCGTTCTTGACCCCGGCATCTTCTCCGAAGGACCCCAATCCCGCGACCTCTCGTGGCCCACTGCCTGTGGTCGCAAGGATAAGAGACCTCGTAGGCCCGGGTAGGAGGTGGAGTGTGGGGCGGGGGTGGGACGAGACCCAGGGTCGGTGCGGGAGACGAGCGGGGAGGAGTGAGGATGAAGGGGAAGACCCTTGTTCCGTCGGAAGTCAAAGGGGAGACTAGATGTCCACGGACATTTGTTTCACGACGTCGCAACGGACAAGAAGGCGTCGGTAGAGGTGTGGGGGATGTGCCGTTTCAAGGCGTGTTCCAATTCGACCCAAGGTCGCCCGCATACGTTTCCCAGGGGGCTGGGTCGATGACCCGAGAGATGGGAAAAGTTCAGATGACCCGATCCCTCAGAAGGAAGATCCAACCTCCAAGTTGAAGACCCAGCAAGATGGGGTACTTTCTAACCAGGACCTTTTAATAGGACGTAATCACGAGCGCAGGGAGTCACCCTTGGGGTCTGGACCGAGACCGCCGGTGGGTCTCCACCGGATACCATAAAAGTGACGGCAGTGGGCGGGGGGTAATGCCTGCCTGCCTGTGCGGAAAGTGGTAGAGCGGAAATCCTCCTAACGAGTCTCGCGGGGGGACTGGGGTTGAGTTTCACGGTTGGCGCCCGACCAGGAAGGACAGCGGGGGTGGGGTTTCGGGTTCTACCTTTATCTCCCGTTCGTGTCCTTCTACGACGGATGGGGCGGCCGGGGTGGGTCTGGACGGGGAAGGCGTCACCGGGCATACACCTTGGACGTCGTAGGTGGGTGGAACCCCACCGAGTGGTTTTTTTTCTCCTCATCCAGTCCCTGGGTCGGTTTCGGCCCCGGGGAAGGGAGGGAGGGACGGAGGAGGGGGATGGGAGGCGTAGCGTAGAGCGTGGGGAGAGGCGTAGGTCGGACGTCTCCTCTCGAATAGCGATTACGTGCGGGGGGTCTCGTTGAGGAGCGAGCCCGGTACATACACACCCTGACCCCCAGAGTTCGGGCGATCGAGACCCCGACTCCCCTTATACTCCTTCTCCAAGTCCTCGGGCCACCCACGCGCGACAAATGAGAGTCCCGTTAATAGACCAACGCGACGCCCTCGGGCACCGACGGTACCCGTCGGCGGTGAGGACCGGGGTCCTAGAGACGAGGCTTCGAGGGAGGGATTTGGGGGCGCGCCTGGGAGCCGGGAGAGTCGGGACGTCTGAGTGTAGAGCCTTCGCCAAGGTCACGAACTAGAACGGCGACATGACGCTCTACCTACTGTCGGTAACGAGCAGGAGGTACTTTAACGGCCCCCAGAGTGGGAGGAACTCGGGAAACCGAAGCGGAAGCCGGTCCCGTCGACGGCTCTCGTCGTCGTCGCCGTCGCGGTCGGCGGGCGTCGGGGCTCGCGCGTAGCACCAGACTTAAGCTGGACCTCCCACCCCCTCAGAACTGAAGACGTCATAAAATTACAGGAAGAAGGGTGGGGCGTCGACCGCTCCGTTTGCAGGAGCAGAAGAAGTCGGAAGGAGGACGCCAGACAGAGGCTACTGTCTGCCTATCACACCCAGCGACGACTTTACACTGGACCAATCCTCTACGTGAACAGACTTTTTTTTTTTTTTTGTCGCGACCTGCACCTCTCCTTCTCTCTTAGTCTCTTCGACGCGGTCATCCCCGGCACAGACATTGACATCGTAGTCGTAGTGCAAACTGTAGTAGTATGGACCAAATTTTTTTTTTTTTTCCCTCCCCCATCTAAAGTTTCCCTTCGCGAATTAGCCTCGCGGTTTACGGTCAGTCGGCGGCGTCTCGGGTCGGGTCGGATCGGGTCGGGTCGGATCGGGTCGGGTCGGGTCGTGAATCCCTCAACGTTTCCTTCCTTAGGTTTAGGGTTCTACAGGGACGACAGAGAGGTTCCCATCTCTAGTTTTAGCCACGGCCCGGAGGAGTCCCTTCTACCCTCACTCCTTCTGTTTTGAGAGGCCAATGTTTCGGTTGGTCCGAGTCCACAGATTTTCCCTTAAACCGGTCTCTGTGAGAAAAGAGAGGGGAACGGAGGGTGGGTCTCCCCGGACGCGGTATCGGACTGTCGACCGAAGGACGTTCAATACCGAGATGTTAATACCCACCGAAGCAATTCTGTTTTCGGTATATTGTTGACCGACGTAGTCTTGATAACGACGGTTCGGGGTGTACGAGAAAAGTTCCGTTCCGGACTCGTGACTTATCGACCATTTTGTCTCCGTCTACAGGAGGAGGGGTCCGTCGACAAATTTCCGACAGTGGGAAAAACAATCGAGAAGACTCCCGTTGGGATTTTCCGTTTACAGACCGGTAAAGTAGACGGAACTCCGAAGTTTAGACTTTATCCGTGTAAACGATGCCAAAACTGAAGTTCAACTAAAATCATTCAGTGACCCCTTCTCCCACATCCCTCCGACCAAAAAACTCCACAAAAACAATTTTAACACTAGAAATAGTGACGGAAATCTTTACACAACTGAATGTGCAAAGACCCGTGTCAGGGTCCTAGCCTCGTCTTTACCCCACTCCAAATGTAGTGTTTATTTAACTTCTCCTTTGTCTATTAGACTGTCCTGTTTTGTATAATTTGAAGATCCTGGGTTCGGGACCTAACAAAAATAACTTTTTTGTTTGAATTTTTTTTTTTGTTCTTTCTTTAGTTTCCGTTACTTTTTGTACTAGAATTTAGTTATCCTTCTTTTTTGTGTCCAATGTTCCAAGTATCAGTGGGACTCAGACCGAACGGACCCTTAAGACTTACGTAGTTCCCGAACCCGACCCCAGGGAACCCTTTTGTCTTTTGTTATCGAGGGAAAGGCACAAAAGAAAAAAGAAGCGTCGACCTGAATCTCCACGACGACGTTACTCCGGGACCGGTAACTACAAAAGTAGAGTGTCATTTATTTCGTCCGAACGGAACGGGTCAACATGAGTCGGGGTTACATATTACCTTCTCGTTAAACAACAGTATATATGACTCCCGTCTGAGGGAGAATGATCGACCCAAGAACCCGTTTTATAGATAGATATTTAATTACTACTACGGTGAGTGGAGTCTTCTGACGATATCTTGAGTACGTTTTAATTTATGATTCACGGACCCGTATCACTTGTAAAGATTTTACGATAAAGAAGAAGGGAGTCCAACCTTTGCCTCTTCCGTTACCGTGGGGTGAGGTAATAAGAACGGACCTTTTAGGGTACCTGCCTCCTCGGAACATCCGACGTCAGGTACCCCAGTGACTCCCAGCCTGTACTGACTCACTGAAGTGAAAGTGAAAAGTGAAAGTACGTAACCTCTTCCTTTACCGTTGGGTGAGGTCACAAGAACGGACCTCTTAGGGTCCCTACCCCCTTGGACCACCCGACGGCAGATACCCCAGCGTGTCTCAACCTGTACTGACTTCACTGAATCG
Organism: Capra ibex; assembly: GCA_006410555.1. NCBI lineage: Eukaryota > Metazoa > Chordata > Mammalia > Artiodactyla > Bovidae > Capra > Capra ibex. The sequence goes on along the minus strand of SJYO01035988.1, from coordinate 16,474,570 downwards.
TCGTCCAACCCTTCTCCATCGATACTACAGGGTATCAAGACTTATGTGTGATTTTAAACGGTAGAATAAGGTAAAGTTAGGATCAGAAAATCGTTTCGATCAATACACGGAGGGTCAGTAATTCCTCCGTCTTGGATCTATGGTATGTGGAGGGTAGAGTTATGATAGATTACTTCAGGGACTAGAAGACCTTAGTGACACCAACGGGTTTTTTCTCAAACCTTTCCGAAATTGTTCTACGGGTAGTTATTGTGTTATCGACAAAGGTCTGGAAACTTCCAGTTTTACAAAGGGTATAAGGACCCATTACGGAGGTTACCCTGAACGGAAGACATCGTGGAAGTTCTACCCATAATCGGTACCCGTTTAGTTGTTGTTAGGTCATGACAATTAAGATGACATTTCGATGAATCTCTTTTAAGTTTAAAGGTCTATTCTTTCTTCAACATCTTTTACCTGTTATTGATATCAAATATTTCTTCTTTTCAAAGAGGATTTAAAACTCTCTGAATGACCGTCCAGTCGGAAAAGTTTGGTTTCCCCAGAGTTTCAACGACCCATATCAACTATTTACCATGTATATAAAAAAATTTATAAATCGTTATGTTTTACCTTCTTCCCAGAATCAAAGGTTTATTCTTTAAATCTAAATTGGTGTCGAAATTTTGGTAAATTGAAGTAAAGATCTCCTGGAGTGTCTGTATTTTTATGTTTCTACAAGTTAGGTCTTAATAAATTTTATCGGTTTGAACCTTTGGTTTAGTTACAGGTAATCGATCCCTGGTTGCTCAATTTATTATTGTATTTTTTCCGATAAGACGTCTGTGATTTTTATTACATTGAGACATAGATGACTGTTGATTGCACCAGGTGACGTATAATGACCCATTGCTTTCGAATGATATCTTCTGGTATATAGTGTCCAACCCGAAGGGACTACCGAGTCGTGATTCTTAGACGGACGTTACGTCCTCTGACTCCAAACTAGGGACCCAACCCTGTTAGTGGACTTCCCCCTTTACGTCAGGTGAGGTCACAAGAACAGACTTTTTAGGGTACCTGTCTCCTCGGACCACCCGATGCCAGGTTTCCCAGTCTCAACCTATGGTGACTTGCTGACTCGTACGTGCGTGTATCATATCACGTCGTCAAGAGTCTAAAGACCAGAGTCCTTAGGACGTGTGCCTTTCTAATATCTCGTCAGGTTTCTTGAAGATAAAAACAAATATACTCTATATGTCATATCTGTGACTATATGACATGAACTTTTTTTTTTTGGGTCGGAGAATTAAAAAGACACTTGGATTTTGATGAGATTTTCTATAAAGTTCCTTTTTAATTATAAGTCAAGTCAACGAGTCAGCACAGGTTGAGAAGTGCTGGGGTACTTGACGTCGTGCGGTCCGGAAGGACAGGTACTGGTTGAGGGCCCCAGATGGGTTTGGATACAGGTAACTCAGGCACTACGGTAGGTTGGTAGAGTAGGAGACAGCAGGGGAAGAAGAGGACGGGAGTTAGAAAGGGTCGTAGGTGCAGAAAAGTTTACTTAGTCGAGAAACGTAGTCCACCGGTTTCATAACCTCGAAGTCGAAGTCGTAGTCAGGAAGGTTACTTGTGGGTCCTGACTAGAGGAAATCCTACCTGACCGACCTAGAGGAACGTCAGGTTCCCTGAGAGTTCTCAGAGGAGGTTGTGGTGTCAAGTTTTCGTAGTTAAGAAGTCACGAGTCGAAAGAAATATCAGGTTGAGAGTGTAGGTTTTTCAAGTAAATTTTTATTGTTGTGACTGAGTATAAATGTTTTATTACATAAAATACCTTTTTTTAATATAAAGAGTGGTATGAGGGGTGTTTTACATCATGACAAAATGTGAAACCGTATAGAGAAATTACAGACCGGGTTTCCTTCTTTCCATCTAATCGAAGACGTAATATCGTTCACAACAATCAAACAATCCCGACGGTATTGTTTTATGGTGTCTGACCCACCGAATTTGTCGTAAATAAAAAAAAGTTATTTAAGACCTCCGATCTTCAAGTGTTAATTCCACAACCGTCTGAACCCTTAAGGGACTATGAAGTCACCAATTCTGAGACGAAAGTCACGACCCGGGGCCAAGCTAGGGACCCGTGTCGGTTTTTTTCTTTTCCCACGACCCTCTGAACTGAAGAGAACAGAGGAGAACCGAACGTCTACAGACGGAAGAATGACAGTGTGTACCAGAAACGAGACATGTACGTGTATCGACTACGAAGAAAGAAAAAACCAATAGTTTGCTAGGAAATAAATTCATACAAGGAAACAACAGGAATTGATCGACCCGTAAGGTGACCTGGTAACAACTACAGTAGGTACTACAGTGACTCCCGCCGTCGGTAGTTGTGACGTCAGGTGTCTGACCCGTCATGGACCCTAGAGAAATTACTAAGGTCTGTCAAGAACTTGATTTTAATTCACGGTGTAGACGACCCGTTACGACTGTTAGAGTAGTTTTTAACATAAAGGTGACACGAATTACAAGACGGAGGAAGACAGAGAACCCGTAAGGAACTCCCAAGCTTACTAGTCCCTTCTCCGTTTTCCTTGAAGGAGTCAGACCGGGACAGACAAGGCATAGTCAGTCAAAGTAACAGTAAGAGTCTGGGGGGATTAGTGGTCAATGATCCGTTATAGTAGTTGGTTTGTAAAAACGTCTGTCTGGGTCCCTGACTAGAACCATCAGACCCCAGGTTACAAAGAAGTACGCAGGTTTAAAGGAGAGGAATATTCCTGTAGTCAGTCTGACCGAATCCCGGGTGTCATTATCGGAGTCGGAGTAAAATTGAATTGATGGAGAAATTTCCAGGATAGAGTTTTATCAGTGGAAGACTCCATGATCCCCCACTCTCGAAATTGTATACTTAAGAGTCCCCTGTGTTAAGTCGGCCATTGTCGTCCATATTACCCTTCATCGATCATTATCGTGTCGTCTTCATGGCTCTCGTTTGATTCAATAGAGATTTTTTGTGTATAGATTTTGGATTTTGATGGTTGAATATTTTAAGATCTTTTGTATTCTTATATGTGTGTATGATAAGATAATTGGTAGTCACACCACTACAATGGTATAGTGTACCGGAGACCTCTGGGGTTACATGTGAGTCCTCTCTTAATCTCACTTTTTCCAGTTGATATAGAATCATAAAAGTACTCTTATCATCCTAGAAGAACGGGGAGATTTCCTAGTCCCTGAGACTCCCCAGGTTTTTAATGTAAAACTCTTGGTGTCTATGTTCGAAATACTGGAGTCTGTTTAAAGAATTGGAATAACTTAGAGTCAAAGATTTTACTCCATGTTATTGTAGTTGAATAGTTGAATAGTTCCGAAGGGACTATCGAGTCAACCATTTCTTAGGTAGACGTTACGCCCTCTGGACCCAAGCTAGGGACTCAACCCTTCTAGGGGACGTCTTCCCTTTCCACTGGGTGAGGTCATAAGACCGAATCTCTTAGGGTACTTGATATATCAGGTACCCCAACGTTTCTCAACCTGTACTGGCTGGTTGAAAGTGAAGTGAAGTTGTGGTTGAATTCACCCGAACACTTCTAAATTACTTATTTATGTGTAAATGTTTATTTACTGTTTACACTTATGACAATTATAATCGATAATAGTAAACACTTTTTAATGAATCGTTATACTATATACACGGATTTACGTATTCTTCATCATTGAACACCTACTCCTTTAAATAAAAAATTTGCTTATAAATTTAACTTCGTATTGTGTGTGTGACCTTTTTCAAATTCTGTATTTTCCTATAGCGAACTACGAAAAAGTGTGTCATTCGAATAGAATGGAAATTCTCTAGTAAAATGATTGTTGTTTCAATAACTATTTGTTGGTGTTGTCGACGGGGAAAAGAATGGATATCATAGGAACCCGAAACGATAGGTAGAGGGACTTCCGTATTTCTGTCTTAGACTCTCCACAAGGAATTGAGTATGGGGAGACCGAGGGAAATCACGGTCCTTTTACCGTCTCACGTTCTCGTTTGGACTTGATTCGAAACGCAGTAATACTTCGACCTAAGAGTAGTCACAGGTTAAATCATTTGAGACTTCAAGTGAATTTTTTATTGGTAATATTCATTATAAATAGTACAGAGATGGTTCCCATACCTCAAATAGACCCCCATTGAGTAATACGGGGTAGGTTTTTTTGGGTGTTTGAATAAGAGTATTGTTTCAAGAAAAATATTGTTGTGTCTAGAGTACATTGTTAGCACCACTCTCTAAGAAAAAGGGGAGGAGAAGAATTTTCTCAATTCCCACTTCGGTCGCCGCGGAATTTTCAGTTGGCCTCGCTACAATCGACGTTGAACAATCGACGTTGAACAGTCGACGTTGAATTGAGATAAAGTGACGTCTTACTTGACGTTTAACCGTTGTGATTCCCTCTGACCTAATATTCGTCTCTAGTTTAGGAGGTTGGAACTGGAGTAATGTCAAACCACTTTCCCCTGTACCTTAGAATTTGTTAAGACAATCGCGGTAGTTTTTAATAAACGAATGTGACAACGAGAAGTATTTTAAAGACAATATGTAGTTTTGATGGACGATGAGGGAGAGGTGTTATCATGAATTTTCACATGAAAGAAATCTCGATACCACAGAGTTTTTAAACAGATGACCGTAGGTCTTTTTTTTTTTTTGAATTTTGTATTTGGGCAAAAAAAGGGGGTTAAGATAACTATTGATGATTGGATGTTTTAAGATGTTTTGTGTTTTTATGTGTCCGTGTATGTGATAATCGGTAGTCTCACTACTACGGTGGAATAGTACATCGACGATCTTTTGAGGTGAATTGTCATTGCGATTCAGGAATGTACGAGTCAATGGAGATTTATGATTCATAATTCTTAATATGAATAGATTGATTGATTCTTAAAGGCAATTCTTAAATACAGAACCCCATTTCTTAGACGGACGGTCACGTCCTCTGTACCCACGTTAGGGAGCTAACCCTTCTAGGGGACCTCTTCCTTGACCGTTGGGTGAGGTCATAAGAACGGACCCTTTAGGGTACCTGTCTCTTCGGACCGTCCGATGTCAGGTACCCCAGTATTTTCTCAGTCTGTACTGAATCGTTGATTTGTTGTTCTTGTATATTTCAATGTAAAAGGTTTCTGTTTTTAAAATAAAGATTTTTTCTTTAGTCTGGAGACTGTGAGTTTTCTTCTGTAGAAATAAAAGACCGGTTCCAGCGAGTTACCATCGACAGTCTTTCTTCGGTCAATCTTCGTCATGGTCTACTCTACTCCCGTGAGTTGAGGTGTCAGCTAAGACGATAAATCATGATAGGGACCCTCGCGAATAAGGGTATACGGTAGCTTGTTAGTCTTCACTCACTTCATTTTCGAGGTGAATTTATTTTGGACTTATAATGGACATCTTTCGAAAAAACCCTTTTGTTGGTTGGGACGTCCGTGGTTATAATTCAGGACCTTCTTATTTTGTCGATACGGTCACTTATTCACTACCGTCGTAACATAGGGTCACATGTAGTTCCCCCAGTTTGATTTTGATTTGTCCTTATAGTCTTCTTTTTGTGTCAGTGAAATAAATAAAAAAAAAAGTGTCAGTGAAATCTTTAGGTAAATAAGTGTTTACTAAATTGTTTAGACTCACAATGTATGTCAGAATGGTCAATCACCGGAATAATTGTGTACCCCGAGTCGTAGTCTGAAGAGTTTGTCTTTTATTATTAGTCCTACTCTGATTCATCGCTTCCTTTCTGTCTCCGGTACCTCCCTCCTTTCGACACTCCCCCGTTCCTACTCTCCACTGTCACTCCGACCTCGAGGGATCGTCTCTTACACCGTCCCGACTGTCCACCCCGATTCGTCTCCTTGGGGGTGGGAGACGACAGACGTCGTTTCCTCACGGAAGACACCGACTGTAAGAGGACTCTTTGACGCGTCAGGACGACTATAGTAACAAAGTTAACGACGACGGGACCCTTCATCTGTCTTTTCTCGGTGTTATGACGTCGAGGTAGTCACCATGCCTTTACGTTCCCAATCCCATCCCACTTCCTTGTCCTTGACTTCTTCGTATTTTCCCTGGTTGAAGTCTTCTTTTTCCTGTCTAGTTTCATTCTCCAATTGTGGAAATGGTCGATAAAACGAATTCAATTTCAAGATTTATTATTTCCTTGACTTTCGTCCCAGAGTCTATAAACATGTGGGTGCAAGTATCCCGTAATAAGTGTTGTCGGTTTTCCACCTTCCTTGGGTCCACAGGTAGCTACTTTCTGACCTATTTGTTTTACGCCATGTTAGACGGGAGTTGTGTAGGTACCTAGGGTGTAGACACCTCAGTCAGTTGACACCTGGTTTTTATAAGTCTTTCAATGTCCTTCCTTTTGAACTTGAATGACACACGGCCGTTGATAAATGTACCGTAAATGTAACATAAACCAGTAATATTCATTAAATCTTTACTAAATTTCATAGGTCCTACCATGCATATTCAATATACGTTTATGATATGGTAAAATATATTCCCTGAACTCTTAGGTGTCTATGTCTCCCTCCAGGACCTTGGTTCCCTTGGCTCCCTACTGACATATGTGTAGGTTACCTTATAATGAGTAAGAATTTTTCCTTCCTTCAGGACTGTGTACGATGTGCATCTATTTGGAACTCCCGTAATACAATTCCTCTTATTAGGTCAGTGTTTTTCTGTTTATAACATACTAAGGTGAATATGCTACATCAGTTTAGGTATCTTTGTCTTTCATTTTACCACCAACGACCCTCCGTCCCCCTTTTCTTCTCAAAAAATTACCCATGTCTCAAAGTCTAAACGGTCTGTTTTTCCAAGACCTCTATAAAGTGTTCTACTTATATTAAGTGTAATGACTTGACATGTGAAAATTCACCAAATTCTGACATTTCAAATACAAGACACAAAAAATGGTGTTACTTTTTCTTGAGACCCGTGACTAATTTTTAATCTCACATTCTTCCCTTTTTATGTTTGGAAGATCTTAAACAACTATAAACTAGATCCACCTCTCTAATTATTCTAGTGTGTAAACATTAAGAGAATTTCATAATTATAATTATGTTTTCTCAAATTTCCGACCCCGTTTTAGTCATCCATATATTCTTTATGACGCTCAGACTCGAGGTCACCCGAAGTCTCGATGTGAAGGTCTCTTCTCGAAACCTTTGTCTCCATCTAAGACACTTTCTACTTGTCCGTATATAATGTCCGTATACAAGAGGGGTACGGGTTTTGATAGGACCGACTGACGCCACTGACACTGTTGGTGGTCGGTGGCACCGTAGGAGCCCCTCGACGGGTCCCTTCAATGGCGGGTCAAAGGGTGTAGGGAGGTAGCGAATTTCACTACTCTGAAGAGGGAGTCGTGGAACACTCCTACAAATTGAAGTCACGAAGGGTTCTAGGTGGAGTCCTCTTCAATTAGACAGGTGTCCTCCGTATCAAAGGTTTCGACAGGTGACACTTGGAGACTCTCTACACTTAACTTAACTCGAAATCCCATGGTTTCCTCTTCAAGAGTTTATCGACTTTTCCTTTTTATTTTTTGGGTCTTACTTATAGGTTTCTTTTAGTGTCTGTCTTTATCATTTGTAGTCTAAGAGAACATTTTTAGAGAACGACACACACAGGTGTTGTTAGGGATGTTTGGAGAATACGAAACAAGGAGTCATAAGAGTAGACTTTTTACTAGGACCTCTCGTCCCTATCCTCACCCTCACCCCTTTTTTTGTCGTTGAGAAGCAGCTGACTAACTTTTCTGAGGAGGAGACTGTTTTACGTGGTCTCTTTCTCCAGACTCCTCAGTTGAGGTTTTACACAGATAACTCCTCTATGCTGGTTCTTGAACATTGTTTGTAGGACCCCGGTATGGGACTAAGTGTACCGAATTGTTTCGACGAAGATACCTGAAAGTCAATGACTGGTACCCCTTACAATCAAAACAATGTCGGTCCTATTTTAAACTATATTATGTAAGGAGATGGAGTAGTTGTTGTAAATAATCTTTGACTGATTTTATTTGTCTTCTATTCCAAGGACGGGATGTTTACTAAAACTATTGGATCGCTCCTCAAGTCTTGTGAGAGTGTGTGTTTTGTCGGTCCCTTTGTGAAGATAAGTTACTATATTGTTCATGTTTACTATTACAAATAAGTTTTGGAAAGTATCCTGAAACCTAAGTTCGGTCGTAGAATTTCATTTACGAGAAATGATGTTAAGAAATAAAATTTTCGAAAGTCGAAACAGTCTACTTCTCTACTCGGTGTAAGACTCTTTCTGGATGAGGGCACTACTCGTGTAAATGTTCCGTCTTACGTTTTTCTGTAGTCTTAAGTAGGGTTCTTTTAATTCGATGTTACGAATCTATTCCTCACAGTTTCCCGTTTCCCGACGGGAAAAAGACAATCCTACGTTCTCAACGAGAAAGAATTTACAGTCGTACTAGGGTTCTTTCGGAAAGTCATGCACTTGGTTGTTACGAACTCATCTTGGATTCCGACTCTGGAAACGTGTGATCGTTCACTGACAGAACAGAGAAGTGAATAAAAATATGAGAGAGATGTCGGTACCTGAAATCGGTAACAGTAGAAAAGAGAAGGACGTTAATTGGCGGATCGTTTTACGAACCCCAAGTAATTTCCGATTGAAATATTTCAGGTCATTTATAACTAAGAAGTTGTACTGTAGTTGAACTGGGGTTTCTAGATAAATCTCGAACACACGACGTAACAGAACAGAAAGTCTTTCCACTAGTCGAGGACGGACGTTACTAAATGTGTTAATTGGAGGGAAGGACCGAAACCGTCGTACAAGTTTGGCATAGAATGGGAAAACACATTCTTTTATGACGGACTTTACAAATAACCGATTAGGGGAAACGACTTGTAATTAAACTTCACTTTTGGTGCAGTTGTTCTGACTGTCTAAACATCGAAATGTTTGACTTCGGAAGATCCATGTTTTTTCTGTATTGGTTTACCCGTTATTTTTTGTTCTGTTTTTGTTTTGATTTTCCCTTGAGTATTATGAAAGTTGCTCAATGAAAAATCCCTAATCGTCGGGTACCAAGAGGAGAAACACGGATACAAAGGTACACTACCTCTGTGGTGTCGGTCCTCGACCTTCCATAAATAGAGACTGAAGTGAAACCGTACTAAACTGTCCCTCTAAAGAGTGCGAAATCCAAACTTCGCTTCTCATTTATGTTGATACTACTTCAAACGACCCTACACTAAAGTTACGTCATTAATGTTTTGACTTTGTCGTCTGACTTGTGTTTAAGAGAACGAAGAGATTTCGTTCTCGTCACCCATCCTTCTCACTTCAAGTCAGATTTGAAAGTTGTCCGGTACACCCTCGACACCTGTCTGTGGTGGTGGGTGTTATGTTCTGGTATTTCCCGTTCCTGAGTTTTTCTACTTATTCAGTTTCATGGAAGGAATATTTGACGTTTCGTGACGACTTTTCATTTATAACGGATGCTACAAATGTTGTAGAGAGACGAGAAAGACTTCACTACTTCACTTCACTGTCAGCGAGTCAGGACAGACTGAGACGCTGGGATACCTGATATGTCAAGTACCTTAAGAGGTCCGGTCTTATGACCTCACCCATCGGAAAGGGAGGAGGTCCCCTAGAAGGGTTGGGTCCCTGGCTTGGGTCCAGAGGGGGTAACGTCCGTGAAAAGAATTGGACAGGAATAAGATGGAAGTATCCAACGGTAGAAGAAGGTGTGGACACCATTGTAGTATTAGTTTACTTAAAGAATAGGTTTCAGGGATGACGGCACAGTTCGAAGTAGAACCGGAAAAGACAGGGGTACAGGAACAAGAGAGACACATAAATACTACTAAATCATTGTTAGAAAGTATCAATAAAATAAAAATCAGTAACAATATAGAAGTCAGAATTCGAAAACAAAATCAAAACGGTTAATAAAGATCACTAAGTTTATTCGTGAGACCTTTTCCAATAAAATACAAGAAGTTTCGACTTAAGGTGATATACGATATTGACATCGGTCCTCTGACATATACTAGTTATTTATAAACAACCTATTTTACACTGTTGTTTTTGTTTACAACTTTTACAGACACATGAAACACAACCTTTTCTCTTTTGTACCGGAACAAATCCACCTATATTTCTAAAATAAATATCTAGTGGCGGATCCTTAGGAACTCCTGAATGAGTTACCATAATAAAGATTAATATGGAGTTGATATTAATGAACACTTCTTTTTAAAATAATCATTGTCTTTAAAGTATATAAGGAAATTTAAAGATACAAAGAATAAACAGTTTCCGATCAGAACTGAGTTTGAAAACTAGACCGTACAGTGACTCGTGGACTACTACACGTAAAAGAACATTTCCCCGTATACTGCACCACGACATAGGGTCCGGTGGACCAATCCCTCTGCCCCATACACAGTCTTCTCTCCGTACAACTACTGTGTCGACACAAGTGGAACACTGTTCAATAACACAATACATAAGTTAAGTTTTTAAATGGATTGTGTTATATCTGTCATTTCCAATTCACACCCTCCTCTCCATGTCCGTTAGTCATTTACGTTACCCTCCATTCTTTTGCTACCTCTCCCGAGCGAGAGATCTGTTCGGGAAATCTTCTCTGTCTTTGACTCGACCCGGAACATCGTTCAGATTCTGAGTCTCCTCTCCTCCTCCTTCCCGTCGCACTTCCGTCTTTACCCAGACCTCCCAGTTCTAGTCAAATCTACATACGTCCCAAGGATTTTTCTGAGTCGCTCTTCGTGATTCCGATCTCTGTATTCCTTCCACTTAGTCTAATTTCCCGCCCGTCCCCCGTCAGGACTCCCACTCTAAGTCTTCACTCTGAAGTAAGATCTACCACCCTTGGTGACTGCCGAAGACTCATTCGAACCCCGGGTTCTTCTTTTGGTTTCCTTTAATTAGACCCACACTATATATAGTGCGATTGACCTCTTTCCTTGTTCTCTTATTTCTTTTCTTCTGGTCACATCATAAATTCAACACTGTATGACTCACAGAGAACTGATTTTTATCATCATCACCCGGATCTTTCTAACCTCGTCTACACTTTATGATACTTACTTTGTGTCCTGTCTGAGACACCAAAAGACCTATACTTCCTCCTATGTCCTCTGTTCTTTTCAGTACCTACCGTCCCATTTCCCATACCCTCCCGTGGTCACTGTCCTCGTCTCATAAAGACTCACCCTCGCTAAGATATCCCTTTATGTTTTTGTCAAGTCCAGGCATAGAAATCGACACACAGAGTTCGGGAAGAGGTTGGTTCCCAAACGGACCATACGAGACTCTTATATTTACTTTTCGTACTGTAGATATCGTGTCAATTCACCTTCGTGTAGGGTATTTTTTGAAATGTTGACAGGTAAGAAAATTTGACTCATCATCAAGAGATATATAATCCCTTTACTTGATGAACACACTACTTGACGTTTATATAAAAGGGGGTCAAACAGTAAACAGAAAACTGAAATGAATACCACTAAAAACGGTCCAGTTAAATTTGAAAATATTTGAGTTTATATAGTATTATCCTCTAAAAATTTTGTTTCAATGGATTACGTTTATGACAATATATAATTTTCTAGTTCCACTTGTTGTTTGTATATTCACAACTGTTATTGTGATTACTTTATGTCTAGTATTGTCGGTCTCAAATGACTCATTGGTACGTACAGTCCGTAGTGTGAAACCCGACATACACTAGTAGACTACCGGAGGAGTAAAACTCAACTTGCACTTCAAATTGTCCGATTTCATTGAACGGGTTCTTATGTGTCGTTTATTTGTCATCTTTTGACTGTAAGTATTTCAAACTTTTTCCCCTCTTTTTCCTTTGATTCTAATTTTGAGTCTTGAATATATGTTTGGTCTTTGTCTGGGTGTCTGTATCTTTTGTTTACAGACCAATGGTTTCTCCTTTCATCCCCTCTCTATTCAGTCCTTAAACCTTAATTGGATATGTGTGACGACGACGACCACGACGATTCAACGAAGTCAGCACAGGCTGAGACACGTTGGGGTGTCTGCCGTCGGGTGGTCCGAGGGGGCAGGGACCCTAAGAGGTCCGTTCTTGTGACCTCACCCAACGGTAAAGGAAGAGGTTACGTACTTTCACTTCAGCGAGTCAGCACAGGATGAGAAGCACTGGGGTACCTGACGTCGGATGGTCCGAGGAGATAGGTACCCTAAAAGGTCCGTTCTCATGACCTCACCCGACGGTAACGGTAGAGGTTTGGATATGTGTGATAATATATATGTTTTATCTATTGGTTGTTCCTGGATGACATATTGTGGTCCTTGATATGAGTTATAACCCACTATTAGATGTACTCCTTTATTAGACCTTTTTTTTTTCTATATGTACATACGTGTTCACTTAGTAAAACGACATATGGACTTTGTTTGTGTTGTAACATTTAGTTGATATGAAGTTAAGGTCATCAGTACATGCTTACATTCTCAACCTGGTATGTCTTCCGACTCTCATCTTCTTAACTACGAAAGTTTGACACCACGACCTCTTCTGAGAACTCTCAGGGAACCTGTCATTCCTCTAGTTTGGTTAGTCAGACTTTCCTTTAGTTGAGACTGATAAGTGACCTTCCTGACTACGACTTCAACTTCTAGGTTATGAAACCGGTGGTCTACGTTTCTTGACTGAGTAACCTTTTATGGGACTACGACCTTTTCTGACTTCCGTCCTCCTCTTCCCCCACTATCTCCTCCTCCACCAACCTACCGTAGTGGTTAAGTTACCTGTACTCAAACTCGTTTGAGGTCCTCTATCACTCCCTTTCCCTTCGGATCTCACGACATTAAGTAGTCCAACGTTTCTCAACCCGTGCTGACTCACTGACTTATTGTTATGAAACTAATTTTTTTGTTTTTCTGAGGTACAAGTACCTAGTCTTCTTAGTTATATCACTTTTACTCATATGATGGGTTTCGTTAGATATCTAAGTTACGTTACGGATAGTTCGATGGTTGCCATAAAAAGTGTCTCGATCTTGTTTATTAAAGTGTTAAACATACCTTTATGTTTTTTGGAGTTTATCGGTCTCGTTAGAACTCTTTCTTCTTACCTTGACCTCCTTAGTTAGACGGGCTGAAGTCTGATATGATGTTTCGATGTCAGTTCTGTCATACGATGACCGTGTTTCTGTCTTTATGTCTAGTTACCTTGTTTTGTCTTTTGGGTCTCTATTTAGGTGTGTAGACATCTGTGGAATAGAAACTGTTTCCTCCGTTCTTATATGTTACCTCTTTTCTGTTAGAGAAATTGTTCACCACGACCCTTTTGACCAGTTGATGGACATTTTCTTACTTTGATCTTGTGAAAGATTGTGGTGTGTGTTTTTATTTGAGTTTTACCGAATTTCTAGATTTGTATTCTGGTCTTTGATATTTTGAGGATCTCCTTTTGTTTCCGTTTTGTGAGGGACTGTATATAGTGTCGTCCTAGGAGATACTGGGTGGAGGACCTCATTGTCTTTATTTTCGTTTTTATTTGTTTACCCTGGATTAATTTTCGAAAACGTGTTACTTCCTTTGATATTCGTTCCACTTTTCTGTCGGAAGTCTTACCCTCTTTTATTATCGTTTACTTCGTTGACTGTTTCTTAATTTAGAGTTTTTATATATTCGTCGTGTACGTCGAATTATGGTCTTTTTATTTACTGGGTTAGTTTTTTATCCGGTTTCTTGATTTGTCTGTAAAGAGGTTTCTTCTGTGTGTCTACTGATTGTTTGTGTACTTTTCTACGAGTTGTAGTGAGTAATAGTCTCTTTACGTTTAGTTTTGGTGTTACTCCACTGTAGAGTGTTGTCAGTCTTACCGGTGATAGGTTTTCAGATGTTTGTTGTTTACGACCTCTCCCACCCCTCTTTTCCCTTGAGAGAATGTGACAACCACCCTTACGTTTGATCATGTCAGTGATACCTCTTGTCACACCTCTAAGGAATTTTTTGACCTTGATCTTGACGGTATACTGGGTGCTGGGTCGTTAGGGTGACGACCCGTATGTGTGGGTTCTTTGGTCTTGACTTTCTCTGTGTACATGGGGTTACAAGTGACGTCGTGACGAATGTTATCGGTCCTGTACCTTCGTTAGATCTACAGGTAGTCGTCTGTTTACCATGTTTTCGACACCATGTATATGTGTTACCTTATATTGAGTCAATAATTTTTCTTAGTAAACTTAGTCAAGATTACTCCACCTACTTTGACCTCGGACAATATGTCTCGCTTCATGCAGTCTTTCTTTTTGTGGTTATGTCATATAATTGTGTATATATACCTTAAATCTTTCTACCATTGTTACTGGGATATACGCTCTGTCGTTTTCTCTGTGTCTATATTTCTTCTGAAAACCTGAGATACCCTCTTCCGCTTCCACCCTACTAAATTCTCTTATCGTAACTTTGTACGTATAATGGTATACTCTTTATCTAGTGGTCAGGTTCAAACTACGTACTTTGTGCCGTGAGTTTCGGTGACTTGACCCTGTTGGGACTTCGTACCCTACGCCTCCCTCCATCCTCCCCTTGAGTCCTACCCCCTGTGTATTTGAGGGTACCGACTAAGTACAGGTACATACCGTTTTTGGTGATGTTACAACATTTCATTAATCCGAAGTTAATTTTAATTTTTTTTTTTTTTCTGAGTTTGAGTCCGTCGGATTGAGATCTCACATTCGAGAAATTGGAGACGTGAGAAAGGATCATCTACTCTAGGGAATTTTGGACCGGGACAATTTGATGTCTCGTCTTCGAACCGAGTGTTTTGAGGGTTTCCGACTCTACTTGTATAAGAAAGGAACAATGAAGATGAAAGTGACATTAGAGAATAGAACCTGGACCAAATTCTTAGTTACCGAGATCAAGTCGATCTTCTTAAAATTAACTTAAGACCAACTTTTATTCGTGTTTAGTTGATTTACCGAGTTAAATTAATCCATGGACTTACCTTTTCTTTTTCGAATTTGATGGTCAAATCTTTTCTTTTCTCTTTGAAACAACGAGGAAAATCCGATTCCATCAGGTTCTTCTCGTTTCACCAGATAACGAATCTTTTATTTTCTGTCTTGTCCTTTTAAAATTTAAGTTTTTCTTAATGTCGTTCCATAAATTTAGGACAACTCAAAAAAGAGGAGTGACAACAAAATATTGTTAAGGAACCCCTAAAACTTTGGATTTGGAAAAAGAAAGACTTTTGTAAAGAGAGACTGCACGTGTGTGTATTTCGGGACGACACGACCTTCGGTCATAAAAAATTTCAAACGGTATTTCCTTGTTTTGTTACTTGTCGACGTGTTTTGATGTTTATAGACTGCTCTTTTATTTTTGCCTCAAATTCTGGCGGTTATAAACGTTGTAGTGAACATTCATTATACATGATTAAACCTGTTGAATTCTTCTTATAAATTTTGGATTCATACTGTAAACTTTTTACAGTTGGTATGTCAACGATAGGAAATAACTGATGTGATGAGTGTCAATAGAAGTCTTTTAATTTGTTTCAAAAGGATAATGGCTCATTTCTCCCTTTACACCTGGTGGTTCTACTTTTCCAAAAACCAGTTTTGGTTTCGAAGGGACTGTCTTAGAGTTCTGGTTCTAGATTGGTAGAACGACAGGGGACGAATGTACTAGACACTTCGAATGGCAAAAAATCAAACATGTACCAACAAAGGATCCCTCTTGTGTCTTCCTTAATAATAAAGACCATCATATCACCAAGTGTGACTTTCTTTCGCTTATCGTTCTGAAGTCCCGATTAACACCAGTAAAAAGGAACATGAGTAAAGTCTGGAAGATGAGGAAGGAGGGTCCGAGGTACTGTGTTGGTATTTTATGGTCTGTATTAAGGTGTACACTACTCCGACTTTTCTACTCAGACTTTTAGAGTCACTCTCCACCCCTCCCTCTCACCTCTCCTTAGAAGAGTATCGATGTTAGAGTTCCCGATGTCTTGACTTACTTACCGGTTGGGAGTTGTCGTATTACTGTCTGTACAACCTCTAGGGACAGATAACCTGAAGGGTTTATTCCGGGCGAGAGAAAGAAGTTAGAATCTGTTTCATCACCGGTGAGATGAGAGAAATTTCTAAAGAGGAAATCCTTTTAGATAAAGAACACGATCCATCTGAGTCGTTCGACAAATGACAGATTATACTGAAGTTTTTCTCCTTTAAGTCAAAACTTCAGATTTTACTTCTAAGTTTTATACATTAAGGACCGTTTTCTTTATTTTCGGTTTTATTTGTTCACTGTAGATTAATTTGAATTTTCGAAACGTATTGTTTCCTTTAGTTACTGTTTTACTTTTCTGTTGGATCACTTACCCTGTTTCATAAACGTTTACTATACCGACTATTCCCCAATTATAGGTTTTATTTATTTGTCGAGTATTTTGAGTCATTGTTGGTTTTTTTTTTTTTTAAATTTTTACCCGTCTTCTGGACTTATCTGTATAAGGGTTTTTTCTGTTTGTCTACTGATTTTTCGTGTACTTTTCTACAAGTTGTAGTAAGTAATAATCTGTTTACTTTACGTCTACCTTTGTTACTCTATTGTGGAGTGTGAACAGTCTTACCGATAGTAGTTTTTCAGTTATTGTTTACGACTACTCCTACACCTCTTTTCCCTTAGGAGGATATGACAACCACCTTTACATTTGACCATGTCGGTGATACATTTGACCATGTAGTCCGTACCTCCAAGGAATATTTTGATTTTATCTTATACTGGGTCGGTAAGGTGAAGACCTATATATAATTTTTTTAAAAAATTTGTGGTTAAGTTTTTTTATGTACGTGTAATTATAAGTATCGTCGTGACAATGTATTATCGGTTCTTTACTTTCGTTTCATTCATAGGTGGTCATCTACTTATTTCTTTCTTCTACACCACATAGATTATATATATATATGTGTTTATATGTGTGTGTGTAAGTATGTGTATGTGTATATAAACACACACACATATATGTCCTTATAATGGGACGGTATTTTTTCTTATTTTAATACAGTAAACGTTGTTGCACGTTTATTTGGATCGCTCATAATACGAATCGAATTTATATAGTCCGTCTTTTTCTGTTTATAATATACGATAGTGAATATATATTTTAGATTTTTTATTTTACTTATATGTGTTGTTTTATCTTTGTCTGAGTGTCTATATCTTTTGTTTAATCACCTATGGTCACACCTCTCCTTCTCCCTTCCCCGTTCTATCCCTATACTCTAATTCTCTGTGTTTTATGATACATATTTTATCTATTCGTTGTTTCTATATAGTATGTGATGTCCCATAGTATCGGTAATGAAACTTTATTGAAATTTACCTCGTATTAGATATTTTTATGACTTAGTGAGACGACATGTGGACTTTGATTGTATTATAACATTTAGTTGATATATATATATAAAATTTTACATTCAGGATACTTTAAATATCAGTAAGAACTATGTACGCTCAATTTGATTGAGAATCTTGTATTAGACCACGTTGACTTTTATTATGATCATAAGTTAAATACGTTCATGAATCTTCCTGTCTCACTCAGGACAAAGAGGAGGTTGTTTCCTACTAGAAATAACAAAGGTACATACCGTTAATCTGAAGACTTCGGATTTTATGTGTCCCTATCGTTTACGTGTGATGAAACTTCAAAAGGGTCACAAAAAGAAGATATTAGACTAAATGGTTGAAGATAAAGAGTGTCAATGGAGGACAAATGTCTATTTCATTGCCATTATTGTGGTAAAACATGAATTATCATTACGAGTGGGTGAAGGGAGGAATGGTCCCTACCATACTCCTACTTACCTTCTATCAGACTATTTGTGAAACTCGAGAAACCTTCCGTGAGGACGTCCTTCGGAACGACTCCGATTTATTATGGAAAGTAGATTCCTAGATATTCATAGAGTGTTTCGGGTCTAGTAATTGGGAAGGTTTTTAGTGACACTGTATTTGGTCTCGAGTCGTAATGATAGGAGTAAATTTTCTGTTCTTTGTCTCTGTCCGATCCTGGTGATTGTGACCCTGTATTTAAATTATCAAAGACCCTGGTCCGGGTCTTGTATCCGGTCATCGTCCGGTACAGATATACCGTCACACGTAAACAGAGTGCTAGGTTTATTGTTTAGACATGCTTTCTTGCGATTCACCCCTTCTTCAAGGTAAACACCCGATACCCATACGTTAGACTGTCGTTTCCTTCACCAGTGAACCAAAACACCGGTACTTTCTCTTTATTCATTACACTTTTTTGAAATTAGTATCGGGAACATCACTTCAGCGAGTCAGCACAGGCTGAGACGCTGGGGTACCTGACATCGGATGGTCCGAGGAGGGAGGTACCCTAAGAGGTCCGTTCTCATGACCTCACCCAACGGTAAAGGAAGAGGTCCCTTAGTATCGGGAATCTACTAGGATTAACTTTTGTTGTTTTATTTATTGCCATATGAAGTATTCATAAGAAAGGGTTAACCGGAGATCCATGTTATTAATTTTCTGAAATCCGTCATTTGTCTTTCTACACCTGTAATCTGATTTTGACATTTTTAAACTTTTTATGGTGTGTCGAAAAGTATACGATATAACGATCAGTGTGAATTCTCAATCCTAGTGTTTATTCAAAGAAAAGGGTGTTCATTCAAAACAAAGTTTCAGAATAAACAATTTTAGGGGGTTTGGAATTTTTTACTAAGACTCAAAGACAGTTCCTTGGGTCGTTAAGGTTGAAAGCTCGGAAGGACATGGAACGTAAAAGGAAGACCGATACACACTCTAATGAAGACTTCTCTCGTTTATACTTTCTACGTTTCTCTGTTCTTCCTTTTGCTACTAGGCTGTGGAGTCTAGGTTTTGTGGGAGGTAGGTGCATTTTGTATAAGTATATCCGACGTGAGTGTATCTAAGAAAGATTTAGAAGTGCCTTCTTATGTTACCTCAGATAAGTGTGACCCCATTCGGTACAGGATGGTTTGTGTGTGTTTGTATGTGTTGAAGTGGACCTTTGGTTTCTATCTTTGAAGAAAAAATAACTTCTCTCTTTAGTTTTGTCAAAAATCCCGTTTGCTCTGAAGTCACGAAAGGACAGTTATTGGTGTGTCGATGAGAGAGGGAGTTAAAAAGGTAAAAATGTGTCCCTGTTGTGGAGTGTTTCTATAAGACGTCAATGTCCTTCTAGTTAATAGTCTGTCATAAAACTCGAGATAATAACAGTGAGTGGTTGATTTTGGAGGTTACGTAGTAGTGTCCTGTTTTTCGTCGAAGAAATTTTCTTTTATTCTTTTCAGTTCATTCTTGAGACTATCGAATGTCAGAGACGTCAGTAGTTGACCGGAGTACCCCGACATTATAAAAATTTCTTACCTCGTCTTTGTAGATGAAGTCTTATTTTCTGTTACACCGACAATCCACCAATGAGAGGGTCAGAAGAGGTTTATGTCGGGATTGAGGTGGAGTTTATGGTGTAGATTAGACTTTAGACTCTGATGTCATTAGTCACCACTCTGTCGGTTATTATTGTCGATTATTATCGGTTATTTTTACCCTGTATTACATAAAGGTCTTCCGGTCCCCGTGGAGTCTCGGTTCCTTGTTCAGTTCCGGTCAGACACACTCTTCATTAGGAATAACAGTCGATGGAGACATTAGTCTCCTGAGTCGGTGTTAAAAGGTTGGGATAATCGTGTAGTGAGGACGAAACCCGTGGAGGTAATGTAGTCATGGTTTTTTGAACGTACAGTGGTCTCGGCTTCGGCGCAGAGGTGACTGAAGTTACCGTACCCTTACAGCAGTCCGACGCGTGTGTCTTATCCTTGCACTTGAAGGGAGTGACTAAGACGAGAGGGTTTGGTACACGGACAGAACCGACGTCACTCGTACTCCTTACAATACTCCTCAGACTGGACTCCTCGGCAGTCCGTCTTTGGTCTGTTTGTCGGTTCCTTACTTCCGAAATTTTGGAGGAAGTTTATTAAAGCGTCCCAACGTGAAGACCTACACACCGGACTCGGTGTGACGACTGCACTCCTAATAGTTCAAATTCTGAGTCGACCATTCCAGTTTACTGGATAATTCTCTCACTTAATTTTGGCAAGATATGTTTGTCTTACGGTCCGTCAAGACGACTCGTGGAGTTATGAGTTTTACGGTTCCCTGAAGGGGAGGGGAGGGAAGGGAAAAACCAAAAATTTTCATTGTTCTTTTTTTTACACCCCACCTCCATCCTCCGTCCTTCTCTCTTCTCCGACACGACTGTGCCGACTTCTTGGGCTGGAGTAGAGTCGTGTGTGGTCGTGCGAGACGGTCAAAGGTGTCGTCGTACGTCTTAATCGTAGTCTCTCTCCGGCGACCCTAAGTCAAACGACGTTTTAATGAAGGCCTCTTTCGGAACGGAAGTCCGTAGCTATAATAACGAAGAAGTCCCGTTTTGACGGGTTCCACCGACGACCGCTCGCCCTTGAGAAGTTACGGGCTCCGGACACGGGTGGTTGGGATTTCCGTCTACGGGAAACGTCTTGGATCCAACAAAGATGTCTATTTAAGAAAGGGAGTCTTGCGCCGGTGGATTACGAGTAAGTTTACACAATGGTGAGAATGAAAGTCGAACCAGTAGAAGGGAGTCCCTAATGAGTATTGACAGGGAGTTTGTTGTCGTTGTCCTCCAATTCACAAACTAGAAACATAGTATGTATAGTATGTCCTCTTTCCTTCACGGTCAGTCGTCTTTCCCCGTCTCTACTAAAGACGAGTTGGACCCCCAAGGGACCCGTTGACCGAAATCCGACCGTCCCGTGTTTCTACGACTGATAACACAGTTCACTGTTTAAGCCTTTTTCTTGTTACTCTACCCTCTTTTCCAGTAGTCCACGTCGGTAGAGGTGAGGTTGAAAAGGTTACCCTCCTGTCGTCAGTCTTTTCAATTTTGTCGTTTAGTCTCCGGGGAACCGTTGTAGTCCGTGACCGTTCTCATATATGTGTATATTTATTCTCGACAGGTTTTTTATCGACCCAAACTTTACGAAGGAACCTTCTGTCCTCTCTCCAACGGTGTACAATAGAATCTAAAAGTTGATTTAGTAGAATAGAATAATCTGTTGTCTTGTACTTTATAAGACAGGAGACAGTCCTGGTATCCTTTGGACGAAAGTCATCGTGGTTACGTTGTAATAGATAATACTGTGTGAGAATAGACATTAGGTCAGGTCTACCGGAGGAAGGGAAGACGTTTCCACACCCGATTTACGGTTTATTCGTTTTCCGGAGCCCTTTCCCTATTCCAATAGTGAGGGTGGGGCGGTTGTGTGAAGTCCTCAACGTTCTAGAGATGTTAAATTCCTTGACCATAATTACAAAATTGAATGTTGACTCTCTTGTTTGAGACTTGATCTCAAGACTTACTGAATATAAAACAAAAAGATGAAAATAAAACATTAGTATTACAAGTGGATACTGGTAATTAAGATTTTAACGAAGTAATGACTCTATACCCTTTCTCCTGTAATAAAGAATTCTTTCGTAGTGTCAAAGTACCGTAGTACTTGAAGTGAGAGTAAAGAAATAGAGAAGGGTACTACAGGAGGTTGTAAACCTTATTGTGAATCTGTAAACAACCGTGGTTCGGTGGATTAGATTGTACCAAAGTAAACCGGAGTAGAGAATTATCCGACTGAGTTTTTTGTCACGGGACAGTGGAGAGATCCATGTCTAGATATGACCGAACAACAAGTCAACGGTTCAGGACAGGCTGAGAAATTCTGGGGTATTTGATATCGTGTGGTCCGAGGAGACAGGAGGTGATAGAGGGTCTTAAACGAATTTAAATATAGGTAACTCAACCACTACGATAATTATTGATTGGTAGAGTAGGAGACGACGGGAGAAGAAGAAAACGGAAGTTAGAAAGGGTCGTAGTCTAAGAAACACCACACAAATATGACATCGATTTTTTGGTGTTACCTTATACATTATGTACGGGTATATTACGTATTTTACCTTATAATATACCCGTACATTTGTATATCACCTTATAATCAGTCAGAATTTGATCTAGGACTATGT
This sequence comes from Capra ibex, assembly GCA_006410555.1. Taxonomy (NCBI): domain Eukaryota; kingdom Metazoa; phylum Chordata; class Mammalia; order Artiodactyla; family Bovidae; genus Capra; species Capra ibex. The sequence continues at coordinate 16,452,401 of SJYO01035988.1, read as the reverse complement.
ACGATGTTACACCTACTTCGAACCTTTACAATATCCTAACTTTATTTGGTCTTTGTTCCTTTTATAACATATTAAGGTGAGTATACACCATGTATATCCTCGGTTTAAGTGTCTCTGTCTTTCGTCTTATTACTCACGATTCCCGCCTGCCCTCCCCTCTTATTTCAATGACAAATTACCCATGTCTCAAAGTTGAACCCTACTCGGTCAAGACCTCGACCTACCATCACTGACAATATCCTGTTATACTACCCTAATAATTACGGTGACTTAATATATGAATTTCACCAATTGTACCACTTAGAATACATATAAAGTGGTGTTGATTTTTTGGGGTATCTTGAGTTACCTAGGTTCACTTAGTATTGGGTTGAGGGAAGTAAACATTTCATGTGGGTTTTACTATATGATCTGGGGATCTTTACTTATATATTTTCTCTACTTATAAAGGGTGTTATTATTGTTTATGTGACAAGTTTCTTAAGTGTCGTTACCCTAGTCTCTCTGGTTGACTTATAGACAGGGGTAGAGGGTCTTTATATCGTTTGTCATCGAATCACAAAATGTAACTCCTCCCTAAGTTATTTTATAAAAAGCAAGACTATTTTTTGTCTTTACTAAAATTCTTTTCATTAAGATTGGTGTATTAATGAAAGATGAGAGTGACAGAAAAGGATAAAGAACAGTAGTGTATCCAATCCGAAAGGTTCGGACAGTAAGGGACGGACTCGGTTCTGTTCCGTACTTCATAGGGTCTTGGTACCGTTTCTGCTTGTCGGTTGTTTGTCTTTAAGATTTCTCTCACTTCCCTCCTTTTTTGTAGAACATATTTGTCTGTCGTTGTTTGGTCCCTCCCACGTAGAAAGATCTTACCTACGACCGAGACAGTTTTTAGTCGATTGTCGAACAAAAGGTCAAAGTAAAATTGTTGCCAAAACGGAGTGACTGCCAGTATAAAAACCCACGAGAGTAATCACAAAATTCTGAAGTGAAAGGTCCGTTTCACTGTGTACTTCGTTTAAGTCTCCTATTCAAAACCACTTTAGGATGAACCTAAACTTAACAGAGGGGCGGGGGTTGGGTCATTAGATTTTGTTCTTTGCATGGTTTGGTTTAACTTCGTGAAGTTTGACATGAAAAGGAATATATAGACTACGAGATTAGTGAACCGTCTTCAGAAAGTCTAAAAATTGTATTTTGTGTAATAAAGATAATGATCGTTTTATACTTTTCGGGGATTACTAAAGAATGTAGAGGGTAAACGAATTCAAAGTGAGACATTAATAGTTCTTACTTCCGACTCGGTGTAAAATAGTGATTGTGTCGTTTCGTTCTCGCCGGTATAAAACCGTTCCGCAGAATAGTGTCCAAGGAAGGATATACAGTGTAAAAAGACTATCAGTACGATCGTTACATAAACCCTGACTAAATGAATTTTCAAGTGACCGTAAATGAGAAGTAAGTTATGAAAAATCATTATGTAAGACGTTATTCCGTATTTACTTTTACACTTTCTTTAGTGACAAGTACAAAGTTCAATTAGTCACACCGAGTCTGTGATTTGTTGGACGGATGTTCCGTCCTCTGGACCCAAGTTAGGGAGCCAGTCTTTTCAGGGGACCTCTTCCCTTACCGATGGGTGAGGTCATAAGAACGGACCTTTTAAGGTACCTCTCTCCTCGGACCGTTCGATGTCATGTACCCCAGCGTTTCTCAACCTGTACTTTTCACTGATTATGTAAGTGAAAAAGTGAAAGTGTCTCTTTGTGTTCTGATTAAAACCTACATAAAACTTTATTTTCTTTAAATTCACATTTAAGTTCGAGTTTTAATAAGGATAGTCGACTTGAAACGACTACACTTCATTATTTCAATGTTAGTTTAAATTAACTTTTTATTTGAATCGTTGTCTTCTAGCACTCCATCCTCAATAGCCATATAAACTGAGACCCGAGAGAAAAGGCCTTAAATCATTTGATTAAAAATTTTTTATAAACGATCTTTTCTCAATTGTTTTTACGTTATTCTAACTGTGACAATTGATTTATGAATACTGTATTTATTATATAGAAGAGTCAGTCAAGTCAATGAGTCAGTACAGACTGAGAAACGCTGGAGTGTTTGACGTCGTGCGGTCCGGAGGGACAGGTAGTAGTTGAGGGCCTCAAGTGAGTCTCAGTACAGGTAGCTCAGTTACTACGGTAGGTTGGTAAAGTAGGAGACAACAGGGGAAGAGGAGGTCGGGAGTTAGAAAGGGTCGTAGTCCCAGAAAAGTTTACTCAGTCGAGAAGCGTAGTCCACCGGCTTCATAACCTCAAAGTCAAAGTTGTAGTCAGGAAGGTTACTTTTGGGTCCTGACTAGAGGAAATCTTACCTGACCAACCTAGAGGAACGTCAGGTTCGCTGAGAGTCCTCAGAAGAGGTTATGGTGTCAAGTTTTCGTAGTTAAGAAGTCGTGAGTCGAAAGAAGTGACAGGTTGAGAGTATAGGTATGTACTGGTGACCTTTTTGGTATCGGAACTGATCTGCCTGGAAACAACCGTTCCATTACAGAGACGAAAAATTATACAACAGATCCAACCAGTATTGAAAGGACGGTTCCTCATTCGCAAAAAATTAAAGTACCAAGGTCAGTGGTAAACGTCACTAAAACCTCGGGGGTTTTAATTTCAGTCGGTGACAAAGGTGACAAAGGGCTAGATAGACGGTACTTCACTACCCTGGCCTACGGTACTAGAAGCAAAAGACTTACGACTCGAAATTCGGTTGAAAAAGTGAGAGGAGAAAGTGAAAATAGTTCTCCGAGAAGTCAAGAAGAAGTGAAAGACGGTATTCCCACCATAGTAGACGTATAGACTCCAATAACTATAAAGAGGAGCGTTAGAACTAAGGTCGAACACAAAGAAGGTCGGGTTGCAAAGAGTACTACATGAGACGTATCTTCAATTTATTCGTCCCACTGTTATATATCGGAATTGCATGAGAAAAAGGATAGACCTTGGTCAGACAACAAGGTACAGGTCAAGACTGACAACGAAGGACTGGACGTATGTGCAAAGAGTTCTCCGTCCAGTCCACCAGACCATAAGGGTAGAGAAAGTCTTAAAAGGTGTCAAATAACACTAGGTGTGTCAGTTTCCGAAACCGTCTCAGTTATTTCGTCTTTATCTACAGAAAGACCTTGAGAACGAAAAAACTACTAGGTCTCCAACAACCGTTAAACTATAGACCAAGGAGACGGAAAAGATTTTGGTCGAACTTGTAGACCTTCAAGTGCCAAGTACATGATGACTTCGGACCGAACCTCTTAAAACTCGTAATGAAATAATCATACACTCTACTCACGTTAACACGTCATCAAACTCGTAAGAAACCGTAACGGAAAGAAACCCTAACCTTACTTTTGACTGGAAAAGGTCAGGACACCGGTGACGACTCAAAAGGTTTGAACGACCGTATGACTCACGTCGTGAAAGTGTCGTAGTAGAAAGTCCTAAACTTTGTCGAGTTGACCTTAAGGTAGTGGAGGTGATCGAAACACCGGGTGAACTGAAGTGTAAGGTCCTACAGACCGAGATCCACTCACTAGTGTGGTGGTACTAATAGACTCAGCACTTCTAGAAAAAACATGTCAAGAAGACACATAAGAGCGGTGGAGAAGAGTTATAGAAGACGAAGACAATCCAGGGATGGTAAAGACAGGAAATAACTCGGGTAGAAACGTATTTTACAAGGGAACCATAGAGATCAAAAGAACTTCTTTAGAGATCAGAAAGGGTAAGACAACAAACGGAGATAAAGAAACGTGACTAGTGACTCCGTCCGAAAGAATAGAGAGGAACGATAAGAAACCTTGAGACGTAAGTCTACGAATATAGAAAGGAGAAGAGGAAACGAAAAGCGAAGGGAAGAAAACTACCAGAACTAGGGACAGAGGACATGTTACAGTACTTGGAGGTAGGTATCAAGTAGCCCGTGAGACAGATAGTCTAGATCAGGGAATTTAGATAAAGAGTGAAGGTGACATATTAGTAGTCCCTAAACTAAATCCAGTATGGACTTACCAGATCGCCAAAAGTGGTGAAAGAAGTTAAAGTCAGACTTAAACCGTTATTATATAGAACTCGTGGATAATTTATACTCGTAGTATAGATTAGTATTTCGTTCTTCCTGTGACCCACTTTAATTTTTTTTTTTTAATTTGATTTATGATTGGAAATTCTGTCCCCAGGCTTTTGAAAAAGGTATTTCCTAGTTCAACGACAACAACAAATGAGCGATTCAGTACAGACTAAGAGAACGTTTGGGTACCTGACATACATCGGGGGGGTCTGAAGAGACAGGTGCCCTAAGGGTCCGCTCTTATGATCTTACCCAACGATGAAGGAAGAGGTCCCCTAGAAGGTCTAAGTCCCTAGTTTAGGTTCAGAGACGTGACGTCCGTCTAAGAAATGGTGACTAGGTGGACCCTTCAGGATATGTGCATATTTCTATATGTGTTTCCTAGTTTATCGGTATAAGACGGTAGTGTTGATGAATTGATACCGTGATACCGTGTTTGCGTCAGTTACCTATTTATTTCCTTCTAACGACACGAGGTTATTTTAAAATGAATCTCTGGGACTATAATCTTAAAGTATATTAAAAATGTACAGTACTTTATAATAATAAGAAAATTAAAAAAAGTTGGTAATTTTTTTATCTTTGTGACAAGTATCAAACTCCCGGTGTGTTGTTTTGTCCATTGTCCCGTTTAAACCTGGAATCGGGTATCGAATGACTGAGGACTCTCAAATGTTAAAGTTCATACCCCGCTTTTTGTGGGGGAAACAGTTTGTTTTGGAAAAAGAAAAAACTTTTCTTTTTAGTTGTCTTTAAATATCCAAAGACTAGAAATATCTTTTGTCAAAATCGAAGGACTTACGAATGCTCGTGTTCTCTGTACCGATTCGTGACTATCAGAGACGTGTTTCATTCCCCACCTCCGTTCCGTGACTCTCGATCTTCGAACGGTGACTGACCATACCGAGAGTGGTGATGTCTCCTCCGTTGTAGACATATCCTGAGACTTCTTACTCATCCTAAACCTATCTTGTTCTGACGTCATTTTCTCTCTCTCTATTCCTGTTTTGAAGTCCTGGATCGGTATATTCGGTTACTTAATTTTTTTTTTTTTTTTTCCGTCTAGGTCTTTTCTCTCTTTTTTGGTCGTGTTGGTTAGCGGTCACTTCGGTTCACTTCTCTTGTAAACTTTCTCTTTTCCCGAATTTTAAGAGTTACACCAATGACCCTTTTTTATTTTCCTCCAGTTCCGTGCCCTGTTTACCCCCGACAACCACTGAAAAAATAGGACGACAAAGTCACATTACTATCTCGACTGTCCATCCAAAGTACGTTAATTTGTCCCTTTTCGGACTTTCCCTACTACCACCCTTCTTATCTAAATATCTCTATATGTGATAAAAGAATTTATTTTGTTTGTTTTTTTAAAATCACTTTCAGTGTAGAAAGTGAAAGTGATGGAATAATCATCGACCGAGTTATACTCTGTAGGATTAGTCCTTCAACAAAGAATGTAATCTAAGATTATAGGAAACTTTAATTTACCCGGTTTAAAACACCATTCTAGTTCTTAATTATTTTCAATGTAGATAGGATTTACGACTTGTTTTGTGTCCTTTCTGAAGTTGTTTAAAAGAATTTTTTTTTTTTTTTGTTGTGTGTTGATAATGTTTACCATCACAGGATAAAGGTAACAGAAAGGAACGAAAAAAAATCAAATTTTTTAAAACATACAGCTACTTCAAAGTCAGAATGTCTTTCAATGTTTTTGACATTTTTCTTAAGGACCTATGGAAAATAGGAAAAAATTTTATTATTATTATTATTGTTGAAGTTAGTTTCGTAAGAAGACAACTAAAGGACCAAAAACAGGAAACATTACACCTATGACGGTTGCTTAAGACCTGTAAGTTAAATTTTTCACGACCCCAGATTCATCAAATCAATTACAACAGGTACTAAGTCAGTGTTCAACATCCTTTCTTTTCACGTTACATTCGAGTGAGTTGTTTTGACCTTAAGTGAACCGAAGAAATTAGACATCCAACTACAGAAAGTAGTCGAAACCGNGAAATTTTTTTTTTTTTTTGTGTTGATAATGTTTACCATCACAGGATAAAGGTAACAGAAAGGAACGAAAAAAAATCAAATTTTTTAAAACATACAGCTACTTCAAAGTCAGAATGTCTTTCAATGTTTTTGACATTTTTCTTAAGGACCTATGGAAAATAGGAAAAAATTTTATTATTATTATTATTGTTGAAGTTAGTTTCGTAAGAAGACAACTAAAGGACCAAAAACAGGAAACATTACACCTATGACGGTTGCTTAAGACCTGTAAGTTAAATTTTTCACGACCCCAGATTCATCAAATCAATTACAACAGGTACTAAGTCAGTGTTCAACATCCTTTCTTTTCACGTTACATTCGAGTGAGTTGTTTTGACCTTAAGTGAACCGAAGAAATTAGACATCCAACTACAGAAAGTAGTCGAAACCGGGTAAGAGAGGAGAGGACGACCCTAAGTTTAATTTACACACAATCCCGCAGAGTAAGAGAGGATATACGGAGAAAAAGAGAATGGACATTAAAAATGAAAAGGAGAGACGTTTACATTGTACGACCTAGTATGAAAGACTATATTAAAGATCCAGTAATGAAGGGAGACGTCGGCATAGATTAAACGACGGTTTAGGTAGGTGACTCGAGAATGCAAGTGAATGTGTCAAAGTATCAAGATCATAGTATCAAGATCATAAAGATGAACCAAGAAAAGGTTTTGACGATGTAGTGAAAAAGAAACGTTATCAAAGGTTGATGGACTAATCTTTGTTCAATAAAAATCGGTTTCAGACTACTATTAAAGTCATAAAGTACAGATACTCAAGACCTACAGACAAACGAGTACCACCCATTAAAAGAGTATTCGGATCAATAAACACACAACCGGTAAACCCCCCGTTTTTAGGAAACCTTCTTATAAAAATCCGTCTCTCACTACTCTGAAAAAAGGTCTCTCAAAAAAAAAAAAAGAAATGATAACGGTTCAGGCACCTTTATGATGGTCAGGACCCCGAGAAAGTAGGTTGAAGTTCTGAGGTTCCAGATAAAAGAGGGGAATTCTTAGGATTGTCAATTAAAAACGTGACAAACTTCTAGGAGAAGTAGTCTAAAAAAGGCAGTATAAACGACAGAGAGAGATGTGACAGTCTGTAAAGGGACTGTAATAAAAGATTTGGAATTAACTTATATATGTATACACCCATATATACAATAGAGATACTTGAGAGAAGACTGTCTTTGGAAAAGACGTCGTAGAGTAAAAATAAAAGGTTCACTTTAAGAAGTCTTTCAACATGTGAACAAGGAGATTGTTCGACGGATAAAGTGTACTGACAGTTCTTGCTACACTAACGAAAGTTACTTACCTATTTTCGATGATGTTTTATAATCATACAGGTTCGTGTCACTTAAATAATTCACAGGTACCACATATTCGTGCTTGTCGAATTTGTCTTTCACCGTAAACGAATCACTAAGATGAATTTATTTTAATTTTAAAGTTCAGTGTCTTTATAGTCCATCGTTTTTACTGTGATGTCGACACCACCATTACTCTCTATCGTTGAAGAAAGATGTAAGTTAAACGACAATAATTATGACTACATTATCACGTTACTTTGTAAATCACTATCTAAAAGTTCCTGTCCGAAAGACTTTTTCCATTCAAACTCCTTTTTCAAGATTTCTACTTTGTATTCTGATTCTTAATTAAAAGTTCTTGTCACACATTATGTCGAATCATAACTTAACCTATTATTTTTTGTGTTATAAAAGAAGGAGTCTTTATTATATGAAAGATTTACGAACAGAAGGAAACATATAAAAGACTATATTAAAGAAAATTATATAAGAATTTTTTTAGTACTGACTCAAGAGTTAGATTAAAGAGAAGGAAACTTTCTTATTTTTATTTAAGGAAAAAGAGTTATAAGAAGATCATGAGGTTTTGTTTCATTAGTAACTTTTGTTTGGAGAAGTGATTGTCACAAATCCTTGAATTAACACGGAAACAATGGAATTCTGTTTGTCTGGTGTCTCAACCGGTCGTTGCCCGTACACTCCGTGTAAGACGAAAAACTGGAACCATCATCAATATGACAAGTGAAATACTAATAAACAAATTTTCATGTGTATACAAACACGTGAAAATGGTTCTCTTATTTATCGTACGTAAAAATTTGTAGAAGGAATATCTTTGAAGGGATTCATTTTTTTGATTTGTTTCGAGAGTAAATTTACATAAGTAAGATGACAGGAGAATTTATGAAATTCTCGGTCTCTACCTTTTTCTCGTTTTGACTTACTTTATGAACTCAGTGAGAATAAATGTAGGAAGTTCTTTTGAGAGTTACATCGGTTGATCTAAATTTTGTATAAGAGTCCATTTTATGATAATTTATAATTATATCATTTTATGACGGTTAAGGGAGAAAGAGATTTAAATTTATAAGAATATATATTTTACCTTTGTGTACACGAAAAATGAACCAAATATACGAGGTCCTAAAAATTCATAGATTTCTTTACCATGAAAACAGGAAACGAAAACCTGGATGTCATGTAAGACGACAACGATGACGACGACGATTCCGCGAAGTCAACACAGGTTGAGACACACTGGAGTATCTACCGTCGGGTGGTCCAAGGAGACAGGGACCCTAAGAGGTCCGTTCTTGTGACCTCACCCAACGGTAAAGAAAGAGGTTACGTACGTACGTACGATTCAGTGAAGTCAGCACAGGCTGAGACACGCTAGGGTACCTGTCGTCGGGTGGTCCGAAGAGACAGGTGCTCTGAGAGGTCCGTTCTTATGACCTCACCCACCGGTAAAGGAAGAGGTCGTGAAAGACAAGGAAGGGTTTATATAATGACACAGAAATAAACATGACACCTCTCATGTTCGATCCCGAGATTACAGAGGAGAAGTGGAACGTAAATCTTCGATACGAAAATTAGTCAATGATGACGTGGGGATAAGTTAGACGACTTTCGTATCAGAACCTTATGACTAAGTTGACGTATTCCCGTAAATTACCCAGGGGGTTTGTTCTGACGGTGATTCTGGTGAAGAGGGAGGTCTTCGACCGTCAGTTACTGGTAGGATGAAGATCGATCACTCCCTCGTCAATAAAGGACCGTCTTACAAAAATCCAGTCGTGCTAAAGAGGTAAATGTTCGAATAGTGACACAATGTCTATTGGTTTAGTGTAGAAACGAGGATAGAGAATCTACTCTTTACCTTTGAGACTGTCCTGTGATAGGATAATTACTCCGGTTCCAGCAGAAGTGAGCGTACATGTAGAAGGAAAGTCTCGGTAGACAGTCAGAAGGTATTTTTTGATGGTAATGATTTATGTAACGAAAAGAACAAACTTTTTGTGTTCCCTTACTAAGAGATCAACAGTCAAGAAAGTTTCAGGAAGAATCTTATTATTTTAAGAATAAAACTGATCCTTATTAGTCTATGATCAGATATTATCGACGTTCTTAAGAGTTTTCTCGATATGTTTTCTTTTTGTATCGAAGATGGAGGTTTTCAGTAACCTCTAGAAAAAAAAAAAAAAAAAAATTCCGTAGGTCTTGTGTATAACGTGACTCAGTTTTCCTGGTTAAGAGAAGTACCTCATCTTATCGTTAACCGACAATGAGTAATTTAAGAATGTCGTTACTCGTTACTGAGCGTAAGAGCAAAACAAAGAGAAACTTATCGTCTACTTCAACTAAAAAAAGGTTCCGACGAAGGGTAGTGGTCGTAAGGACTAGGAACTGGACACATCGACAATTATACGACGTGTGTATATGAACCCGAGGAATTGTTGGTTACGACAATTGGAAAGACAAATGAGGTTCAGTCAAGGATAGAACAATCACTTTCACTAAAAAAAAGGGAAAGACTTGTATTATTAAAATAGACCATGTTTTTGATGTATATATTAGGTAGCCAAAAAATTTAGAGCTAAAAAAAAAAAAAAAACGTTCCCTAAGTCCCCGGTACCCAAAAGTATAAGATTGACTCTTTCTGAACATTAAGGTTTTTTCACGTGACGATGTCGATGAAATATTTATATCGATAACGGAGAATATACAGACCCCTCGTCACAACCTACGATGTGAAATAGAAATAAGAGTTTCTTTTCAATTAAGGAAACTAATTTATATTCACTTTCTAATATAAAAGACCTTGATTACTAATTTTTCATTGCACGACATATAAGATAGTTTTCTATAAAACAATGTTGATGGACGCAAGTTTCCTGGACACAAGTTTCCATGAAGAGAAGGAGGTAGAGTATTAGACGAGGGTAGTAAAATATGACATTAATGGATAATTAGACGATATAGAGAGTCTCTATCCTTCGAGGACCTTCCATCCCTGACATAGTACTGACAAAATAGACGTCTCGTGTACCAGACTGTCTATCGTGTGTCAGTTATCAAGACAACCAGAATCATAATGTAAGTGGAGTTTTCAGATTAACAATTAATCGGTCAAAATCTGATTGACCGTGTAGGTGACGGGGTTGTAAATACAACAGTCTATGATAGTGTAAAGTTTGTCTCTCTGGGTTAAAGTTCATAGATGACTAGAGACGGATTTGTGACTCGTAGAAATATTTCTTCCATCTTTTCGATTAAACACTCAAAATTTATAAAAAAAGACTAAATTTGAGACGATGATAGATCGTCGTTGGAAACCGTTCAGTGAAATTGGTATAACCTAGAACGTGGGAATCTCTCATTTTACTCCTTGACCTAATTTATCAAACGTTCTTGGAGTAACCCGGGTCAACATTTTAGGGTTAATCCGTAATGTGTCATTCCCATGTTGATAATGTCGTTCGAAAGAGTTGTGATCTCCCTCGATACAGGTACAATAGTAACCCCACCCAATCTTTCTAAAGGTTCAGTTCGTAGAAATTTACCTTTTGGCTGAAAGGTCTTACTCTCTCCAATTTATGGTTTGTTCTCTGGGTATGACAAGTATGTCGGTGAAGAGTCCGATGGACACTAATGGAGGAAGAATGTCTACAATTTCATAGAGTGGGAGTTGAACGTAGTTATATGGAAAACCCAAATTAACATTAAAGTTTCCTTGGTTCAATCGAACTCAGTAAGGTTGTCTACAGAAAGGGGTAAGGAGATCGAAGAAATAGTTTAATTGTCGTTGTTTTTTTCGTTTTATTACTTACGATAATAAAATTTTCGGAGTCCTTTACTCGATCTCCTCCTTTCTCTAAGTATAGTGTTATTTCGACACCGGACCCTTTTTTCAATTGACGTTGACTTAAGTAATCGTTTAACGGTGAGTTTGACTTCGATGGTCTCGATGAAACTTTTATTTTGATAAGTTTCTCTCCTTTCCATTCCTTTTCTTCCTTAGTTGTTTCGAGACATTACACCCTCGACCTTACGGACGGAATTCTCTTACGACGGTAACGAGACGATCCGAGACGTTACTTTTCGAACGTCGACGACTTCTCATTACAGTAATTAATCTCCGTTACCCCAGTGTAATCCGTAAACCGTTCTTTAGACAGTTCACTGTTCTATTTCCTTACCTCCTTTTTCTTTTTTGTAAAGATTTCGATTTCGAACGAGACTTCAAAATGATAAATGTAGAAGAAGGAGGGTCGAGGTTTTTTGTGGGTACCGGAACTTTTATGTACTGGGTTTGGTAATATCTTGTTCATTTTACTTCTTAGTTTTTGGAAAGGAAACTATAGTTGAATACAAAGGGAAAAGGGTCTCCGTGTTACCGTACAATTGGACTGTCTCTCCCGAATTTTGACACCTACAATGTCTTACACCAGACACCCTCTTTCTATTACCTTAGGACTTCTTGAGAAAAGTAAATTTAAAGAATCCAATTAAATTGTGAGTCTTCGTTTAGGAGTTGTCAGTCTTTACCTGGTGGATGAAAAATCGTGTACCCGACAAGGACTCATTTTTATCTAATGTGTCCTCGAAACCTCTCACTGAGACACCCACTTCTCTTTTTAGATGATCTTGTTCTGTCAAGAAGTGAATTTTTTACGTGTGAGTCAGGAAGTTCCCATTTTATGTCTCATTCTGAGTGTTCCAATTTTCGTTGAATAAGGATACCTAGGTTTATCATATCAACAAAGAATTTAGTAGTTGCAATTCATGAGACTCTCTGTGGTTGTCGGAATTGTTCAGTTTTTCTAAAGAGAAAATCCTGTTACTTTTTTTTAAATTGTCAGGAAAGTCAGTTATTAGGAGTACCCTTCATATTCTTTTTATGTGAAATGACAATTTTCCTTTTGAATAACAGAAGGGAATAAAATCCTGTGTACGGTTTCCTAAAGGTTAAGTGAGTCTAAACATGATTGGAAATTTTACAAAGCCGGTAGCTTACTAAGAGAAAGGAACTTCTATATAAACGGTAGGCGACACATCTCTAACATGGACGGAAGTCGACATTTATAAGGTTTCTGTCACAATCTTGTCTTCGAACCCAATAACTCGACAGACAAAAGAGAACCTAAAGATGTCCCTGTTGATCGTTCTAGAAGTACATGATGAATCTTTCATTGTCACTTTTTCACTTTCAGCGACTTACAGACCGAGAAACGTTCAGGTACCAGATATGTCTACCTTAAGAGGTCCGGTTTTATGACCTCACCCATCGGAAAGGGAAGAGGTCCCCTAGAAGGGTTGGGTCTCTAGTTTGGGTCTAGAGGGTGTAACGTTCTTCTAAGAAATGGTCGACTCGGTGTTCACTTCACTTCACTTTCAGCGAGTCAACACAGGTTGAGAAACGCTGGGGTACCTGACAGATACCTTAAGAGGTCCGGTCTTATGACCTTACCCATCGGAAAGGGAAGAGGTCCCCTAGAAGGGTTGGGTCACTAGCTTGGGGTCAGAGAGAGTAACGTCCACCTAAGAAATGGTCGACTCGGTGTTCCCTTCGGGTTTTTATGACCTCACCCATCGGATAGGGCAGAGGCCCCTAGAAGGGTTGGGTCCCTATCTTGGCCCCAGAGGACGTAACGTCCACCTAAGAAATGGTTGACTCGATACTCCCTTCGGACCTTTCATTGTATTGTTCCTCCCTTTTGTAGTCTAATAATATCAGTTCTCTGATCAGAGTCGAGACAGTAGTTGAGTAAGCCATATATAAATAAGTAAGTTGTAACAGGTTCATGAGTGACATGTATTTGATATATTGTTTGGTATAAGAATCCGTTTAATACAGAGAAGTCAAGGACTAAATGTTTCAATCTTCAATTCTCACCCACTAAAGGTTTCTAAGGGACGTCAGATTTTGGGTTCTAAGGGATATTCGACATGTGTAAAAATTTATGTATTTTCAAGTAGATAATTGATCATTTTTTGCGACTATTAGTACCAAACCTAACTAAATTCCTGAGGGGACTTTACTCTTTTTGGAGAGGTGAACGTTAGTTTCCATAGGGGTGTAAGATGTGTCTTTAGACGTTTAGATACTGGAATCGGAGTTTCGACACGAGATTTTGAGGAACATAATTGAATCAAACGAATAGGGTTTTCTACAGGAAGTTTATGTCGTCCTTTTTTTACCTATAGTTTCTTTTCCTATTGATAATACTTTTTCGTTTTGTTACATAAGTTGTCGGAAAAGTTTTCTTTTATGTTCTATCTCTTCATCGGTCCCATATATTTCAAGTTTTGTAGAAGTTATTAATAAATTGAGAGTCTTATAAAGGACTTTATGGTTGAGAAAGAACGGGTGGTTGTCTGTGAATTTTCATAGACATAAAGATGAACTCATATGAGAAAATAACATACATTGATACCTCTAACGGTGTAATCTTAACTACTTTATATAAGTTTCTCGATTAGGGTCCTTTTATTATATAAAATCTTTCAGGTGACCTTAATGTGGATCCATTGATATCCTGATGAAGAGATTACTCTTGATAAGAGAATATTTCGCGGGTCAGGGTACATATAAAGTGTTGAATTTTTGTCCAGGGGACAATTTTCTTTTGCACTGTGAAATGTTTCGTTTTAAGTATGGTCCATTTACAGTTAAATTTTTTCGTCATTACTTTAGACTTTTAACTTTACAAATGATTGTCCAAGTTTTAGATATTCATTTATCGTAATCGGTACTCCCCTTACATCTAGTTTTGGGGTTACTTTATGGTGAAGTGTGAGTTCTACTACCGTTATTGTTTTTTCTGTCTATTATTCACGATCATTTCTACATCTCTTTAACTTCGGGAGTACATGACGTAGGAAGGAATAAGTACCAAGAAGAAAGGTGGAAAAGTCAATGGGTACCAGTTGATTCCAGTCTTTTGTAATTTACCTTTTAAGGTCTTTATTTGTTAAAGATTCAAAACTTAGTACGTGGTAAGACTCGTCACACTAGGTAGAGTGGGTCCTTCATAGTAGTGAAACAGGTTGTATGGGGGGAGAGAGTCAATAGTATTACTGACGGTTCCATAACGTGACGACCACAGTTCAGTGGGAATAAAATAAATTAGTACCGGAGTTTTTCGTTTTTATCACTACGATCGTTAAACCTATACGGTTTCTCTTCTGTATTTCACGAAAGAAATTCACTTTGCCACTTTCAAGCACTGAATTATCCCTTTCTTTTTTTAGAATCGATTTCAAACGATTCTAGATGTCATTCTTGTTTAGATAGTCACTTCGACCCTACTTCCTTTTTTTTTAAGTATTGATCAAAACGACAGTGTGGAATTTGACGTTTTCAACGGCCACGTGCCATTCATGAATCACTTTTACTTTTTCCGTAATTTAAACATGCTCTTCTTTGAAACTCTCTCTGTCTATTGTAAGTGTATTAAAAATAATATCATATCCCAACGTTTCTCAGCCTGTGCTGACTCACTGACTTGACTTGACTATCAAATTAAGAAGATAAAATGATAATCGACAATTAGAGAATGACGTGGATTAAATACTTAATTTGAAATAGTATCCATGAGTACGTATCCTTTTTATATCCTACAGACCATGTATTAAAGTCCATAGGTGACCCCTGGAACCTTGCATAGAGAACGTCTTTTCTGCCGCCGCCCCCCTCCCGCGATGACATGACGAACACCCTCATATTTTACCATGTCGGTGACACCTTTCGTCAGACCGTCAATGAGTTTTTCAATGTTGAAACGTAATTAGTACTGAGACGTTAAAGTGAGAATTCATAAATGAATGATCTTTACTCTTGTATTTTTATGTATGTATTTACACATGTCGTCGTAATAAGTGTTATCGGGTTTTCACCTTTGTTTTGTTTACAGGTAGTTGACGACTTACCTATTTATTTTACACCATACAGGCATGTTACCCAATAATGAACCATTATTTTTCCTTACTGTGACATAGTACCTACTTGGAATATTTGTAATACGATTCACTTTCTTCGGTCAGTGTCTTCTAGTGTATAATGTACTAAGATAGTTCTAAATACACTTTTGTACGTCTTTTCCGTTTAAGTAACATGTCTTTCATCTGATCATCACGGTTTCTGACTTGCCATTCCCCTTTTGCTCCTCAGTGACGGTCATTGATATCTCAACGAAAGACCCCACTACTTTTACAAAGTTTTACATCACACCGTTTCCGACGTATTGAGTGATATGATTTTTAATGACTTAATATATGAAATTTACCTATTTAATATATGATATACTTAATATAGAGTTATTTCGAACAATGTAAATTTTATAGACAGTTATCCTTTCCTATTGATCTGACGGTTGTGTCTGATAAAATGATATACTGCGAGACCACGGTTGACTTATATGTAGACCTAGGTGTGTTAAATATTCTTTGTCTAAGGATATATTAAATTGAGAAAGTACAATTCTCCAATCCATTATTACCCCGTACTTTATCAACATTCTCGAGACTTGATTCTAAATTTCTGTTGTTAAATAAAAATTTTTCAGAATTTTATGTTAGATCGTAATTTTTTTGTCATTGGGATCTTGATTCTTGACCTATCGATGCAGAGAGAGTCAGGATGTCGCCGAGATTAGTTTGGCTTGGTCGAATGTCAACTCTAGAGACCATACATAGACTCTCTTTAATTTTCTACATAAAACCGTTTTTCCCTATGTTTTTGACAGGATTTAATTTTTAGAATTTATCAAAGTACCAAAGATTACCTCAGGATTACTTCAAGAGAAGGTTACTTCTGAAAGATTTTGGTTCCAGTCGGGATTGTTTCCATTATTTTGGATTTATACCCCCAAACCACCACCATATAAAACTTGTTGTCCGAAATTTCTTCTTCGACGTGTATTGAACTTAAACATCGAGGACAAGTTTATCTACGACGTACACGGTCTGTGAAAAGTGAACCGTCCAGCCCTACCCTTTTTTTTATTAGGAAAAATTTTACGTCTAATAATAGGGTTCATTTCCCAATTTTGTTCCGTAAAAATATACTTCTGAAAATCTAAATCTTCCCCCCCTTTTTTGTAATTGTGTTTCAAAGAGTTGGAACCACGATGACTGTAAGTCCCGACTTTTTAAGAAGTAATACTTCCCGAACTGGACACGTGACCTTTCCCTATTCGTCGTGGGGATTGGGAGATACGTAATCTACGGTCATCGTCGGGTGAGGGTAAAGGGATTGACACTGTTGGTTTCACAGAGGTCTCTTAGGTTTACAGGAGACCCTCCTGTTTTGACGGGGATCAACTCTTAGTGACGAGATTGTGAATGAAAATAATCAATTAGAAGAGAACAAAGACCCCTTTTTTTTTTTTTTTCGACGGTACGGTCCTCGGTCGCACTCCTTAAGGTGGACACTGTTCCAGTACGACGTTCTCGAGACTACCGTTCCGATTAGTCTGGAGTCCAAAAGGGGGACCTTAAAGGACTCGTAGGTGGGGGAGTTTTTTATTCTTAGACGGACGAAAAGGTGAGAAGACTGTAAGAGACCTTTTTCAGTTAAGTCCCGAAATCAGAAGACGTAAACTTTCTCACAAAGTTAGGTTTTTGAGGAGACTACCCGAAAGATCGGACGGACGTCCTGAGTATGTCGACGCGCACACTAACTCCGGAGGACTGGCGTCCTCCGTGTCCTTCGAATTTTGTAGGATCCTTACATCCCCGAAGGCTCCTCAGTTTTAGAAATCTTATCCTGACTAATTTTCAAAGTAAACAACTCGGTTATGAACGACGGTTTAAAAGTATAGGAAATAAAAATCTATCTCAACCATATATCCTTTTGTTCATCATCTGGACCATAATCGTTGTAATCTAGAAACTCAATTCATGGAAGAAACAATATTGGGTGACACGGAAAACAAGATATCTCTACATTGAAATCGCGAAATTCCTCTACGTCTAATTTCTTTTCGTGAATCCCCTTTGTTTTAATTGTAAGTAATTCCTTCTCTCGGTTTTTCACAATTGTTCGGAGAACCGGTTTTCTATTACATTTAGTGGACTCTGGAAAACATATGTTTTTCTATATGTCTTTCTCCGACGATTGTGATGTCTTAAAACATAATGGGTGACTAGAGATACATATTAGATTTCATATTTTCCGGAACTTCCTGTTATCTTCCTCTCGGTCAGGACCTGACCAAAGGGGGCACAGAGGAGAAATGAGATTAAAGTTCGACTAGGGAACCTTGCACCTCCGAGTGATACAGATGAATGAACAGGGTCGAAAATTCTAGACACTCTCTCTCTCGGGTTCCGCCCCGTGAGAGGCTATAAGTTTACCCGCGGCGGATTGCATCTACCACGTTCGAGGAACAGACCTTGAAATAACCAAAAAGTGCATTGGGTTCAATTAGTCGGAGAAGAGAGGTGAATTAGAAGGATGATATGATAACAAAGAGTTAGATTAGAATATAATTATTTGTTCAGAAAGGTGCGGTTGCGGCAGGTGGGAAGTTTAAGGGACCTAGGTGGCCCCGACCTGGGGCCGTGACGGTACGTAAGGAATCCTGTATCAATGTGATTTTGTTAATAAGCGACAGGTGGATTTTAAATGAATCCTTAGGACGTAAAAATAAACGATGTAGATCGTTGGAATACACGTTCTTCTCATATTCTAAACTCTTCGATATATCAGGGTACGTACTATACAGGGACGGGAGAAGGTGACATGAGTAGTTTTGTTCTATTACCTATATTTTTTCTATACAGTCTCTAGGAAACTATCGGGTAAGAGAAGTTTGGGGTCCCTATAGTAATCTGGAATGACCAGTGTTTGACATGACACCAAGATGCCTCGTGAATGGTAACCCCAGAAAGGACTTGTCTCATAAGTACTGACATCGTACCTCAAAGTGTGATAAGGTGAGAAAGTGATAATCAGGTCTGCGGACTTTTGCAAGGTCGTGAGCTAGTTGGTTAAGGACGTCGGACGCCTTTAACTTCTTTTTTCGTGTCTTTGGAATCATTTGAGGACTTGGGACTAATGTTTAAGTTGTAAATGTCTCGTAGACGAGACTGGGTTAATGACGTGTTCCGGGAGTTCTCTCTCCGACGTCAGGGATGGTAGTACTTTACGTGTCAAAACACACCCATTGTCCGGACGTTTGTTGGCATCTTGTAGTACCACTTACAATTCTCTCACTGGTTGACATAAACCTCCCTGGTCCAAAAGTGTCCTCCGAATTCGTACCAGAACTTCCTTGTACCTTCGAATAGTAGAACCTTTAGACCACGTTCGTCGGTCCAAGTTGTCTCTCGACGGACTTTCTCGAAATCTCCAGTTAGGTCAGTGTCTTGGTTTTCGATGGTACTGACTACACAAAGACGGTCCTAGTTCACTCCAGACGGTGTTGAGCTTATTCTGTAAACGAGTGACCCTTCCTTGTACGTGACACTTCTAGGACCGTCGGGACCGGTGATGTAGTTTCCCCGTCTTCACACCATGGTTACTTCTGCTGACGTCCTTTTAGGTGTCCGTGGTACTGACTACGAGGTTTCCCTGAGGTCGACCGAGAGTCGTGACCCCGAGACATCACCTACTCAAGACAGAACTACTACCGACAAGTAAGGTTATGGAGGTGGTCTTTGCTAAAAACGTGTTCTAAAAAAGGGAAACAAGTCCACAAGACTATTCGTCGAATTTCCTGAGGGAAATTGTGAAGAATATTCCGACCAGATCACCACTACTTGAGGAAGTAAAAAACAAACAGACTTTTGGAGAAATAGAGGGGAAGTTTTAAGACTTCTTGAAACGGTCAACACGGTGACTCTTCCCCAGTGATAAGGTCGTTCCCACACCACCTCGTCTAGAACCAACCTCATAAGTCTTTTGTCGGTGGAATACACTGGTGGGTGAACAGACTACCACTTCAAGTCGGACACCAAAAGTGTATAACACGGGCTTGCAGGTGGGACCCGGACCACTCCAAGAGAGACTTGTGTCCACAACTGTCCCCCTAGACGTAGTTCACTGTCTTGCCGTGTGGACCGACACTCGTGTCTCTCGTCGCACAAGGAAAGGTGAAAAGGGAACCCCAAAAAAAACTCTAAACATGACGTGAGATTGAAAGGACCGAGTTTTAGAAAGTAAGCAATGGTCACATGATTACTTTTGTCTAAAGTGAAAAAAATCGAAAATGTACAATCCACATGTATGATCATTACGAGAAACATAGTGTGTGGTGGAGAAAAGGGTCTACGTTCACCGGGACTCTGTAGACCTCCCAAACACTTAGAAGGTGACAAAGAACCCGGTGCACACACACGAGTGAGTACAGGTTAAGAAACGCTGGGGTACCTGACATCCGGTGGTCCGAGGAGACAGGGGTGCCTGACATCTGGTGGTCCGGTGGAACGAGGAGTCCGTTCTTATGATCTCACCCAACGGTAAAGGATGAGATCCCCTAGAAGGTCTGGGTTTCTAACTTTGACTCAGAGTACGCAGAGGATGTAACCGTCCACCTAAGAGATGGTGACACGGTGGACCCTACGTGTACCGGACACCATTTTGTGAC
Organism: Capra ibex; assembly: GCA_006410555.1. NCBI lineage: Eukaryota > Metazoa > Chordata > Mammalia > Artiodactyla > Bovidae > Capra > Capra ibex. Next base: position 16,432,322 of record SJYO01035988.1, on the reverse strand, counting down.
GCCGGGTCACTCACCGAAGAGAGACTCGTCCGACCTACCCAGACAAAATACACTCTACACCCAGTTCGAGTGGAACGTACCGGGTAAACACCCTCAAAAGGACTCCTGTACCCCGTCTTAGAGACCAACGTTGTCGACTCAACGGGTTACGGATATAGGTGTTCAAGTCGTCGGAGACCATGGGGATAAAGAGTCAATGTCTTGCACCCGTTTTGTTGGTAAAAGACGAACGTGAGTATGCGACTTCGTTCTCCCCCAATAGGAGGGCATCTCTAATTGAGTCTTCGTGTTTCTTAAGAAAAGGGAAAGTACAAAAAGTCCGAGGTTTCAAGGTTTAATTATAAAAATATTAAGATTGAAGAAATAGAATTAACAAAAATAATTTACAGCAGATGATTGGTTTTTATAAATTTGTACTCATTCGGCGGACTATGTTTCTCGACTGAGTAATCTTTTCTGGGACTACGACCCTTTCTAACTTCCGTCCCCCTCTTCCCCTACTGTCTCCTACTCTACCGACTTACCGTAGTGGCTGAGTTACCTGTGTTCAAACTCGTTCGAGGCCCTCTACCACTTCCTGTCCCTTCGGACCGCACGACGTCAGGTACCCCAGAATTTCTCAGTCTATACTGACTTGTTGACTTGTTGTTGTTGTTCGATATTAATTATTATTATTTTATTTATAGGTATGGGAGTGGTGACTGGAGGTCTTTGTCTTGTGTCCCGACCCTGTTCTCACTCCATTCACTCTATGAACGGACTCCGTGTGTTAAATTCCTACACGGTTTTTTACGTCATTAGTGTTCTTGATTAAAAAAAAAAATATTTTCTCTATTTATTCCGAAATTACTTTATAAAAATTTTGAGTTTTGATTACGTTTTTTTGAGTACTACTTGTTTTATGGTGTAAAGACTTACTTCCGTCCTAGTCATAATGACTCAAAAGGAAAACGGAGTCATGTCAAACCGTATCCTGTATGGTCTTGGGTTCCTACGAAGGACGAGACGTCTGGGGTACTGAGGAACGGCGGACGGTGTCGTAAACGACCCCGCCGGAGTGTAGGAGTATGAGGAGCTGTACGTGTGAAAGGATCGTCCGGAGGAGGTGACTCGTCGAAGGTTGACGGCGGAGACACGGAAGACAATGGACCCGGGGTGTGCGGGTGAAGGAGAAGGGAGGTAGATATGTCTAAAATCATAGGAAGGTTCGGGTCAATTTTAGGGTGAAAAGGTGCTTCAGAAAGATTCATGGATTGTGTTGGTGGGGAGCCATAGGTACTCGTTTCTCAGACGAGAAGAGACTTTACGATGGGGTGATTCATCCGAGATGAATGAGAAGGGTTCCTATCAGGGAATTACAAAGTACGAACAGACAGAACAAGGGGGTGACCTGACAGACAAGGAGTTGTCGTATAGACAGAACATAGACGGTCACTTCTTAGTTTCGATGAGGTAAAATATTCCAAGGTCCTTTTCTCGGAAACCTTTAGGGGACTGGAGTGGGGTGGTGGACGCTTGGTTAGTCTTGGGAACCGGTCGGACCTTTTAATCTCAGTTCGGGCCCTTTCCTCTTGGTTAGTCTTGAGTTGTGGATTGGGAAGTGGTGTTCCACTGGTTAGTCTGGGCCTCTGAGGGCAAAAAACTTAAAAAGGGTGCTATTATGGGATATATTCGTTACATTGGGTCTCGAGTCCCGAGGAGGGATATCGACGACGCAGCCATAACCACCCTCGGGGTCGACCTCGCACCATTATTTTTGAGAGAACGAAAACGTAGCCTATAGCCGAGGGACCACCAGTAGCCCTCTAAAGCTCTGAACCCGTATTGTAAACCCCCGAGCAGGCCCTAGAGGGTGGCCGAGGTGCCCTTCTGGCTAGACCTCTCAGTAGACGTCGGCCATTCGAAAAAAGAAAGAAAAGTGAGGACCATCCCGGACCATAGACTCTGGCCATATACTGAGTCCGCCTGTGCGACCTCTCAGTGGCCACCCCCAGCAACCCTCTGCAGGGGCTGGGGCCGCACCCCCCTGCCTCACGGGGACAAGAGACATCTGCTATCGCCCAGCGAGGGCGACTTCCCGGCCTCCGGCAGCAGCAAGCCAAAATGGAGGCCTAAGGGCCTCCAGGACAGAGAGAAGACACACCGACAAGCATAACAGACACAATTAAGTGGTTGTAGACTGACTAGGTCCCTGTTACCCCGTTGCGGTAAGATCGGGGTGTGGAGATAGGAATCAATGACTATTAAAATTCCTCCAGTTCTACGCGCGAGTACTGGAGTCACATCTTTAATTTTCTTTATTTAATTAGTGAAAAACGTCGCGTCTTACCGGCTGGAAGGTACATCCGACCGGGAGTCTTCCGTGGAGACTGAACCCTTGAAATGTGGCCCAAGACTGGCGCCTAACCTGTGGGACTGGTTCAAGGGAAACAGTCGTGTACACAGAGGAGCCTGTTAAGTAAAGGCTCACAATCTGTTCTCGGGTCAAAGCCCGGGACCTTCCCCAGGGAGAAGGACGTTGTTTACCGCTGAGACCGTCCCTGAGAAAAAGTGGCTCTGACTGTAGGACTGGTGAGCCCCATGAGTCCCCGGTCGAACGGACGGTTACCTGGTGTGGGTCGCCGGCGTTGACCCTGGGAAAACAGGGACCAGAGGTGGACTGCACCTGTTGACCGGTCTCACGGGGCTGGCCATTCCTTGTTCTCTGAAATGACTAGAGAGAGGGGAAGGGAGAGACAGAGGAGAGGAATTGGGAAGGATAGGAAGGGACAAAAAGATCAGGGGGTCAGGACCTACGTCCTTAGACCAGTTTCCCGGGAGTCGGACTCGACTCCTAACCTCTGACTAGTGGAGGAGAACCGTCTCTTGAGCTTAAGACCAAGACTAAAGACCATCCCGGCTCAAGGTCAGGAGGGAAGAGACCTCCGGGTCCCTTTTCAGGGCATTGCGGACCCATAGACATCCACCGTCCTCTGCAGACATTCCGGTGGGGAAAACGGGGGGGAGAGGACGGAGGAGAGGGAAGAAAAAGTTGGACCGAAGGAAAGGAAGGAACTTTAGAAACTACAATTATGAACCTAGACTTCAAGACACAGAGATATCCTCCAAAAGACTCTCTGACATAAAAAAATAAATTACCGAAGAGACCACCTCGGCTCCAATTTCGCAGACGGACGTTATACCCTCTGGACCCAAGCTAGGGACCCAGCTCTTCTAGGGGACCTTTTCCTTTAAAACGAAACAGACCGTTGGTACACCAAATCTGGACGGCGGTAAAACAATTTTGAACTAAAAGAAAGGGACACGTAACTCTGGNTTTGAACTAAAAGAAAGGGACACGTAACTCTGGTCCCGAGAGTCCTTGTGAACAGATCTGGTAGAGATTGAGGACTGTGACTCCCCTTTTTTTTCTTTTTTTCTGAATTTCGATCTAGAATGTGACACAGACAGATTTATACAGAACCATTATAAAAACATATACTAGAGATAAATAAACCGAATTTTTTTCCATTCGCGAATGTTTAGTTCATTAAGATTTAATTTGTTATTTAAGGTCCAAATACACTTGACCCTTTATAAGTCACAATTTATGGACTATAATTACAAACAAACAAATGGATAAATTATATCTATACAGAATCTCATGAATTGCAATTCATTTTATAAAAGTAACATGGATCCAAATTATACTCAATTTATAATATAGACAATGTTCAAACAGTTATTCTTTTAATGGAGTTCATTCTTTTTGAAGATTTTTTACATTTACTCTATACTCGTAAATCTATTTGAGATAATCCTTATTAATACGAAATCCTTACAGACAGACTTTATCAGACAGGTTTAACCCCATTGAACTTAACCCAACACGATTTGATTCACTCCCTTCAAGTGACTGATCGATCGAGTAAAGGTTTATCTCATTTTAAAACTTTGTAAATAATGACTTGTAATCAAAGGAGAATGTTTCTTCGATTTCTTTAAACCCTGACAATTACTGATTTTTATTCGACCGCGTTTTTGAACTTAAACCGAAAAGAGAGACAATTTTCCTGTGTGAAAGAAGTCTACAACTTGACGTAAACTGTTATCTAAATTCAAATAAACGAAGAATTTACCAGACAAGACATAAACGAAGACTTTAGGGTATAACAATGAAACCGACTCACTTATCGATAACAAAGTGTCACTGGATATCAGGGTAGACTGACTCACGAGTTTTGGAAAGACTATAAACAACTGTTTTGAAGGATTTAGTAAGATACTTCGTGAAAACCGAAGATCGATTGAAACCCCACGAAGTCTCCCGCGGACTTCGTAGGCTTTCTCTATACTTTGACACAAATAAACCAACCAATTTAATGTAATTTTTTTCTAATAGTTTACTCATTATTTAGACGAGTATAATATTACATCCTATTTCAATGATTATGTCTATAGGATTTTTAATATACCTCAAAAATTGTAAGACTATACAGGACCATAAAAGTACTTTTTGGACTACTGAAGTGTTTTCAATCGTTTTCCTGATTTACTTGGTCACTTATACGAATATTGAAAATACCAAAGATAGACTTTTTAATACCCCGACTTAGAATACAAAAGTCCCTCATCGCCTTTAGAAGGAGAGTTTGATTAATACTGTTATGAAACCATTTTAATTTGCAATATTTGTTTTGTTAATATAAAAGATAGACTGAGGAGGTTTTTAATCTTCAAGAATCCAAAGGTCATTCAAATAGTTTACTCAATCCTTCCAAAAGAGTGCCTATGTTTTTAGAGTTCTTTAAAAACTCTGGAATTTTTCCTTTTTTAAGTGGATCTAAACAATCCGTTTTAGACACTATTCGGAAACCACACTCAAAGGGTCGGGACAAAATAAAATTTTCAAGTCAGACTCTGAGATATTTACAAAGTCGTTTTATTTTTCGGATATTAGTTAATACCAATATTTTTAGTAGTCTGGTTTTAGTCACTCTTGTCTGGATAAAACGTTTGTTTGATCGGAATTAAACCAATATAAATTATTTTTATTCCCATTGAAATTCCTCTTTTTCTATAAAGTTTTGCAATTTAGGGTCAAACAATTACCTCCAGACGTAGATCATTCTGAGTAGAGAATCTATCAAGAAACGACAATACACTATAATTACATTTTAAATTAATTTAAGAATTTCTTGTGGGATTCAAACAAAGACTTCGAATAGAGGCATTAGATAGAAACCTACTTCTAGTCTACGGAGTACTGGACGTTGGTCCTGACCTTTTTCTGTATTAAATTCTCTGACAGCAGAGGTTGTACCTACCTTCCTGAAAAAAATAGTCTTCTTTGATGTGATGTGGTCCTACTCTTCTGCTGCTGTAGTTCCATCTGTCGAAGGGACTCTACGACCTGGACTAAGCATACTAGTAAATACAAAAGAACTGAAGAGTCTGGAAACGTATATTCAGTTTACGAAAAGATAGTATCCGGACTAGGATCCGATCAAAGTTTTAGTTAGGTTAACAACCCAAACACCGGTTAATGGACACAGATCAAGACCCAATGGAACCATTTAAAGAGATAATGGTCTGAGATTGACCAACCGGGACTCTTTTAAATGAATTTTTAATTTAGTTTGATTTCTATTAGTCAGATCACTGTGATCTTTTGACCCGATACACGGAATATCTACCACGGATATATATTAAAGGGACCTTCTATTTCTAAGATGTCCCGTCTGATTCAGTCTATTGGACTTCTATATGACCCGATGTAGATTACCTTCAAGAATTGTATTCAGAATGAACACTGAAATGATTATGACGACCGATACAATAAACATAAAGTAGACAAAATGTTTTAACGACAAAGAATGTGACATACACACACTCCGGAGATTATCTTATTATATATAACTAAGAGTTATATAGTTATATATAACTAGAGTAGAGGACATACTCTAGTTACTACCATTGTCACATTGAGATCTATACCGTTCTTCGTTGTTCTCCCTTATAAGAGGACCTGGTTTTTCGATCATTCTGTCCACCAGGTCTCTTAAAATCTATGACAAAGTACCGGATCAGGTCATTGTCGTGTAACTCACCGGACAAATGGCCTCTTACCTATGAGAGTCGTGGTACCCTATTTTACCAGTACTTCACGGGGGGAGTATTAGTACCAGTTCAAATACTCGTATTTCCCCGAGACGGTTGACTTCTGACTGTGAGTGGTAGACGTAGATGCTTCTAATTTAGTACCGGTGACGTTGACGACTAAAAGTTACGGGGACTTTCCTCAAGTCCCACTTTTAGTCCTTACTCTGTGAGACACGAGACCCTTTTTGACCGTCTTGTCCGGAAGCCTATCAATCTAGAAAAGTCCTTTTCTAAAATACTCAGGGTTAAGAACGTAGAAGAGTATGGATCTCTTTGACTGCAGTAATTGTCACTTTAGACGAAACCGATAATTCCTTTTCAAATGTTAATTTTCAGTTTTATCTCATCGATACCAAGTCTATTAGGTCCACTATTAGGACTTATTGATCCACTACGATACTCACATGAAAGTCTAATCTGGAACACAACGATTTGGGAACTCAAAAGACTCAGCACAGTCCGAACCTACGGTGGTAAAAGTTTTGTTACAGACGACCTTCGATGATTGGACTGAAAAATATTTTGATCCGTTGACCGATGTACCGATGTTCAGAGGGACTTCACGGTCCAGGTCTGACCCAAAGTCTGGATAAAAAGATTTTTCTTTTCTCTAATTCTAAAATTAGTATGTTCTGAGTCTAGATTTTAAACCTTGAGTCTTTATGAAGGTTAAGTCACAGATATGAGGTTCGACCCCGTCAGGATACGGGGTAAAACTGTCCTTCAATAGTTCAGTGTCAACGGATCAAGGGATTTTAATTTTGACTCGCCCTGAGACCCCGAGACCTCACGTCTAGACAAGACACAAGAGGTAAAGAATAGACATCCTATATCTGAAACAAGCCGGAGGAACCGGAAGCGACTTAAGGTTTCGTACCTAAGTTTGTTAACGATTCGTCCCTTCCCTCCCAGATGTTTTTGTCTTTGTTAGTTTCCAACCATGTCGGAGGTCTGTCTCGGGGCCAAGGATGAGTTTCTTTATACGTATTGTTACAGAAACTCGGGGGTAAGTCCACCTTCTACCATTGAAGTCTGACTTGTGTTCTAAGGACCTCGTGTCGAGACAACGGAGTGGTGGTTGGGTAGTCTTCCCCAGTGTTTCGGACGTTGGGAGTGGGGTTTACAACGGAAGACAAAGGCCCCTGGTCTCTACTGGTAGGACAATCCAGAGGACAAACCGGGAACAGATAAAGTAGAGACTCTCCCCGGTTGATTTAACGACAATGATGTTCCCATCTTCGACCAAAGTCTACACCTTTTGGGGTTGAATCTAGTCCATCTCTCTCTGAAGACGAGATAATCCGTCCGGATGCGGGTACGTGTCGTCCTTCTTCAATGTCTTTTTTCTCTGGAGGCGGGGTTAAGGGTTTTTCATAGAACTCATACTTCAGAGAGTCTCCCGGATACACGACACAATCCCCTTCTTGCAACAAAAATACACTTAGTGAGCCCATCAGTTCCTCAGGGACCGGTTCTATTCTTTTCCCGACTCATTTTTTTTTTTTCTCTCTCTCTTTACAGAGTTTTAACCAAACTTAGGACCAAGTTGAGTAAGGGGACCAAGTGTTGAGAGTATAGGAGGAACCACCCCGGGGACTAATAGAACAATGACGATGAGTGGGAGTCCGGTACGAATGATTTGATTGATCACCGGAAGTAATTTTTGACGTAGTTGTGCTACGTCGAGTACCATGAGTCTAGGGTTATACGCCGGGACGGTTGCCAGGGGAGTCGTCCTCTGTTATATCTCGACTGGAGTCTGGGTACTAACCCAGANTATATCTCGACTGGAGTCTGGGTACTAACCCAGACAGGACCTAGGATCTCTTCCCCCCTTACTTCTTAGTTTCGATGAGGTAAAACATTCCAAGCCCTTTTCTCGGAAACCTTTAGGGGACTGGAGTGGGGTGGTGGACGCTTGGTTAGTCTTGAGTTGTGGATTGGGAAGTGGTCTTCCACTGGTTAGTCTGGGCCTCTGAGGGCAAAAAACTTAAAAAGCGCGCTATTATGGGATATATTCGTTACATTGGGTCTCGAGTCCCGAGGAGGGATATCGACGACGAAGCCATAGCCACCCTCGGGGTCGAGCTCGAACCATTATTTTTGAGAGAACGAAAACGTAGCCTATAGCCGAGGGACCACCAGTGACCCTCTAAAGCTCTGAACCCGTATTGTGGTCTCGTGGTGACATGATGTGAAAGACATTGATGAACGATACTAACCAATTGAGTACGTAAACTGACTAATTCTTGATTCTTGACTTGCAATTTTTTATTTTAATTCATACCAGAACTTTCTAGTAATTTCCAAACGTCTACTTTGGTCCCTTCCTTCCTGTGTAATTCGTCTTCTTTATCGTACGTTTCTACGGTTCCGTACGTTCTGGTGTCGAATGGAACTTTTGATGATTAATGTATTATATTGATTGTTCACTCTCTTTTTCCTGTCACCTCTACTTGACTTACATTCGTTCACCAACCTCTTACCCTTCGGTGCCTTTAAAAAATTTTCCCTTACTACGACAGTCTACAGGTAAGTAATTAGAGTGTGACACCTTCTGACCTTTTACGAAGTCTTCCCTTCCCTGGTTACCATGGCTCCAGTCGATCCACCATAATTATTATCTTTATTAGTGTTTGTACTACACAGTCCGTGATAAGATTCGTAAGACATAGAGAATTTAGTAAATTAGAAGTACTATTTAATAGAGACAAAATGGTTCCTCCTTTGACTCCGTATCTCTTCAAAATTTTAAACCGGTTTCAGTGTATTGATTATTCACTATATAGGTTTTACTCTTGGGTACGTCAGACCGAAGTCTCCTGGTGTGATATTTCCTCTTTCCTTCCTTGTAGATTGGATACCGTCCCTGTCCCTCTTGTCTCTGTCCCAGTACATAATTATGAGTTTTCTCGAACACTCTCTCTTCGACCCTGGGTGTCTGTGCTGTCACAGTGTCCTCTCCTTCGTCGTCTCTCGGTGAGGGGTCTCGTGTGGAATTTACTTACTGACCCACACAGCGACTGGTTCCACCCTTCACCACCTCTCTCCCAACTGTCACACATGTGAAGACGTACACACCGTGACGTATAGATCACCCTGTACGGGTCCTCTCTCTACCTTTATTGTTCGGACTCCGAGTTCTCTTTTTAGACCCGGTTTCTGTCTGAACCCTCAGTAGTCACGTTTTTGTCATCAATTCACACCCTTTCTACGTTGGTGTCCCACTCCTCCTCAGTCTCGTTCTTCTATCGATTCTTGTCTCTGGAATACCCTGTAAGGATACATTCCCCGGCTTTCCTTGGGCGTTGCTGTTAGTTATTCCTACTAACCTTTTAATGATCTTAAAATCGTTTCAACGTCCTATGTTTTTGTTATGTGTCTTTAATGAACGTAAAGATATATGATTGTCACTTTTTGGTCTTTCTCTTTAATTCCTTAGTTAAGGTAAGTGCATACGTTGTTTTTCTTAATTTATAGATCCTTATTTGAATGGATTCCTCTGTTTTTCTTGATATGTGTCCTTTAATATTCTGTTACTACTTTCTTTAGTTTCTACTGTATTTGTCTATCTCTCTATAAGGTACAAGTACCCGTCCTTCTTAGTTATGACACTTTTACTGATATGATGGTTTACGTTAGATGTCTAAGTCACACTAGGGATCGTTTAATAGTGACCGTAAAAAGTTTCTTGATCTTGTTTTTTAAAGTGTTAAGTATACCTTTGTGTTTTCTGGGACTTATCGGTTTCGTCAGAACTCTTTCTTCTTACCTCGACCTCCTTAGTTGGAAGGACTGAAGTCTAATATGATGTTTCGATGTCAGTAGTTCTGTCATACCATGACCGTGTTTTTGTCTCTATATCTGGTTACCTTGTTCTATCTTTCGGGTCTTTACTTGGGTACGTGGGTACCCATGGAATAAAAACTGTTTCCTCTGTGCTTATATGTTACCCCGTTTCTGTCGGAGAAGTTATTTACCACGACCCTTTTGCCCTGTCGATGTATATTTTTTTACTTTAATCTTGTGAAGGATTGTGGTATGTGTTTCTATTTGTGTTTTACCTAATTTCTGGATTTACATTCTGGTCTTTGATATTTTCAGACTCTCCTTTTGTGTCTGTCTTGTGAGCTACTGTATTTAGTTTCGTTCTAGGAGATACTGGGTGGAGGATCTCCTTACCTTTATTTTTGTTTTCATTTGTTCGTCCTGGACTAATTTGAGTTTTCGAAAACGTGTCGTTTCCTTTGATATTCGTTCCACTTTTCTCTTGGGAGTCTTACCCTCTTTTTTATCGTTTACTTTGTTGACTGTTTCCTAATTGAATTAAGGTTTTATATGTTCGTCGAGTATGTTGAGTTACGGTCTTTTTGTTCGGTTAGTTTTTTACCCTTTTTCTGGATTTGTCTGTAAAGAAGTTCTTCTGTATGTCTACCGATTGTTGGTGTACTTTTCTACGAGTCGTAGCGAGTGATAAGTCAAATCAAGTCAAGTCAGCGAGTCAACACAGGCTGAGAAACGCTGGGGTACTTAGCGTCGTGCGGACGGTAATCTCTTTCTGTTTAGTTTTGATGTCATTCTATAGTGGAGTGTGGTCAGACTTACCGGTAGTAGTTTTTCAGATGTTTGTTATTTACGACCTCTCCCAGACCTTTTTTCCCTTGTGAGAACGTGACAACCACCCTTACATTTAACTATGTCAGTGATACCTTCTACGATACCTCTAAGGAATTTTTTGATCCTTATTTCGGTGGTGTACTGGGTCGTTAGGGTGAGGATTCGTACATAGGACTCCTTTGGTTTTGACTTTTTCTGTGCACATAGGGTAACAAGGCACTTCGTGATAAATGTTGTCGACCTTGTACCTTCGTTGGATCTACAGGTGACTGTCTACTTACCTATTTCTTCAACACCATGTATTTGTGTTACCTTATAATGAGTCGGTGTTTTTCCTTGTGTAAACTCAGTCAAGATTACTCCATCTACTTGGATCTCGGATAATATGTCTCACTTCACTCAGTCTTTCTCTTGTTATTTATAGCATAAGATTATGTATATATGTTTTAGATCTTTTTACCATGACTTCTTAAATAAACGTCCCGTCGTTACCTTTGTCTGTACGTCTTGTCTGACTACCTGTACCCCTCTCCCCTCCTCTCCCACTCTACATACCTCTCTCATTGTGTCTTTGAATGTAATGGTGTACATTTTGTCTATCGGTTGCCCTTAAACGACGTACCGAGCCCTTTGAGTTTGTCCCCGAGACATAGAGGGATCTCCCCACCCTACCCCACCCTCTACCCTCACTCCAAGTTTTCTCTCCCCTGTATACATATGGATACCGACTAAGTACAACTCCAAACTGTCTTTTGTTGTTTTAAGACATTTCGTTAATAGGAAGTTAATTTTTTTATTTAAACTTAATTTTGTTATTCCTACTCCTTGTTCTTTTCCTTTTGAAGTCTTTCCGACTTTCTTAATGTTTTCCACCNTCTCTCCCCTGTATACATATGGATACCGACTAAGTACAACTTCAAACTGTCTTTTGTTGTTTTAAGACATTTCGTTAATAGGAAGTTAATTTTTTTATTTAAACTTAATTTTGTTATTCCTACTCCTTGTTCTTTTCCTTTTGAAGTCTTTCCGACTTTCTTAATGTTTTCCACCCCCGCCCCACCCTTCCCTCCTTATGAGACATATCATGTTACGATATCTTTTCATTCTTTCCTCGTTTTCTACGGATGACTAAAGGATTTTAGTATTGTAATAACGATCTCGTCAAAGTGACCGTATGACCGTTATTTTCGGAATGACGTCTCCCGGTTCCCTCTCCGGTCGTTCTGTCCCTTCCCTATACCCGTGTATTTGAGTTCTTTGAATGTTCCTTCCCTTTTTGAAAAACGGAACCATTGATCTATTTCTTAGTTCCCGTCCAATAAACGCAAACGAAAGTTACTCCTCTTTCTCAACTTTTACGAATGACTGTTGTTCTTTTGATAGGTTGTCTCTTCCTTCTACTTTCGAATTCGTTCTCTCCCCTAACTATCTTGTTCTAGAGTTTACTCTGTTCTTCCCGACCACACAGTATCCACTATCCTTGTGTCTCTACTCGCCTCTTTCAGGGACGGGAGCTCACCGAATGTAGGACCACCTTCCTCTGTTTGTTATTTGTTTGTACGTATTCTGTAGTTTTTGTTCATTCGGTTTGTTCTGGCCCTCGACTGACACCGAGTCTAGTACTCGAGGAATAACGGTTTAAGTCTGAATTTAACTTCTTTCATCCCTTTTGGTGATCTGGTAAGTCGATACTAGATTTAGTTTAGGGAATACTAATATGTCACCTTCACTCTTTATCTAAATTCCCGGATCTCGACTATCTATCTCACGGACTACTTGATACCTACCTCCAAGTACTGTAACATGTCCTCTGTCCCTAGTTCTGGTAGGCGTACTTTTTCTTTACGTTTTTTCTTTTTACCGACAGACCCCTCCGGAATGTTTATCGACACTTTTCTTCTCTTCACTTTTCGTTTCCTCTTTTCTTTTCTATATTCGTAGACTTACGTCTCAAGGTTTCTTATCGTTCCTCTTTATTCTTTCGGACGGAGTCGTTAGTTACTTTATCTCCTTTTGTTGTCTTACCCTTTCTGATCTCTAGAGAAGTTCTTTTGATCTCTATGGTTCCCTTGTAAAGTACCTTTCTACCCGAGTTATTTCCTGTCTTTACCATCCCTGGATTGTCTTCGTCTTCTATAACTCTTCTCCACCGTTCTTATGTGTCTTCTTGACATGTTTTTTCTAGAAGTGTTGGTTCTATTAGTGCTACCACACTGGTGAGTGGATCTCGGTCTGTAGGACCTTACACTTCAGTTCACCCGGAATCTTTCGTAGTGATGTTTGTTTCGATCATCTCCACTATCTTAAGGTCAACTCGATAAAGTTTAGGACTTTCTACTACGACACTTTCACGACGTGAGTTATACGGTCGTTTAAACCTTTTGAGTCGTCACCGGTGTCCTGACCTTTTCCAATCAAAAGTAAGGTTAGGGTTTCTTTCCGTTACGGTTTCTTACGAGTTTGATGGTGTGTTAACGTGAGTAGAGTGTGCGATCATTTCATTGCGAGTTTTAAGAAGTTCGGTCCGAAGTCGTCATGCACTTGACACTTGAAGTCTATAAGTTCGACCAAAATTTTTTCCGTCTCCTTGGTCTCTAGTTTAACGGTTGTAGACGACCTAATAGTTTTTTCGTTCTCTCAAGGTCTTTCTGTAGATAAAGACGAAATAACTGAGACGGTTTCGGAAACTGACACACCTAGTGTTATTTGACACCTTTTAAGACTTTCTCTACCCTTATGGTCTGGTGGACTGGACGGAGAACGCTTTAGACATACGTCCAGTCCTTCGTTGTCAATCTTGATCTGTACCTTGTTGTCTGACCAAGGTTTATCCTTTTCCTCATGCAGTTTCGACATATAACAGGGGGACGAATAAATTGAATATACGTCTCATGTAGTACTCTTTACGACCTGACCTTCTTTGTGTTCGACCTTAGTTCTGACGACCCTCTTTATAGTTATTGGAGGCTATACGTCTACTGTGGTGGGAATACCGTCTTTCACTTCTCCTTGATTTTTCGGAGAACTACTTTCACTTTCTCCTCTCACTTTTTCAACCGAATTTCGAGTTGTAAGTCTTTTGCTTCTAGTACCGTAGACCAGGGTAATGAAGTACCATTTATCTACCCCTTTGTCACCTTTGACAGTCTGAAATAAAGACCCCCGAGGTTTTAGTGACGTCTACCACTGACGTCGGTACTTTAATTTTCTGTGAATGAGGAACCTTCTTTTCAATACTGGTTGGATCTATCGTATAACTTTTCGTCTCTGTGATGAAACTGTTGTTTCCAGGCAGATCTGTTCCAGTACATACCTACACTCTCAACCTGACACTTCTTTCGACTCGCGACTTCTTAACTACGAAAACTTGACGCCACAACCTCTTCTGAGAACTCTCAGGGAACCTGACGTTCCTCTAGGTTGGTCAGGTAAGATTTCCTCTAGTCGGGACCCACAAGAAACCTTCCTNACTTTGAGGTCATGAAACCGGTGGAGTACGCATCTCGACTGAGTAACCTTTTCTGAGACTACGACCCTCCCTAACCCCCGTCCTCCTCTTCCCCTACTGTCTCCTACTCTACCGACCTACCGTAGTAGCTGAGCTACCTGCACTCAGACTCACTTAAGACCCTCTACCACTATCTGTCGCTCCGGACCGTACGACGCTAAGTACCCCAGCGTTTCTCAACCCGTGCTGACTCGTTGACTTGACTTGACTTGTTCTATAGTCCACCACGATTCGTGGTACTTCTTTCGCTTTACCCTCTCTCTCTCCTCTTTCCCAGACTACCACTCACATGATAAAATCTGTGCCGTGAGCCCCTACCGAAGGGACTATTTTCACTGTGAACTCGTATCTGGATTCCCTTGTCGTAAAGTCTCTTTCCCTTGTCGTCTATCTCAGTAGACTCCGTCGTACCGTACTGTCTCCTTGTCATTCTTCAGTCACATACCTTACTTTGACACGTCTCTCCACTACTCCGCCCTCCTGGTCCAGTGTCCCCGAAGGGATTCCGAGAAATCCGGAGACATTCCTCAACAGAAAATCAGGTCCACTCCATTACTCGAAAACGTCTCAAAAGTCGTATTCTTCCTGTATTAGACTGACTGTAAATTTTCCTTTGTAGAGTGCCGGGATACTTCCTGTGTATCACCACCCGTTCCTTCCTTCGTCCTTCCGTCGGGTCTCCGACAGCGTTGGGTCCACCACCCGCACCGTGGTCGCGTCCACCACTCCCCGACCACCAGAAAGATTATGTAACGTCAGTCCTCAGCTTCTATTACTAAGATTTTCTTAAAAACAGGACTTGTTGACTTTCTCACATATAGTTTCTTATTTGGTATGAGGGTCTAGTACTCTTTAAGACACCTCTCTCTTCCCGTCGTTACTTTGTCTCTGTCCGTCTTCGTCCGATACTTCCGAGGACACACAGTCCGTCCCGTCGACGTCAGAACCGTCCGGATTCTTTCGGTCCACTCTTCGTTCTATGTGCTCCTCTTTTGATTTCCGTACCTTCGTTCAATTTTGTCTATGACACGAAGGAGCGTATCAACAGAATTAGAAAAAGACTAATGTTTTTATATGCGATCAATATTTTTTGTTACCTTTCACGTCTTTTCCTCTTTTTCTTTTTTTTGAATGGTAGGTGTCTATTTTGTGAATAAACCCCCAGTCTATTAAAAATTCAGAAAACGATGTCTGTATGTAGTTAAAATTTTCCTGTTTTGTCAAAAGACATTGGACGAATAAGTTATATGAGACTTATAAAGGGGTACTATATTTTATAAAAAGAGTTCATAAATTTGGTCATAAAATTGGTTTTCCCAATTGGTTATTATGTAACTATTCCTACCTCTTTCTCCTGACTAAGTTCTTTTACTGAAACAAGGATGTAAGGATTTCCCTTTTATTTTATATAAGTGTTATGTGTATTAAACTAAAACGTCAATTAACTGAATTAATTGACACGTACACCGAGAGGTTCGGTCCTGGATGTAATAGTACAGATTTCAAAGACTAATTGATTGTGGTGGAGTATTTGACATTTTATAAACTTTTATAACGTTGTTCAGATTTGTATTAGTTCGTGACGTTTTAAGGGGAGTTAAAGTTTAGTGTTGTCTTACTACGGAGGGACAAGGAAGAACGGATAATTTCTTCACCTATCCCTCGAGTCTGCCTCTCTTTGTTCGCTCGTACAATTATGATCTCCTCCCTTTAATTTAACTAGTTTACTTTCTCAGGTCAAAGGTCGAAACAGAAAGACCTTTTAATTCTGAGGACGGTTTGAATGTCTGAGTCTTGGAACTTCTCTGACTTCAGGAAATTTTACAGGATGGCATTGGACGAGTAAAATCTGTTCTCCTTTACTTCGTCTGTCCAGCTCCACGAGTCAGTACTGTCTCTCTTTCCCTGAGGTTCCGAGGACCGTCGGTCACGACGAAACGATAGTTAATTGACACGTGAGGTACTTCGACCAAGAAATAGAATAAGTGACGGAATAGGACCGTGGGTTCCTAATTCACCGTGGGTTCAATTACGGATTGACTGTTTAGTAGTCACGAGCTACTTATCGACAACGTCCATACATACGTACTTAAGTGTCTACTGTTGAGAAACCTCTAGAGGATTTTCTTGAATTCCCACGAATCTTTGTGTGTGATTTAAAGTCCGACGACAGTGCCTATGATGTAAACTGTCATACAGTCATATAAAGATTGTCATATCAGAAAGTTAAGGATGAAGTAACTAGGAAAAGGACCAACTAATACTTTCTCAGTGTTTCGAAGAGATACGGAAACGTAGGAGTATTCGTTTAATTTTTATTGTATCTCAACGACACTCCTTTTATTGTTTAATAAAAATTCGTCGAAATAGTAAAACTGTCTTGACACACAAACTTTTGTCTTCGGTCAATAATTACAGAACTTAGACGCGAATGAAATTTCCGAATAGTCGTGAGTTTGTAAGGTCTCCGAACCTCTACATGTCGTCTTACTAGTGACTGAGGGATCTTTCATGTTTAAGGTCTGAAAACAAACGGTGGGGGAGAGGTTAAATTGAGTCAAGATAGGTTTATTGTAAAGGACTCACGAGTGACATATGTCCGTAATACGGTCAGTGATTTTCTTAATTTTTGATTCGTTTGTGTCAAGAACAGTAATTCCTCGAATGTTGGATAATTTTATTGATATTTCTCCTGCGACCATTACTGTGTTTGTTATGTTTCACGAAAGCATTAAATTTCCACTTTCTGTCATGACAATCCAGCTCTGGTCTTTTTCGTTGGTCCTCCTACCCTACTCTTCTTCAATTGGTCTGAGTGAAGTGGAAACTTTTTAGTCGACTTATTCATTTAGTGAATTTATTTGCTTGTAAGTGACTTGTGACTGATATTCGGTACTTAATATTTTAGATCACCTATGTATTACGTCTTTATTCTGTGAGGGACGGGGGTTCTTAGAATTTCAGATGAACTCGAAATTCCTTCCTATCGTTCTTCCTGTCTTTCTCTACTCCTCGTTGTGTCTTTAAAATCAGTATTCTTTGCTGTAATTCTTTCTATGTTTCCTAGTAGTTGTTCGTCACTTCGACCGATCCCGAACCCCGTTCACGGTCTATCACCTTCTAGTTCAACTTTATAATTCGACCAAAGTGGGACGTTCTAGAATTGATGATCTGACTTCTTATACTTGATTAAGTTTCTTGCTACATTTTCCTACCCTCTAAAAATTCATTGTCAGTCAGGATGACATATGTCCAATTTCGAACCTTTCCGACTACATCATCATCCTAGATATGTGTCACTGTATTTTCATTACAGATTCATTACAAAGACCTTTTCTACATGTCTTATTATACTTATTACACCAGGTCAAACATATTTTGTTATACGTGTCTGTCACTGAGAGTCGTCATAGACGAGACGAATGTTAGACAGGGTCTTCTTATGTCCCTTTCAGTCCCGTCCCCCTTTCCCTCGGTAAAGTAAAAGTAAAAATGGTTAGACCCTCCGAAATCAAAAAACTCTCTTTTATACTTTCCTTCCACCGTTTGACCTTCTGTCATGTCACTACGACCCGACGTGTCAACATCTTAAATTGATGTGAAAAGAGTAGAAAAGTGGTTTGAAGAGTTTTCTCACCAAACAGAGGTTAATAAGAATTAGAGGGAAAAGACGGGGTACTCGTGTCCGAAATGTCAGTTTGTGTAAACCCAGTTTGGTATTAAGATGGTGAATGTACGTGTATGACTAATGATGACTGAAGTCATACTACTTCATATGGTCCATATCGACTCGTTCACATTGCGAACGGACGAAATGGTTGTAAAATTGATTTTTTTTTTTTTTTTTAGAATGACTATTCGATTTTCTTTTTTTTAATGATAGTATTTTATCGGTGACTATTCTACAAATATATAAGTCTGATTAACTCGACAAAGTTTAGGACTTTCTGCTACGACACTTTCGCGACGTGAGTTATACGGTCGTTTAAACCTTTTGAGTCGTCACCGGTGTCCTGACCTTTTCCAGTCAAAAGTAAGGTTAAGGTTTGTTTCCGTTACGTTTTCTTTCGAGTTTGATGGCGTGTTAACGTGAGTAGAGTGTACGATCATTGCATTACGAGTTTTAAGAGGTTCGGTCCGAAGTCGTTATGGACTTGGTACTTAAGGGACTACAAGTTCGACCAAAATCTTTTCCGTCTCCTTGGTCTCTAGTTTAACGGTGGTAGGCGACCTAGTACCTTTTTCGTTCTCTCAAGGTCTTTTTGTAGATAAAGACGAAATAACTGAGACGGTTTCGGAAACTGACACACCTAGTGTTATTTGACACCTTTTAAGACTTTCTCTACCCTTATGGTCTGGTGGACTGGACGGAGAACGCTTTAGACATACGTCCAGTCCTTCGTTGTCAATCTTGACCTGTACCTTGTTGTCTGACCAAGGTTTATCCTTTTCCTCATGCAGTTTCGACATATAACAGGGGGACGAATAAATTGAATATACGTCTCATGTAGTACTCTTTACGACCTGACCTTCTTTGTGTTCGACCTTAGTTCTAACGGCCCTCTTTATAGTTATTGGAGGTTATACGTCTACTGTTACCGTCTTTCACTTCTCCTCGATTTTTCGGAGAACTACTTTCACTTTCTCCTCTCACTTTTTCAACCGAATTTCGAGTTGTAAGTCTTTTGCTTCTAGTACCGTAGACCAGGGTAGGGAAGTACCCTTTATCTACCCCTTTGTCACCTTTGTCACAGTCTGAAATAGAGACCCCCGAGGTTTTAGTGACGTCTACCACTGACGTCGGTACTTTAATTTTCTGTGAATGAGGAACCTTCTTTTCAATACTGGTTGGATCTATCGTATAAGTTTTCGTCTCTGTAATGAAACGGCTGATTCCAGGCAGATCAGTTCCGATACCAAAAAGGACACCAGTACATACCTACACTCTCAACCTGACACTTCTTCCGACTCGTGGTTTCTTAACTACGAAAACTTCACACCACAACCTCTTCTGAGAACTCTCAGGGAACCTGACGTTCCTCTAGGTTGGTCAGGTAAGACTTCCTCTAGTTGGGACCCTAAAGAAACCTTCCTTACTACGACTTCGACTTCGAGGTCATGAAACCGGTGGAGTACACTTCTCAACTGAGTGACCTTTTCTGAGACTACGACCCTCCCTAACCCCCGTCCTCCTCTTCCCCTGCTGGGTCCTACTCTACCGACCTACTGTAGTGCCTGAGTTACCTGCACTCAGACTCATTTGAGGCCCTCAACCACTACCTGTCCCTCCGGACCACACGACGGTAAGTACCCCAGTGTTTCTCAGCCTGTACTGACTCGCTGACTTGACTTACATAAAGAGAGAACGAGCGAGAAAGGTGAAAACTCCCCCCTTTTCATTTGCATATAAATGTTTAACATACTGTTTGGGAGACGGGAGGTTTTAAAATCTCAGATGAACTCCTTTTTCTTCCTGTCGTTATTCCTTTCTGTCGTGAATCTGTGTTCTTCAAAAATAAAGTGAAGACAAAAAATTCTACAAAAAATTTTACTCGTTTATTAAGGTCCAACTGTCGGTAAAAGAGATCTTTTGTCGGGCGACAGAAGACCGAAGGTAACAATTATGACTCTCCAGGCGTCAGGACCATTATCAGTTAGGAGGTATCTACTGTAGAAAATTTGAGAAGACGGAAGTCACAAGAAGTAAAGGTGACACTAAATAGAACTATACCTAAAGAAACATAAATAACACACGTAAATAAGAAAAAAAGAGAATAGAAACGATGACGGAGTTAGGTTCGAGGAGAGTAGAGAAGTATGTCTGTAGAGTACACTGGGATGGTGAGGGAGTTATACGAAGTAGGTGTGACCTTAAACGATCCAAAAAGGACAGTGTCCCGACGACGAGGTGTAAAAGAAAAACGGTCGTTTGAGAGTGAGAAAATCTGGAGTTAAGTCATAGTTAAGGAGTTTCTCCGAAGGGAATTAGGACGGGAGGGCGTCAGATTTGACAGTATAAAAGACAGAAATTTTCTCGTGGTAAAAGGGGGACGAAGTGAAAACAGTGTGAAACGTTACTGTATAAATACATAATAAATAATTGTAGACAAAAGAGGTAATCAGACGTTTGATGTTTCGTCCGTTACTGTAATAGACCGAAATGAGTAGTAAGATACAAGTGTCGGATCGTGTCACGGACCGTGTCTCGTCCGTAAATTATTTCAAAATAACGCATTTGTTTGCTGGTTTCTAGTTACAACGAAAGTGTACCACATGTTGTGACGGAGATCTAGACATGAACCATAAACAAGGGAAAAGGATTGTACGATGAGGGAGTCGACCGTTTAAGGAGTAAGTCATTTCTTTGGAGGAAAGACTTCGGAAGGAAATGTTTTAAACGTACGTGTATCCGTATCAAAACGACGAGTAGGTGCGTGGAGGTCTTAGAGTCATTGTCAGAAGTGGGATCGCATAAGACTTCACTACAGTGAGTCAGCACAGGTTGAGAAGCGTTGGGGTACCTGACATCGGGTGTTCCGAGGAGACAGGTACCCTAAGAGGTCCGTTCTTATGATCTCACCCAACGGTAAAGGAAGCGGTCCTCTAGAAGGGTTGGGTCCCTAACTTGGGCCCAGAGGACGTAACATCCGTCTGATCAATGACTATAGACGGAGTAGGTACTCTTTCTTAGGGATCCCAGATGACGTGAAGTGTAGGACCCGTGAACTTTTTACGGACTCCCTTTTCCCCTGACCTTTACGGGACGTTCTACCTTATTGACTACCCCAGTCCAGAAACGCCTCTATTCTTCCTTACCCCAGGGTCCCGTTTATTTCCCAATCGGAGTACTCTCTATTACGTACGACAAGAAGTCTTACTCACACTTTGACTTATCTCACCCATACTACTTTTGTCCTTCTGACACTCCCTTTTTCCTTCCTTCAACGAAACCGAAGTACACGAGTCAAATTGCACTCCTTCCATAAGAAGATCTCCCCGTTCCCACCTCCGGATTCTCTCATCCTCTGTCCTGTCTTGTCGGGGACACAAGTGACGAATCAGAATCGTTGTGAACTGATGACTCGTCACTCATTTTGCCGACTTACGTTTACGGGATGTGTCAGTTCCTAAATGTTTTACATGCCTAGATTGTTATTCACATCGATATGACAGGGTCGAGACAAAAGTCTCCTTTTTAGACTAGATTCACCAAGGTAAGAAAACTTCCAGTCCATCAAGTGTCAGATCGTAAAATTCCCTTAGAAACTAAATTTTTATATACTTTGGTGTGTCTCTTTCGATTCATACAAAAAAATTAATGTTATTCCGGAGAGGAGGTACTGACGTGACTTGTCACAGAGAAGTGTATTTTTTTTTGTGTTTGCTAACCTACATGGAATTTTTGTCTCGATACAGAATGAGTAAAGAGATAGTTAAATGTCAGAACGTTTTATGGAACGTGTTTCCTCTGGAAGTTTATCAAAATTACAACTCAATTTATTCTCTATATATTTCAGAGAATCTGTGACGTTAAACCCCTCACCATCCTAATAAGGTTAATAAAACCCTTCCGCGTCCATAAAGGTCCTTAACCCAGTGGTAGGTGTACAACTGGAAAATACCGACCGGAAGTTTGACCACCGAGTCTTCCATTTCTTAGACGGACGTTACCTCCTCTGGGTTCAACCTAGGGACCCAACCCTTCTGGGGGCTTCTTCCCTTACCGATGGGTGATGTGATAAGAACGGATCTCTTAAGGTACCTGTCTCCTCGGACCGACCGATATCAGGTACCCCAACGTTTCTCAGTCTGTGTTGACTTGTTGGTTGTGTGTGAGACCTTGACAGTACCTCGACCACCCACAGAGTGAATCGATTACGATTATATAATGTTACTCCAATGTTATTCCGAGTTCCAGGTGACCTTCAGTTTAGAAGACGGTAGAAGATGTATCGACCAATATTGGTCGAAAACGGTACGGGATACCGATGTAGGAAAATATGCCAAGTACTCCAAGAGTGCCGTTCATATGACCCACCAAACGGTAAGGGAGGAGGTCACCTAGTGTAAAACAGTCTTGAGAGACGATACTAGGCAGGTAGAACCCACCGGGATGTGCTGTACCGAGTATCGAAGTGACTCAATGTGTTCGAGGAAGTGATGTTGTTCCGTTACTACGTTCGACCTGCTCAACGTTCGACCTTAGTTCTATCCGTCCTCTTTGTAGTTGTTGGAGTCTATACACCTACTATGGTGAGATTACCGTCTCACTTCTCCTTGATTTCTCTGAGAACTACTCCCACTTCCTCCTTTCTCGACCGAATTTGATTTATAATTTTTTTTTTTGTTGATTCTAGTACAGTAGGTCGGGGTAATGAAGTACCGTTAATCTCCTCCTTTTCCACCTTCATCACTGTCTAAAGGAGAAGAACCCGAGATTTTAATGACGTCTACCACTGACTTCGGAACTTTGGACTTCTGCAAACACCGAACCGTCCTTTCAATATTGTTTCGATCTGTCACACAACTTTTCGTCTCTCTAATAAGACGCCCGTTTCTAGACGTATCACTACCGACACCATAATGGTTACCAGTGCATGTCAACACTCTCAAACTGGTATTTTTCCGTCTTGTGTCTTCTTGACTACGGAAGATTGATACCACGAGTTCTTCTGAGGACCGTCAGAGAACCTGTCGTTTTTCTAGTTTGGTCAGTTAGAATTCCCTTTAGTTGAGACTTATGAGTAACCTTCCTGACTACGACTTCGACTTTGGTCATAAAACCAGTAGACTACGTTTGTCGGCTGAGTAACCTTTTCAGGGACTACTACCTTTTCTAACTCCCGTCCTCTTCTCCCATAGTCTCCTACTCTACTAACTTACCGTAGTGGCTACGTTACCTGTACTTGAACCTATTTGGAACACTCTACCACTCCCTGTCTCCCCGGACCGTACGACGTCAGGTACCCCAACGTTTCTCGACCTGTACTGACCCGTTGTTTCGGATACAGTAAGAAAATTTCCAACACGGGATAGGGGAAGGGAGGGTGAAACCAACCTAAACACCCTTGTATTTCCCATGTAAGTGGAGGATTCTGGAAAGGAAAGGTAATTACATTCCTGTTTAATACAGACTCGTGACAGAAGTTTTCTGTAGATCAAAGATATCGAGAATAAAAGGAAGCGTAAAGTTTTTCGTTAAGAAAAGATATGAACTTTCAACTGTAGTGAAACGGTTGTTTCCAGGTATATCAGTTTCGATACCAAAAAGGTCATCAGTATATGCCTACACTCTTGACCTGATATTTCTTCCGACTCACGGTTTCTTGACTACGAAAACTTGACACCACAACTTCTTCTGAGAAGTCTCAGGGTGTCTGTCGTTCGTCTCGTTCCGTCAGTTGAGACTTATAAGTGACGTTCCTGACTACGACGTGGACTCCGAGATTATGAAACCGATGGACTACGGTTCTCGACTGAGTGCTCTTTTCTGGGACTAGGATCCTTTCTAACTCCCGTCCTTTTCTTCTCCTACTGTTTCCTACTCTACCAACCTACCGTAAGGACTGAGTTACATATACTCAAACTCGTTTGAGGCCCTCTCTCACCTGTCCCTTCGGACCGCACGACGTCAGGTACCCCAGTGTTTCTCAGTTTGTACTGAATCGCTGACTTGTTGTTGTTTTATGAACTTTCTGGAAGATATCTTGATTCCTAGATTGGTAATTTGTATGAGTTGCCTTTGTGAGTTTTATTACTAAAGTAATGGGAATGAATTACTTGTGGGAGGGAAGGGACCCTCGGTGGAGTTTATCCCATTTGGTCTTGACACGTCAGATACTATAATATACATACCATTTTGTCTGAACTTCGGGATCTAATCCTTTTTAAGTGATAAAATAAATTACTTTGTGACATAGGTACATTTAAAAGGTATATCGAAGTACAATTGACGGATTGATATGCGATAGTGTCTAAAATTAGAGTGTTGTCATTCCATAACTGTTTTTAATTCTGAACTTTGTCTCTTATTCCTTTACTGTCTCCAACCCGACTCAGTGACACTACAAGACATTTTAATGTTCCAAATAGTTCCTTTATTCTTTGTACTGAAATTTTGTAAAAATTTTCACTCAGTCGGGGTTTCTTGACTTTTGTCGAGATAAGTGTTATCCGTTTTCCACCTTTGTCTGGGTTTACAGGTAGTTGACTACTTATTTGTTTTACACCATAGGAAAGTATGTTACCTTATAATAAATGGGTATTTTTCCTTATTCATGATTATGTACGTTATTATACCTACTTATAACTTTTGTATGTGGCTTTCTTCGGTCTGTGTTTTCCGGTGTATGACATACCAAGTAAACCTTTATATGTCTTATCCGTTCAGGTGTCTCAGTGATCTGATCGTCGACGGTCTCCGACCCCGACCCTTCTCCCTTTATACCCCCTTCCCTCTTTGTCTGTCACTGACGAATTACCCAGATCCTAAAGGAAGACCCACTATTTTTACAAGATCTTGATCTGTCACCACTACCAACGTGTTACGATAATTACATGAACTACGGTGAGTTAATATGGGAAATTTTGTCAATTTTACTAATTAAAATAATATACTTTAAATGGTGAAAGGTTTCTTTACATCCAGTGTTAAAAGATAAAATAAAATCCTTATTCTTAACCTTGTGTCAAATAAGATGAGTCGGCTCGTATGTGTGTGATTTTGGGCGTCCTTAAGTCTCGTTCCAAAACGATAGATACACAAGGAATCGGTTCAATAAATTCGAGAGACTTGGTGGGACTAGATATTTTACCCATATTATTTTCATAAATAAAATATATTTACAACACTTCTATTTTATCTCTATTTTGTTAGATTCGTGTTTCAGTCTGGGTAATTTTAATTTAACTAGTTAAAATAACTTAGAGTCTGGAACTCATCCACAGAAAAGTCATAAGACACACTACTTTAATCGTCCTACACATTTAGTGAACCTGACATATACTCTGATATACCGACGGACATCCTTTCCGTAGACGTTCGAACAATCTAAATATCGAGTTGATCGGAGAAACAGGTGTCTTGTGGTAAAAACGAAGTTTCTTGTTGACTGTCTGTTTAATACCAATAAGTCTGAATCGAAAAACCGTCTGTAAAAGAGTTTTTTCTTGAAGTACCTTTTGTTAATGGGTATAAAAAAAAGGGGTTATTGTTTTAAGTTCGAAAGTTCACTTTTGTTCTTAAAACCTTTTGTACATAGACGATAGTACTCGACCTGTCGAAGGGTATGAATCTCTAAAATTACTTTAATCATCACTATAGTCACATGGAAAAAGAGGTCAAAAGGACACTATATTAACTGTAAGTAGTGTGTATGTTTTGACTAAGACATGGGAAAAAAAGAAGGTAATTGAGTTTTAAGTGAAAGTAACCTTGACTTTCTCCTCTGTTGACTCTAATAATTAAGTTTAACTCTATTCGCTTTGAAATGTTCTCTGGGAGGTCCTTTCGTTAAACCTCCGGACGGATCTCTATATCTAAAAGAGATCTCCTAAAAATCAAGTCATACTCGAGACAAAATAGGACAGGGTCACTTTTCCGGTGTGTTTTTGTTTGAAGGCTAAGTTCTACCCGAGGAAACGAGTGGTTTCCGGAACGTATCCGATTTTTTATCGTGATTGTGACTTTTACCGGAGTCTTTATCGTACCCAACGTCTGACTCTTAGAGATTATCCCTAATTCCACGCCATCATTGTTTTTTTGTTTTTGTTTTTTTTAAACCTCTTCCGTTACCTTGGGGTGAGGTCATAAGAACGGACCTTTTAGGGTACCTGTCTCCTCGGACCATCCGACGTCAGGTACCCCAGTGCTATCAGCCTGTGCTGACTCGCTGAAGTGAAAGTGAAAAGTGAAAGTACGTGACCTCTTCCTTTACCGTTGGGTGAGGTCACAAGAACGGACCTCTTAGGGCCCCTGTCGTCTCGGACCACCCGACGGCAGAGACCCCAGCGTGTCTCAGCCTATGCTGACTTCACTGAATCGTCGTCGTCATTGTTTTTAATTTTCGTCGTTGGTAAAAATTACATACTACAATCGTTCACGGTTCGTGACTAGATCCTTAAAATATAATTAAGTTAGAATTATAAGGATACATTAAACACAATGTCGGGACAAAACGGGAAAATAAGTAATCTAGACGTAATACAGTGAAAACTTTGATGGTAGGATCATACGGTAAGAAGATAATAGGATCTTTTGTACTTCCTTCATGACTCAAGGTATTTTTGATCTAACGATGATAGTTATAGGTGGTAGGTTCATTAAGTTATTAATGGTTTGATTTTCAGAGTATGAAGAAGGTTGTTGTTTAAGGAGAACGTTTCATAATTGAATGATAAAGTCTTATTCTTTATATGAGGAATTTTATTATTCTAAGTTTCTTTTCCTTAGTTTTGATGGACTTGAAGGTTCTTACGAAACTCCGTGGAGAACTAATTTTGTTTCCTTATAAAGTCTTTGTATGGACAACCTCGGTAGAAAGTATACCTGAAACCGTATTTCTTGTAGGTGGTACGGTCCTAGTAGTAAGTACATAAGATAGGGACGGTAGAGATGAAGGTCCCCAAACGGGGGACTTTACAGTGACGTTTCCTTTTTTGTAATGTAAAAGTATTAAAAAATTCGATTCTCCCGATAATATAAAACTTTGTACCATTTATATGTCTCAGTTTATAATGTTTTTACTTCAACAACCCCGAAAAAATAAATTGATTGTACTAAATTGACAGGAAGATTAAAGTTTGACTATGTACAAATTACTTGTGTTTGATCTTGGTGTTCATAAGGGTTTCAGTGTGGTATAGAAAAGGTTGTAGTCAAATAATAATTATCGTATAGATTCTATACAGATTACTTTCCGGTTCACTACTGTCAAGACTGACTGTTTCTGTAAATGACGTGACGGGTGGAGAGGTCGACAATCCCTTTAATTTTGCCTCCACCAGAACAAGTCCGAAGTCTTCATCCGTTCTCCGGAGGTTGGTTGAAGACTGGAACAGACCCGGGACGGACCTGATACACGGACGAACACTTGTGTGGTTAGCAATGGTCATTCAGTTCACCGTGAAATAGATTCTTTCCCTCACCTAGAACCTTAAAAAGTTCGGGGACCTCCGGACCGATTGGGGTGACCTCAGAGTGCTTTAAACCACTGAGTGTTCTACTTTGTTAGTCGTACTATTTTCATTTTGGTGTCGACGTAAAAACGTGTGTTCGACTGCTACTATGGTCAAACACCGGACCCTAATATTTACCCTCGGGGGGTTTGACGTTAAGTTTTAGAGCGGGTGACTCATCTACTTACCGGGTCCCGGGAAAAGGTTAACTCTGAGGTCTAACGACAATTACTCCATAAAGGTTCTTCCCAAGTTCAGACCCACATCCACAGTCGAGTTAAACCACTACATATGAGAGACGTTGAAGAGAGAGAACAAAGATAAAGAAAAAAAGGGGTTACTGACATATAACTTTAATTCAATTTATTAGAAGATAATCTTCAATTTTAACAAACAAACACACATTACTCACCAAACAATTACTTAGGAAGTTTGGATTTTGTTTCGTTTTGTAAGCCGTTTTGTGGTCAAAAATGGAGTAATAAAGATGTTTAACGTTTGTCATAAAATAAGTACATTGTTGTCACTTCCACGTTTGACCATTGTGTAGAAATTCTCGTTAAACCGTTATAAATATTTTTCAGAAGTTCTTATCTTTGTGAAACGGGTTCGTTAACTTGAGGAACGGATTTATTAGTATTTAAGTCCGTGTATAGGTTGGTGTCGGTTATTCCAAGAAAGTCTTCTTAAGGTTGTCTATTTACGTCTTCATTTTGATCTTAGTCTTATAGTGGTAAAAAGTTGGGGACTACTTTATAAATTAGTCAAAGTAATAAGCATGTTTCCTACCTTTCGTCTTCACAATCAGTGAGTCAGTGCAGCCTTAGAAACGCTGGGGTACCTGACATCGGGAGGTCTGAGGAGACAGGTACCCTAAAAGGTCAGTCCTTATGACCTTACCCAATGGTAAAGGAAGAGGTCCCATAGAAGGGTTCAGTCCCTAGCTTGAGTTTAGAGGACGTAACGTTCGTCTAACAAATAGTAGACTCGATGGTCTCTTCGGTGGTTCCTACCTCTATTCTTTTTAATTTGTATATGTAATTTATGTATATATATGTGTGTGTGTGTGTGTGTATATATACGAACATGTATACGTTTGAGAGACTTGACTATATTGTGTTTCTTTGACGATTTTAGACAACGGAAATCTATAGTCTGACGAACCACCCTATCGTCACCCTTTCTTTGGGAAATTGTGTATAGGAAACATGAATTTTTAAAAAACTTGGTACATTTACATAATAAGTCATTTTTCAATTTTATTTTTTTATGTACGTTTTCTTCGGTTTATGTTCTTCATATATATGACGTGTATGTACTTTTTCTTCGATTTGTATTTTCATATGCACGAATTACTAGGATAAATATACTATAATTTCTTGTTCGTGTAAATTAGATACTAGTATCTTTACTCTTGTCGTCCATGAAGACCTTCTTCACTTAAATGACCTTTTCTCTACTTCCTTGTAGGATCCCACTACCGTTATAAGATGTACCACTAAACCCACTCCAATGTACCCACATGTGTAAATAATTTTAAATAGTTGATGTGAATTCTCGGTACGTAAAATGACATTCGTTTTGTGACATTTCTTTTTTATGTATATACTTATGTTTTTTCATATCCCTGTATACGAGGTTTCACGACTGTCATTAATAGAAATCCATTGTTATGATGTTCCCTGTAGAACAAATAGATGTTAAAACCCGAAAATATTTCGATTGTACATAACGAGAGGACAATTTATTTTGGGTGGTAGAACGAAAGAAGTGTCTGGGGAATTTGTCTGAATATGAAGTTGCTCTTTTATCGACACGGTTGGGTTTTGGGTCGATTTTTAGTCGAGTGATGTGTCGGAAGAGGTTCGGAGCGCTCCGGTTCCTGAGATAAGTATAAAAGGTAAGGGTATAGGGGTCGTGGACCTTGTCACGGAATACATTTCACTCATGAAGTATTTAGAGACTACTACAAGGTGGTATTTACCTCTTCTACAAGACCTGTCAAAACACTAATACCTGTGTACGGATATAATAGTAACTTATTTTACACCATGACCGAGTTTCTGTTGTCCTACAATCCTAATTAGTTTTCTATTAAGGTTTATTTCTTTTTGTTTTTTCAGAATGACTATAAATTAACTCCGGGTCCCTCTAAGAATCCTTAGGATTGCTATCTGAGGGGATTTTGTAATTCCGGTAATAATAAAATGTTCTGGTCTTAAAAGAATTCTTTGATTTATTGGGTTGATAAAGTCTGTCAGTGAACTTACTTTTTTATTGTCGGAGTTAGTGAGATATTGGTGGAGGTTATTCACCCTATAAGCTTTTGTGTTCGGTTTGAGGCTTTATAGTGGACTAACTTCTGAAATCGAAGTTAGTCATCATGTCACATAGAAGTAAGGATGATTATCGGTCTCTTAAGTTATACTTTCTGACGGTAAGTTAGGTAAGTTCACGTCAGTTGTTTTGACGAAAGTCCCTTTTTTTTTTTCAAATTATGATTCATATGTAAGGAGATGTAAAAAAGTCGAGGTTGAGACGTATCAATCTGGTAGTCTTTCGTGGTATGGTAACCAAATCAAAGGGTGATTTTTTGAACATGGTCCAATATGAATTGCAATGTGGGAGTTAAAGTACAGTGTGGGTATACTTGTTACAAAAAAAATAGAAGAGGTTTTGAGGGTAATTTCTGTGACTGGTAGTAGTAAGAACCCAAGAAATACGATTCTTAATGTGTTTAAAAAGAACCTGACTCTCGGTCTTTTCCTAAGAGAGGGGATTTTAACAATACGAAGAAAAATAGTCTATTCTTGATATTATTGACCACACAAGGAAAAATCTTAAATCAAGTTCATATGACTGTGAACTTTTGTCGTGATTTAAAATTACAAGATCGTGTTAATAATAGAATGGAGTCAAAGAGCTATCTTAAAAGAAGGGTAAGGTAGAAAGACCAAAGATTAGACAGACTGAAATTGTAAAGAAAACATATATGCAGGAGTGAGATTTGCTGGACTTTGGGTGCCTTAATCTGCCCTATGGTTTTTGTTTTGTGACCTTGTCCTAGGTTTCAGACGGAATGCTCGCCTTTGTCTTTGAGACAGTTGCATTGAGATCCTAAATAGTTCTCTCTCTTAGTTTCTCGTCATTTCTTTTTGTGACTATTTACGAGAAACAGGACCACTGGTTTGATAAGGTGGACCCTGTGGTCACTCGTGTGAAATGTTACCTCTGTGTAGGTTCCGTTATTAGTCCTTGTAAACGGGTACCCATAAAAAGGAAAAGAAGAGAGGAGTAAGAGGAGGGAAAAATTGAATAAACCAAAATGAAGTCCGGATGACCCTTGTAAGTCCATACTCAACTCACTATGTCCTCGATTCTTTTCGACGTATAAACAGTCTAACATATGAGTCTTGGTGACGTGACAAATACAAAGTGTAGAGTGTTTCTTTTCAGTGTTCCCTGTATAAACTCGTAGTCATGAATGACTTGTGACACTTATTAAGTAGACTTTAGATGTGTCGATGTACTCGGAGTTCGAATTCTTGACTTTAGTTTTAAGATAATGATCGGTTCATTGTAGGGAATTTGAGTTAATAGTGGGGGTTTAAACTTTATTTACAAGTTGGTGGGTAAAGAAATCTTATAAATATATAGTGATGTCAAAATTAATTTAAGGTTATGTCGGTGTAAATAAATTATGGAGTTAAATTTTTCGGTAGTTTAATTCGATGTCGTACAATACACTTTTTGACTTCCGTCTTCCCCTGTTGTCTCCTGGTCTACCAATCTACCGTAGTGACTGAGTTACCTGTACTCAAACTCATTCGAGGTTCTCTACCACTTCCTGTCCCTTCGGACTACACGAAGTCAGGTACCCCAGCGTTTCTCATCCTGTACTGACTCACGGACTTGTTGGTGTTTAAGTAAGGGTTACAAAAGGTAAAAATATAAAATTAAACTTTAGAAATGTAGTATTTTCCGAGTTCAATCTTTACGGTAATAAATGACTGTAAAAGAGCTTCGTATGGTTCACGTTTCTGACTCTAGTTTCCAGTTCTTGTCACTTCTTTTTCTTCCATCTACTACGTTAAATGTGGTCCCGAAACGATCTTCATGAGTCCGAAGGGACCACCGAGTCTGTCATTTCGTAGACAGACGTTACGTCCTCTGGTCCCAAGCTAGGGACCCAGTCCTTCTAGGGGACCTCTTCCTTTACCGTCGGGTGAGGTCATGAGAACGGACCTTTTAGGGTACCTACCTCTTCGGACCATCCGATCTCAGGTACCCCAGGGTTTCTCAACCTGTGCTGACTCACTGAAGTGAAAGTGAAAAGAAAGAAAATCCTTTTAGTCCGTATAGCTCTGTTTGTTGGTTATGACTAATAGCAGGGGGATCGGTTAGTCCATTTAATTAAAACGTGATATATGAAAAATTTGTTCACATACACCGTCTCTTCCATTCTCTTCCGTCGACCTTTCCGAACGAAATGAACAACCAAAGTTTAGAAAAGTCGAAAAACTTTTCTCGTAGAAGTTTTTTAAAAACGGACGTGACGTCTAAAAACCGTCCCATTACACAGGATAAAGTTTTCGAAACGACTTAAACTTTTAGATGTTAATGACAAAAGTAGGACAGTACAGTTTTTAAGAATCATTGATAATTCCTACGAGAAGTAAGGGATACGTGTGGTTGGGACTGTACGAATTTCCCAAGTCTAAACCGTAAATCAGTGTTTTCCGTGGTTGTCTGTATTTCCCTTCTTGAGTCGATTTAGGAGTGTATCGAGTCCTATTTCGAAGGTACCAATTTTAGGACACTGGACTAAAAGTATTTCAATTTTTTTTGTTTATGAAGAAATTTGTTTACAAAATAGACGGAAATTAAAAAAAGAATCGTCCTAATAGGATTACCGTCGGTTTTTAACGTCGACGAAGGTCAAGATAAATTGTTTTTCATTAGACCCTTCAATTTCATAGTCTTCATAAAATAGAATTTGTTCCATTTCACCGAGACGAAGTATTTCATTTCGTATTTCAAAATAAAATACGTTCTGATATTTGTAGATTTATGTTCTCTTTTATCAATAAAGGTAGTGACTCATTTGTTGTTCTGTTTCATAAGGAACGACAAACTTTAAGTCTTTCTTGTCCATCGACGTTTGGACTAGTCGAATACTAAAACAAGTTCTTTTTATGAAACAGAAGTTTTATTAATTATCTTTTTTACTCTTGACCGACTGTCTATTCAGAGACATAATGTCAAAGTATGTGTTATAGTCAAGTCAAGTCACCGAGTCAGTACAGGCTGAGAAACGTTGGGGTACCTGACGTCTTGAGTTCTAGAGGGACAGGTAGCGGTTGAGGGACTCAAGTGAGTTTGAGTACAGGTAACTCAGTCACTACGGTAGGTCGATAGAGTAGGAGACAGTACGGGAAGAGAAGGACGGAAGTTAGAAAGAGTCGTAGTCCCAGAAAAGTTTACTCAGTCAAGAAGCGTAGTCCACCGGTTTCATGACCTTAAAGTCGAAGTCGTTGTCAGGAAGGTTACTTATAAGTCCTGACTAAAAGAAATCCTACCTGACCAACCTAGAGGAATATATATGTTGTAAAATAGAACAAAATGGGTTACTTAGTCCATCGGGTAAAGATGTTCTGGTGCAGTCTTATCCTACCCTGGACATAAAGTACTAGAGACAAACAAAGGCTCCGTTTGGTGAGTTATAGTGCCATTGGGTTCGGATACGAGGTTGGTCATTACGACTTCTTCGACTTCAACTTGCTAAGATACTTCTGGACGTTCTGGAAAATCTTGATTGTGGGTTTTGTCTACAGGAAAAGTAATGTCCCCTGACCTTACACTTTCATCCTTCAGTTCTTTGTGGACCTCATTGTCTGTTTAAACCGGAACCTCATCTCTTACTTCGTCCCGTTTCATTATCTCAAAACGGTTCTCTTGTGTGACGAGTATCGTTTGTGAGAGAAGGTTGTTGTGTTCTCTTCTGAGATGTGTACCTGTAGTAGTCTACCAGTTGTGGTTTTAGTCTAATTAACATAAGAAACGTCGGTTTCTACCTCTTCGAGATATGTCAGTCGTTTTTTTTCTCACCCTCGACTGACACCGAGTCTAGTACTTGAGGAATAACGGTTTAAGTCTGCATTTAACTTCTTTCATCCCTTTTGGTGATCTGGTAAGTCCATACTGGATTTAGTTTAGGGAATACTAATATGTTGCCTTCACTCTTTATCTAAATTCCCTGATCTAATCTATCTGTCTCACGGACTACTTGATACCTGGTTCCTCTGTCCCTAGTTCTGGTAGGGGTACTTTTTCTTTACGTTTTTTCTTTTTACCGACAGACTCCTCCGGAATGTTTATCGACACTTTTCATCCCTTCACTTTTCGTTTCCTCTTTTCCTTTCTATATTCGTAGACTTACGTCTCAAGGTTTCTTATCGTTCCTCTCTATTCTTTCGGAAGGAGTCTCTAGTTACGTTTCTTTATCTCCTTTTGTTATCTTACCCTTTCTGATCTGTAGAGAAGTTCTTTTAATCTCTATGGTTCCCTTGTAAAGTACCTTTCTACCCGAGTTATTTCCTGTCTTTACCATCCCCGGATTGCCTTCGTCTTCTATAACTCTTCTCCACCGTTCTTGTGTGTCTTCTTTACATGTTTTTTCTAGAAGTGTTGGTTCTATTAGTGCTACCACACTAGTGAGTGGATCTCGGTCTATAGGACCTTACACTTCAGTTCACCCGGAATCTTTCGTAGTGATGTTTGTTACGATCACCTCCACTACCTTAAGGTCAAGTCGATAAAGTTTAGAACTTTCCACTACGACACTTTCACGATGTGAGTTATACGGTCGTTTAAACCTTTTGAGTCGTCACCGGTGTCCTGACCTTTTCCAGTCAAAAGTAAGGTTAGGGTTTCTTTCCGTTATGGTTTCTTACGAGTTTAATGGCGTGTTAACGTGAGTAGAGTGTGCGATCATTTCATTACAGTTTTAAGAGGTTCGGTCCGAAGTCGTTATGCATTTGGCACTTGAAGGTCTACAAGTTCGACCAAAATCTTTTCCGTCTCCTTGGTCTCTAGTTTAACGGTGGTAGGTTACCTAGTAGTTTTTTCATTCTTTCAAGGTTTTTTTGTA
This sequence comes from Capra ibex, assembly GCA_006410555.1. NCBI lineage: Eukaryota > Metazoa > Chordata > Mammalia > Artiodactyla > Bovidae > Capra > Capra ibex. The sequence continues at coordinate 16,397,730 of SJYO01035988.1, read as the reverse complement.
GATAAAGACGAAATAACTGAGACGGTTTCTGAAACTGACACACCTAGTGTTATTTGACACCTTTTAAGACTTTCTCTACCCTTATGGTCTGGTGGACTGGACGGAGAACTCTTTGGACATACGTCCAGTCCTTCGTTGTCAATCTTGACCTGCACCTTGTTGTCTGACCAAGGTTTATCCTTTTCCTTATGCAGTTCCGACATATAACAGTGGGACGAATAAATTGAATATACGTCTCGTGTAGTACTCTTTGTGACTCGACCTTTTTCGTGTTCGACCTTAGTTCTAACGGTCCTCTTTATAGTTATTGGAGTCTATACGTCTACTGTGGTGAGAATACCTTCTTTCACTTCCTTGATTTTTCGGAGAACTACTTTCACTTTCTCCTCTCCCTTTTACAACCGAATTTCGAGTTGTAAGTCTTTTGCTTCTAGTACCGTAGACCAGGGTAGTGAAGTACCGTCTGTCTAACCCTTTGTCACCTTTGTCACAGTCTGAAATAAAACCCCCCGAGGTTTTAGTGACGTCTACCACTGACATCGGTACTTTAATTTTCTGCGAATAAGGAAGCTTTCTTTCAATACTGGTTGGATCTATCGTATAAGTTTTCGTCTCTGTAATGAAACGGTTGTTTGCAGGCAGATCAGTTCCGATACCAAAAGGGTCACCAGTAATACCTACACTTTCAACCTGTCACTTCTTTCGACTCGTGGCTTCTTAACTACGAAAACTTGACACCACAACCTCTTCTGAGAACTCTCAGGGAACCTGACGTTCCTCCAGGTTGGTCAGATAAGATTTCCTTTAGTCACGACCCACAAGTGACCTTCCTGACTACGATTTCGATTTTGAGGTTATGAAACCGGTGGAGTACGCTTCTCAAGTGAGTGACCTTTTCTGGAACTACGACCCTCCCTAACCCCCCGTCCTCCTCTTCCCCTGTTGTCTCCTACTCTACCGACCTACCGTAGTGGCTGACTACCTATACTCAAGCTCATCTGAGGCCCTCAACCACTACCTGTCCCTCCGGGCCGCACGACGCTAAGTAACCCAGCGTTTCTCAGTCTGTGCTGACTCATTGACTTGACTTGACATAAAATATTGACGTATTTTATTTTAACAAGTTCACTCATTTAAAAGTTTAACGAGAACAAGACGTAGTTAGAATGCACTTTTCTCATATCCTTCCCCAGTCACCCCTCTCTACTAGGAAACTTTGTCTCGACAATCCAGTCTAAATGTATGTTCAATTTTATAATGTCATTATTTCTTATTCTTCAGTCGGTAGTCGTGTCGTTACAAGAGGGACAGGTCTGACGAACCTATCAAAAACCATAGGAATAACTGAGTTTGTTTTAATGGACATAAACTTTTTTTTCTTTTTCAGAAGACGGAAAGACTTTATGTTACTTCTGAGAGGATCCCTTGGTAGAATATTACAGACTCATTGACACCATTTGTTTCATTCTCGGAGGTTTCTACGGGCACAAGATGAGAAACCTAAACATTTATGTGATCAAGTTTCTGTCGTTTCTGTTAAAACGTCTACACTAATTCCGATTCCTTAAACTCGACCCCTCTAAAAAGACGTAATGGACGTCTTTTAATTTAGTGTGCGTAGAAATTTTCGTCTGTTGGACATGGACGATACCGGTCTCTCTCTCTACACTGTTGTCTACCTCCCGGTTTGTCTACGTTGCAACAATCGCGACTTCCTCCTTCCTCCGATGATTGGTTCCTTACACCACCGGAGATTTTTGTCCTGAAGTTTCTGTTCGTTTGTCTAAGAGGGGACGTCGGAGGTCTTTCCTTGTGTTGGGACTGTCATTGAACTATTATCGAGTCATTTAGGACATAGTCTGAAGACGAGGTGTCTTGATATCTAATATTTAAACACAGAAAAATTCTATGGTTAAAACGTCATTATATAATGTCGTTGTGTCTTTTGATTATGTGAGTATGTCTATTACTTCTCTTAAAGAAAAAACTGTTTCCTTACCCTACAGGACAATTTCTTATTTTTGAGGAATCACTTAATCGTTTTAAATTCCATCTCGGAAAGGTATGTTTAAACATTTATATACGAAATTTAGGTGAAATTTGGAAAGTGTGTTCTGTAGGTTACAATTCACAATGTTTACCCGGTTAGTTATTTAGAACAAGGGTACAGTGGGTCAAGGGATTCGGTTTTTGTTCAGATACTATGGTTTCTTTTTCTGGTCATGTCCCGTTGGTGGGAAGGGTGAGGAGACCTAATGAGTGAGTTACTTAAGGAGAAATGTGACGACATCGTAGAGTGTGCAGACGACCTAGAGAACGAGTGAGTTTTCGTGGTTGTAGGGTTATCAATCCACTTCGAAAAATCCCAAGACCTTTTACGACGATAGTTGGGGTACTAGGACAATAGTTTCCCTCTTTTTGTTCTTTGAGTCGGGTATGTTTTGATTTACCGTACTGTCTTGACTCGTCTTTCTTTATTTGAGTGTGTAGGTACTGGTTGACTGAAAAGTTGGTCCCACGGTCCTGTTAAATCACCCTTTTCTTCTCAGAGAAGTTGTTTACTATAACCCTTTTGACTTATGGATGTACGTTTTCTTACTTCAACTTGGGTATGGAGTATGATATATGTTTTGGATATAGTTTTACCTAGTTACTATATCCTCGGTTTTTGGTATATTAATGTGACGACGACGACGATTCAGCGAAGTCAACACAGGCTGAGACACGTTGGGGTCTCTGTCGTCGGGTGGTCCCAGGAGGTAGGTACCCTAAAAGGTCCGTTCTCATAACCTCACCCAACGGTAACGGAAGAGGTGTGTTTTGAGGATCTTCTGTCCTTTTAGAAGTACTGGGGAACCTAAACCGTTACCTAAGAATCTATACTGTGGTCATCATACCGTTGTTTTCTTTTTAATCCATTTAGTTTGAAGTGTGAAATTTTGAAAACAGATAGTTTCCTCATAGTTCTTTCATTTTTTCTGTTGGATTTTTTACCCTCTTTATAAACATTTGATATATGGACTATTCCCAGTATGTCATACGTATTATGTATTCCTTGTGAATGTATCGAGTTGTTGATTTTCTGTTGAGTTAAATTTTTTGCCTTTTACCTGAGCTCATCTGTAAAGAGGCTTCTTCTTTATGTTTACCGATTGCTGATGTACTTCTACGAGCCACAGAAGTCGGTAATTCCCTTTACGTTGAGTTTTACGTTCCCTCCACGGCGAAGTGTGGGTAGTACGACCAATATTAGCTTTCTCACCTTTTGTTGTTCACAACCGTTCCTACACATAGTTCCCATACCCTAAGGGAAGTCCCCACTATTTTTGTAGACTTTATAATGTCTTAACCATCGACGTGTTATGCCGATTACATGTTTTACGGTGACTTAGTAAGTAAAATTTTACCAATTAAAATACAATTTACTTAAAGTGAAGTTATTTCATCATAAAAAATTTTTGACTTGACCGTCGGACTGTTTGACCATACAGGTCCTTTTTGTCTTACGATGGTTTAATATCTAAGATTATTAGAAAACAAGGAGCAGCCGAAAATTAACCAAGTCTCGTTGACCCGGGGAATACCGGAATGGGTTTCTATTATATGAGAAATATTTTCTGTCAAAAATAGAATCGTCTGTGACGTCATAAACATGCATTTTATGACACAATTCTTGTTTGACAGGGGTTCGTTTCTGTCTACTTTTTACTTAAATCTCTTTATAGATCTGTGACCTCAACGGTGTAGTTTATACCAGTAGGAAAAGACCGTAGTAGTAAGGAACGTGAATTTTAAAAACAGAGACTTTCGTCTTTTTCATTTATATAAATACTTGGGGTGACGGTGAAAATTTTTCTGTATTTTAAGTGAATCGTATGTTGATTGGTAAAATCCTACTGTTAGCTCAACATAAATCACATAAGTGTTACAACATGTTGACGGTCGAGAGAGAAAGTTTTGAAAAAGTCGTGGGGTATTTTTATGAAGTATGAATAATTTATTAGTGAGATAATAAAGAGTAGTGAATAGGAGACCATTGGAGATCAAACGAAAAATAGAGAAACCTCAAACCATGAGACCTGTACCGTTTATTTTATTTAGTATGATGTATGTTGGAAACGTAGACCGAAGAAATTGAATCGTATGAAAGTTTGAAGTAAGTTCAACTTCGTATATAGTCATGAAGTAAAGAAAATTACCGATTTATTATAAGGTTACATACGTATATTGTGTTAAACTAATAGGTAAATTGAGAACTACCAGTAATCCCAACTAAGATAGAAAACCGATCATAATACTTATTACGACGAAATTTTTTGTAAACACTAGTGACTACTTGTATCTACGTTTTTAGGAATTGTTTTAAGATCGTTTGTCTTAGGTTGTTGTGTAATTTTTCTAGTATGTAGTACTGGTTCACCCGAAATAGTGTCCCTACGTTCCTAAGAAGTTATAGGTGTTTAGTTAGTTACATTATGTAGTGTAATTGTTTAACTTTTTATTTTTGATATACTAATAGAGTTATCTACGTCTCTTTCGGAAACTGTTTTAAGTTGTAGGTAAATACTATTTTTTTTTTTTGGACGGTCTTTCGTCCTTATCTTCCTTGTATGGAGTTGTATTATTTTCGATATATACTGTTTGGGTGTCGTTTATAGGAGTTACCACTTTTTAACTTTCGTAAAGGGGATTTCAGTTCTTGTTCTGTCCCTACGGGTGAGAGTGGTGATGATAAGTTGTATCAAAACCTTCAAAACCGGTGTCGTTAGTCTCGTCTTTTCCTTTATTTTCCTTAGATTTAACCTTTTCTTCATTTTGAGAGTCAAACGTCTACTGTAATAGGAGATGTTTCTTTTGGGATTTCTGAGGTGGTCTTTTAATGATCTCGATTAGTTACTTATATCATTTCAACGTCCTATATTTTAGTTGTGTGTCTTTAGGGAACGTAAGGATATATGATTATTACTGATTTATCTCTTGAATTCCTTTGTTAAGGTAAGTGGTGACGTTGCTTTTCTTATTTTATGAATCCTTATATAGATGGATTTCTTTGGTTTCTGGATATATTTCTCTTGATATTTTGTGACCACTTTCTTTAGTTTCTCCTGTGATTATCTACCTCTTTATATGACAGAATTACCTAGTTTTCTTAGTTATATCACTTTTACTCATATGATGGGTTTCGTTAGATGTCTAAGTTACGTTAGGGATATAGTTCGATGGCTACCATAAAAAGTGTCTTATCTTGTTTATTAGAGTTACACATACCTGTATGTTTTTTGGAGTTTATCGGTTTCGTTAGAACTCTTTCTTCTTACCTTGACCTCCTTAGTTGGGCGGACTGAAGTCTGATATGATGTTTCGGTGTCAGTAGTTCTGTCATACCATGACCGTGTTTCTTTATATCTAGTTACCTTGTTTTATCTTTCGGGTCTCTATTTAGGTACGTGGATACCTGTGGAATGGAAACTGTTTCCTCCGTTTTTATATGTTACCTCTTTTCTGTTAGAGAAATTGTTCGCGACCCTTTTGACCAGTTGGTGAACATTTTCTTACTTTGATCTTGTGAAAGATTGTGGTATGTGTTTTTATTTGAGTTTTACCTAATTTCTAGATTTACATTCTGGTCTTTGGTATTTTGAAGATCTCCTCTTGTATCCGTTTTGTGAAAGACTGTATTTAGTGTCGTCCTAGGAGATACTGGGTGGGAGGTCTCATTGTCTTTATTATCGTTTTTATTTGTTTACCCTGTATTAATTTTAATTTTCGAAGACGTGTTGTTTCCTTTGATATTTGTCCACTTTTCCGTCGGAAGTCTTACCCTCTTTTATTATCGTTTACTTCGTTGACTGTTTCTTAAGTAGAGTTTTTATATGTTCGTTGAGGACGTCGAGTTAAGGTCTTTTTATTTGTTGGGTTATTTTTTTACCCGGTTTCTTGATTTGTCTGTAAAGAGGTTTCTTCTGTATGTCTACCGATTGTTTGTGTACTTTTCTACGAGTTATCGTGAGTAATAGTCTCTTTACGTTTAGTTTGGGTGTTACTCCATGGTAAAGTACGGTTAGTCTTACCGACGTTAGGTTTTCAGATGGTCGTTATTTACGACCTCTCCCACACCTCTTTTCCCTTGGGAGAATGTGACAACCACCCTTACGTTTGATCATGTCGGTGATACCTCTTGTCACACCTCTCAGCAATTTTTTGACCTTTATCTTGACGTAATACTGGGTCGTTAGGGTGACGACCCGTATGTGTGGGTTCTTTGGTCTTAACTTTCTCTGTGCACATGGGGTTACAAGTAGCGTCGTGACAAATATTATCGGTCCTGAACCTTCGTTGGATCTATAGGTAGTCGTCTGCTTATCTATTCTTTCGACACCATGTATATGTGTTACCTCATAATGAATCGGTAATTTTTCTTATTTAAACTTAGTCAAGATTACTCCACCTACTTTGACCTCGGACAATATGTCTCACTTCACTCGGTCTTTCTTTTTGTGTTTATGTCATATGATTGTGTATATATACCTTAAATCTTTCTACCGTTACTGCTGGGACATACGTTCTGTCCTTTTTTCTGTGTCTACACATATTGCCTGAAAACCTGAGTCTCCCTCTCCCTCTCCCACCCTACTAAACCCTCTTACCGTGAGATTGTACATATGATAGTACATTCTTAACTTAGCGGTCAGATACAGACTGCGTCATATGTCGTACGAACCCCGACCACGTTCCCCTACTGGGTGTCTCTACAATACCCCTCCCTCCACCCTCCCCCCCAAGTACAAACCCTTGCGTACATTCTTAATTTCTAAAATTTTAATTTTTTTATTTTTTGAATTTATTTTTTTTTATCTTTCTACCATTACTATTGGGACATACGCTCTATCGTTTTCTCTGTGTCTACATATCTTGTCAGAAAACCTGAGACACCCTCTCCCGTTCCCACCCTACTAAACCCTCTTACCGTAACTTTGTACATATTATAGTATACACTTTGCTTAGCGGTCAGGTCCAAGCTACTCACTATGTCTCACGAGGTCCGACCACGTGACCCTACTGGGTCTCCCTACCCTACCCCTCCCTCCAAGTCCTACCCCTTGTGTACATGTGGGCACCGTCTAAGTACAGTTACATACCGTTTTGGTTATGTTATAACATTTCATTAATCGGAGGTTAATTTTATTATTTAAATATAATTTTTCTTTTGTAAACACATGTTCAAAGTACAACTGTACACGTAGGGACCACCGAATCTACCGTTTCATAGACGGACGTTACACCCTCTGGGCCCAAGTTAAGGACCCATCCCTTCTAGGGGACCTCTTCCTTTACCGTTCGGTGAGGTCGTGAGAACGGACCTTTTGAGGTACCTACTTCCTCGGACTATCCGATGTCAGGTACCCCAGCGTTTCTCAGCCTGCGCTGACTCACTGAAGTGAAGTGAAGTGAAGTACAACTGTACGTAAAATTAAGAAACCCTATATGTGATTCCTCACCTTAACGACCCAGGATACCATTGAGATACAAATTGAATAACTCCTTAATGGTTTGACAAGTGGTGTCCTTGCCTTGTTAAAATGTAAGGTTCATCGTTACATACTCCCAAGGATAAAGAGATGTGAAAGTGGTTATGAATTATAAAAGGAAAAATTTAAAGTAATATCAGTAGGATCATCCATATTTTACCATAATGTAGATGATATTCCACCAAAACTAGACGAAAAGTGATAACTGGTTACTACGGCATGTAGAAGAATACAGGGACAACCTGTAAACATGTAGAGGAAACGGGTAAAAGACAGAAAAATAACAACTCAATATTCCTAAGAAATATATCAGACTATAATCAGGGGATAATTTAGTACATAGGGAAAACTTCCATTAATCCAGAGTTGAAAGTAATTTGAGTAAAACGTTTACTTCAGTTCTTTTTTTTAACTCGTAGAAGAGGAGGTTGTCCTTGTTTGTCCTTAAGATGGATACTTAAAGTTCAAGAATAGGGTATTAGACTAGACACATGATCATTTAGTCGGATTTCCGTCTTCTTATATAAATAGTTTACGTCTATCAGAATATAGGGTTAAGAACCAAACGGATTCTGATTAAAACAGAACCGTTCTTCTTAATTATTTCATTAGTAAAAGATTCACAATTGTCTCGAACTGGATAAAAATATAGACTACTTCTCAAAATACTAAAATGTGTAGTTGAGTTTAACGGAGTAAATTATTTTCACTAAAATTCCTTGTTAGTTGAAGTTTTCACAGCTCCTTATGATTCGCGTTACGAATAGTTTGGGATCGACCACATTGAGTGCCGTCTTCGACAGTAAAATCTTTCCGTTCGTTTCAGGGGGTTTACTACGGTTGGATAGTGTTGGCATAGTGTTTGGTCTTAACTAGGGGATCATTATTCTAGATTATAAAAGATTCGGGAAATCTACTCCTTTTGACTCCGTTTCTCTTTATTTCGGTGATTGGGTTTCTTTGTGACCATCCTTCGTTACTTCGATTTTAAGTTTGGGTCCATCAGTCCAGGGTTTCGGATGTGAAAACTAGTTATAATGTCCCAGAGAGGTCGTTATCAACGGGACTTTTTCGACGTTGTTACACCGATAGTGGGTCTCCGTTCCGGAATGTGTAAAGTTATTTTGAGTGTGTTATTTACCCAGACTAGTAGTCTGATCAGGACTTTTATTCCGTTTAGAGTATTAAGGTACTTTTCTTTCCATCAAAATTATGAACGGAAAAGACTCTATACTCGTGGTTTTCGTATTAAGTATTTTCTTCTTTTTTTTCCTAATTGACTTGAACTAGTTTCAATTTTTAACACGAAGTTTTCTGTGTAATCCTTTCATTCTTCTCATCGGTGTCTCTTTTTTTTAATAAACCCTCTTTTTATAAACGTTTAGTATATAGACTATTTATGTTAAAAAAATTAAAAATTTTTAAGTCATTATTTTACCTATGTGGTAGGTTGCATTTTTACTCGTTTCATAGGTATATTAAGTGGTTTCTTCTATATGATTACCGATCATTTGTATACGCTTCACTTGTAGTAATCAGATAGTTTTGGTTTTACTCTATGGTGAAGTGTAAGTGATCTTATTGATATTAGTTTTTCTGTCTGTTATTGTTCACAACCAGTCCTACGTCTCTTTGATTTGACGTGTGACGACCCTCCCACATTTTACTACGTCTGTAAAACCTTTTCAAACCGTCAAGGAGTTTTTCAATTTGTACTTCAAAGTTATGTTGGGTCTGTAAAGTGAGGATCCTGAAATGAGCTCTCTTTACTTTCGGACTCAGGTGTATGTCTGAACATTCACTTGTAGTATCGTTATAATAAATATTTCCGGTTTTTTACCTTTATTAGGTTTACAAGTAATTGACTGCTCACCTATTTGTTTTAAATCATATCTTTAAGTTACTTTATGATAACCCGTTGTCACTATTATAATTATTTGGTGTTTTTATTATGGATTCATTTTTTCGGTCTACACTTTTGATGTATAATATACTAAGGTAAATATACTTTATAGGTCTTTTCCGTCTAGATATCTATGACTTTCTGTCTACCAACAGACCCTAATCCGTATTCCCTAGAAAAATCTCACTGTCTTTACAAGATTTTCATGTAAATCTAATACCATTACTAACATGTTGAGACATTTAAATGATTTTTACTGACTTGGTATGTGAACTTTCCCCACCCCAAAACCATACATTTGACATGAAGTTATTTCGACAATTTATATGTTTACATATACAGAAAAGAAAAATTCTCGTAGAATCGTTAGGACTTTATTCAAAAGAGGATATTGAGTTAATAGTACCTTATAAAATAAACTGGGAGACTAGTTGAGAATCAACTGGGAGACCTAAACTAAGGGTTTCCAGAAAGTTGTACAATTCTTATGGTTCACGTATGCTTTTAGAAACACCTTCCATTCCATAATAGAGTTTATTGACTTCGTTCATAGTAAAGACAATTATTTAGTATAATCCCGTTGACCTATCGGTGAATCTTTTTCTTATTTCAATATACATCAGTGACGTGGTCTGTGTTCTTATTTGAAGTTCAATTTCTGACTATACATTTATTTGTTTGATATGTACATTTTTTTTACTCATTTAAGAAGAAATTGGACTTACGTCTTTTTCTAAAAGTTTGATTCTGATCTTTAGGTCTACATCATTCTTATTCTGTTTATTTAAACTAATAAATTTCTCTTTTGAAAATATACCGTCTTATATATTCGTTCAGTTTTCTGTTTGTTATGTGATCTTCTTTTATAAATGTTATATACAGTGTCTATTTCCCAATTATAGAGATTATATATTTCTTGAAAATTTTTGGTTTCCTTTTACTTATTTTATGATAACGATAATTCGTTACCTGTTTTCTGTATTTGTTCTGTGAAGTGTTTTTATTTTTACTGAGTTTGTACCCTTCTACATGTACCAATAAGTTTTCTTAAGGTTAAGAGTCCTTTGTATATGACTCCATAATCACATTTCCCGGCACTGTATACGTTACGTGAAATATCTTCGAGTCTTTCTTACTGTTTTCTCTTTCTCTCTTGCTATTTCATTTTATGATTGTTGTTCGTTTAGACTCATTTCCCATGATAAGAGTCAGAATGTTGAGAAGGCACTCAAATTTTAATAGTCATAGGGTAGCGATGACATTGTTTAATGGTGTTTGAATCTCCAAACGTTCACTTTTAGTGAGTCAACACAGGTTGAGAAAAGCTGGGGTACCTGATTATCTCAGGTACCTTAAGAGGTCCGGTCTTATGACCTCACCCATCGGATAGGGAAGAGGTCGTCTGGAAGGGTTGGATCCTTACCTTGGTCCCAGAGGACGTAGTGTCCGTCTAAGAAATGGTTGACTCGATGGTCCCTTCGGGTGAATCTCCATATTTTTGTTATGTTTACATAATACAAAGATAGACCTTTTTTCTTCGAGTTCTTAGAAAAAGGGAATGGAATAAGAGACCATCGGATGGTGAGATCAGTTAAACATAATTGACCGGTGTTTTTTAGGGTTTATGACCCTTCGGTTTGTAACTATTGCGTTTTCTCGTTCTTTTCCTTGTCTATCTTATGGATTTCCGGTGTATTAGACTTCAGAGACCCCCTTAAGACTCAGTATCCTCAAGGTTGTCAGAAGTTGATATGACCTCTAATATATTACGTATACGTTGGGATGGCCTGTTAGAAAATTTATTTACTTCTTTGCGGGATTTAAAATGGGACGGATCGTTACGGTAGATGGTTCTTTTCGAGAAGAGAATAACTTAATAGATTTAAATTACATCTTGGTTTGTTAGAAGTTCCGTTACCGTATTTAGAGATCTCAGTGACAAAAAGAAACGAACCTTATATAGTATAAGGATGGGCGTTCGGAGAAGTGACTTTACTTATTTCCGGTTGTTGTTTAAGAAATGAGGTCCCCGAATTAATATAACCCGGGACGAGGTTCAAGTGGTAATGAGCCTCGACCTTGATAAAATGAAGTAATCCGACCGGTGGGTCCGACCGCGGACTTTTAAGATTACCACCACTGGAAGGTGGGTCGTTCGTCTTCGTTTCCCACTTCATTGTCCTTAAGGGATCCCATCAAGATAGAGATGACCCCCACCCCCCGCATAAGAAATGCCGATTCGGTGTAGATACTCGGAGTCAAAGAAATAAACAATTTATTCTGGAGTAGATTCCTTTTTTTATGTACGTTTTCGATGGAGGTGTCTTTCAAACAGACGTCCGGATTCGGGTTCAAGTCTCAAGTTGTAGTTCGATATTGAGTCGCATGCACGCACGATTCAACCAAGTCAGTGTAGGCTGAGAAACACTGAGATACCTGACATCGGGTGGTTTAAGGAGACAGGTACCGTAAAAGGTACGTTCTTGTGACCTCACCCAAGGGTACGGGAGGAGGTTCCCTTAGAAGGGTTAGGTTCATAGTTTGGGTGTAGAGAATACGGAGGACGTAACCGTCTACCTAAGAAATGGTTAACACGGTGGACCCTTCGGGTATCGAGGTGCTAAATGATCGTTAGTGGTTGGTGTGTCAGTGTCCGAGAAGTGACTAGAGTGAAAATTAGGTCGGGAGTCCGAGGTCCCCCCGTCTTGACGGCCGTCAGGATAGTCTTACTTGTTAATTACTCCTTATCACTTTAGATTGTTAACGGTGCGAACCCCTTTTCCGGTTATCTCTCTTCATACCTAATCGAGTTCAAAAAAAAAAGGAATTTCGGGATTATTCAGACGTCCTGTCGTTACCTCTACCCTACCCTACTTACCTCTCCCACCCTACTTAACTCTCTCATCGTAACTTTATATATGTAATGGATTAGTGTACATTTTATCTATCGGTCTCCTTTAAACGACATCCTACGAGACACTGTTGGATCTCCCCACCCTACCCCACCGTCCACCCTTCCTCCAAGTTCTCCCTCTCCTGTATACATATGGAAACAGACTAAATACAACTACATTCCGTCTTTGGTTGTGTTGTAACATTTCGTTAATAGGAGGTTAATTTTTATTTAATTATTTTTATTTTGTTTTTCGGGGTTATTCTTAAGTTTGACTAGACAACTCCAACCCTATATTGAATCTATATAGACGGTCTCGAGAGTCGATCGTCTTTCCTTCGGAGAGTCTAAGTCTAGGGTTTCCAGTACGAGTTAATGTACTCAATTCTTACGGATACTTATACTGGGTTTGTACATCGTGTTTTGTATTAAATGTCGTGTGACGGAACTGTCATGTACGACTCTCCGTGTCTGTTTTTTCATTAGGAGGTGAATATAAGTGTATATAGTAGAAGGTCCTTGAGGTCCATATTGTCTCTAAACCCTAAATCGATGTTCAGAACATTGGACCTTATGTCCCAGAGTCCAAGATTAAAGTTACGTCAATATTTGGTCGATACTAGTCCGTGGTAGAGTGGAGAGATCTGGAACCAGAGGAAGAGACATTCTATTCCCTCTACCGGATCAAATGAAGATTGAGTTTCCAGGATATATCTAAAAAATGTACGAGAGTGTTTTGGATATTTATTCATGTTTTGTCCATAAACACTCCACAGGTGGTTAAGTGAAGGACTATGAGATACGTTTCTTTTCTCCCTTAATCATACCTTCGGAAGAGGAGGACACGAGTAATGTAAAAGAAAAAAATACCGGTTTAGGGTCTTTTAGTGAGGACCCATTTACTATATTTGGAGTAAGTGTATCCTTTCAATAAGTATATAAGTATTTTTTCTCGTAAACCAAAACGTTGGTCTATCCGGATCCCAGTTTAAGATAAAGACAGTGAATAGTTATAATGGACTCCACTCAATCAGTAACGAGACTTTGAGTTAAAGTAGTAGAGATTTTGTCTGTTGTTCCCAACACGACTTCGGAGACCTTGTGTCATCATACATCATTCATGTCTAAAATGGGGAAGAACGAAAAATACACTGATACGTTGTGAGATTTACGGTAGAAATGAGAAGGAAGATTTCGTGCCGGTTCTCGATTAGTCCGAGACGACTCAGTATAGATAAGAAATCCCTACAAGTGTTTTCGACTGAAACTAAACTCTCAGAGATATACAATGCAACAATACAACTTATTTGAATTTTTGTCCCAAACTGAGAAGAGAGAATATTTAAGATAAGTCTGTATTAATGTCCTTTCTTCTCTCCGAGAATTTTTGTTTCTCGTTTATAAGTTCCTAGTCGAAAATGTCACTGGTCTTTTTTTACTTACAAGAGTGAATAACAAATTTATAGAAATGGTTAATTTTTCCTCGTTTCCCATAGAGGGGAAGTGATTTCCTATGTAGAGAGAATTCATCTATTCGTGTTACTCATGAGTTTGGATGAAAAGATTTTCAAATTGATCAAGGAGGTATTCAATGAACATTCATGGTCGACCGTTAGGTGGATGGTTGGATGTAAATAAGGGTTTCTGTTGCTAGTGCATTTGTCATCACCACTCAATTACCATTTGGAGGATAAGTCCAGTCTGAGAGTAGAGGATGTACCATTGGACATGATAATAATGTTGTCGTTTTCAGAAGGAAGTTCTGACAAGTTCGCAGCGGAGGGAATAATTCGGAAAAGGTTTGTGACCTCTTAGAGAGGAGACCCGTGGGTGATATGAAGGGAGATTGTCGTGAATTGAGAGTCATGACATTGAGGAAGATGTTCTTGTGATAAAAGGGGGATCTTATACCCTAGGTATAATTTCATTTCCATTTATAGGTTCTATTTCAGGTAACAATCATATTTTATACATCAGACCGGTTATTGTCTACAAATTTTTTGTCGATTGCTTACTTATTTTCTATTTGTGTTGGTGGTAGAGGTAGGTTTACCACGTGACATACTTAGAACAATAATATTGTAGAGGAAAAGACTGAAAGGGTGGATTGTCTTCTGGAGTCCGTAAGTGTTGAAAATAATGTTAGTTTCTGTTGGTGTCTGTGTGGAACAAATTAACACGAAGCGAAGTGACACGAAGTGTCTATGCAAAAAATGTTTGACTCGAAAACATCGTTGAGACTCACCTCGTTCTGATGACCGTAGTAAAAAGTTTGTTGTAATAAAAATTAGTTCTATATATGCGAAAATCTGTGGTTTGGCCCTTTGGTTTTTTAAGTACATTGAGTGAAATAATATTATAAGTGAAATAACGTCACCAGACCTTGGTTTGAACGTTATAGAGGTTCCATACGGACAATAGACAGAAGCAAGATTTAATCAAGTGTTCTATTAATATTTAGGACGTCGAGGGAAATGTGTACTTTTTAGGATTTAATATGTGATTTCGAAAATATATATTTAAAAGAAGAAGTCACTTATGATGATTTACCTTTTTTTAATAGGATTGAACCCCTCTCCCATACTTGGGGTCTAGGTTCTCGGTAAAGACGGATCACAGTTGGAAGTCTGATGTTATACTCGTCTTACTACATCAAAAACCAGATATTTGATAGTCCAAGAGGTCCGTCGGCTTTTTCAGGGGACAACGAAGTCTGTATAGATATTCGAAAGTCTTACGAGGTGACTTGTGTCAAAACTTAATGATAAAAAGTAATGACTACACGAAAGATGATCTGGGACGACACTCTATTTTACCTTAATATCGTCGTAATGATCGATATCTATCTAACTCTCTATATGTCCCAAAATTATATAATACGAAGAACTTGAACGTCTGTTCTGTAGAAACTTAGAATTACGTTCTGTCGATTGTCACTTTTTCACGTCAAGTAGACGTCTAGTGTATCTACTTTTTATGGAAAGACTACAGACACTCATCGATTTAGGATGTAATTTATGAGTCCGAATCCCTCGACTTCGTGTTCCTACTACCACAATTGCAGACATCAGTTTGTAAAGAATATACTAACTAGTCGTCTTTTCTTTTAATAAAGTCCTTTGCAATAAGACTTTCCATTTATGTCCCAAAGGAATTCTCTTAGTTCCCACCCTAGTTCCTGTTCGTATGATAGTTTATTTCTTTCTTGTCCCCGGGTGATAAAATTCCTTCTGTTCTTAAGATCCTTCCCACTCCCTTCCCTTCCTACTTTGGGCTCTCATCTTTTCATCAATAGACGACTTAGTTTTGACACTGGAAGTGGTGTTACAAAATTTTACTTGTAATTATCGATACTATCCGTCTTAAGATTCTTACTGGGAGTTTCTGGGAATTGGAGTATCTTAGGGGAAACTGACACCTATCTTGGACACTTACACTATAGTAACGATACTAATATGATATAATATAATGTCATATATTACCGTGTCGACTGGAATTATATCCGTCTAATGGGGTCATTCGGACTAGATATGTGTACTCGAGAAATATTCCGTCTCATAAGAGACCGACCACCGTGTTCGGTCTCAACATTTCGTGTTTTTCCTATACTGTCTTTGTTCTTGCCGGTGTATAGTTCCCTTGTCCCTGAAGTCTGGATATCGGTGTCCTTGACTTTAGACTGTTGTGACACTTACTTGGACCTTCACCTAAGAGGAGGTCCCGGAGGTCTATTCTCTAGTCAGACCGGTTACGGAACTAAAACCGGAACACTCTGAGATACGTCTCTTACGGTGTCTCAGGTGGTCCAGAAGACTAGATGTTTTGATGATGTTATGACACTTTACTATTTACTCACACCAAAATTCGGCGATTCTGACACCATTTAATAATGTGTCGTCATCTTTGGCTTATATCATCTCGTTCTAAATTTACGTTTGATTATTTAAGGAAAAAGTTGTAATGGATATAAGGATAACGTGGAGTCTCTAGGGTTTTCTTGAAGTGCATGAACCGTGTCGATGTTTCTTCCTATTTAAGCGGCAGAGTTCCTTTCTTTTTTTAATTATTATACTTACTTAAAAATTTTTCTATTTCTTAGAGTGGAGGAAGTCAGGGCTAAGTCCTCACTTCTACCTATTGGGATTACTTGTCTTCAGGAAGAAAAGTTGTAGACTAGGTGTACTATTGAAAAAAAATTGATAATCCCTTGTCTTATACTAAACCTCAACTTTTTGGGTTCGTGTTTACCCTTCTGGGGCACCTCGAAAAGACTTACGAGTCACTTGCACAGGCAACGAGTCAGTACAGGCTGAGAAACACTTGAGTACCTGATATCAGGTGGTTCGAGGAGACAGGTACCTTACTTAAGTGGTCCGTTCTTATGACCTCACTCATCAGTAAGGGAAGAGGTCCCCTAGGAGGACTGGGTCCCTAGTTTAGGTCAAGAGGACGTAACACCCGTCTAAGAAATGGCGTCCTCGGTGGTCCCTTTGGGTATGACACGTTTAGTGATGGGTTGAGATCAGTTCCAACCCGGGCTTTTTTAGAACGACTTTCTGACCACGTTCACCAATGTCTATTCGTTTTCTAGAAGTTAAATTTGTCAAAAACCTCCGAAAAACCAATGCCAAAACCAAAATCGGTACTACACGTCGTACACTCTCGGATCGAAGGGTCGGTCCCTGACGTGGACGCGGAGGACGTGACCCTCGTGTCTCAGGATTGGTGACCTGGTGGTCCTTTCGGGGATTGCCAAAAAAAAAAGGGGTGAGTTTATTAAAAGGTGTCACTGAGGTTCTTGGTTAAAGTAGATAGAACAAGATAACCTGACATATTTGACGTCGGTAATGATCCTGGATGTATTGAAACGTAGTAGACAGGACGAATCGTACTACCTGGATGATCGACACCATGGAACTCTTTTAATAGTAGAGATTTGAAGTCAAAGAATTATTCATTTTACCTTTTCGTTATAGATTGAGTTTCCCTTTGTGACTATTACTGTGTTTTATTCGTTTCCTCCGTAAATCTTGTGACAGATCGTATTACGTTCTCAATAAAAGAAAATAGTCTAGTTCCAGTTAATTTACTTATTTTTACCATTTGAGTCGGAACAAATGTTATAATGTTTAATAATGTTCTTTTGTACATACTTATCGTCGTAATAAATATTTTCGGGTTTCGTTTTTGTTGAGTTTTATAAGTAGTTCACTACTTTCGTATTTGTTTTACACCATATCGGTATGTTACCTTATAATGAACCGGTAATCTTCTGTACTTCATCGTAATGTACTATTTGGTGCCTATTTAGAATTTATGTAATATTTACTTTCTACGGGTCTCTGTTTCCGGGGTATAACATACTCAGGTAAAGATAGTTTATAAGTCATATCCGTTTAAGTATCTCTGTCTTTCATCTAATCACTGACAATCCCTGACCCTTCTCCCTCGTTAGTGTTTCTTCTTAGTTCGAGAGTAAGGGTCTGTCTTTGTGATTTATTTGTTGTATGTCTACTTTCATCGAAACCGTCTTACGATCTCTACTCAATTCTTGGACGTTATTGGTCTGTTTACGGATTGGTTTCCTTTTGACGTGAGTTTTAGCATCCTTGGGAGTACAAAAGAGAGACAGGGAACGGGATATGAGACGGGATCCTGTAGTGTTGTCTAGTCTTCCTTCGGTGGGTCAAAGACGAGGAGGTTGTCCCCTCTTCTCATTTTCACCAAACGTTACAAGGCCGAATAATTCTCCGACGGACTCCTTGACCAAAGACAGAACGGATTGAACGTCACGAGAACCTCTGTCTTCGTATCAGACATATAGTCAACCTCCGGTGACATTCTTCACAATTGACGGACGTCTCCCTCTTTTCCTTGGAGTCCTCTACCGTTTAGAAAATGGCCCGTGTTGTCTAATGACCCTCTTATGTTGTCTTAGTGATTTGGAGATTCCCCTCCGTGACCCACTCTTGAATCTCTTTAATTCTGTAAAATTTCGTCTGTACATATGTATATATACCCTCTTGACTTTGTTTTCATGTTTATGTCCGGTTTCTTTTACGTAGGGGTCTTTTCCGAAGTCTCCTGGGGCTCTATTTAGACTCTGTTAAATTCATAGTTTTATTAATTCGTGTTGTCATTTAATATTCGGGAACCTTTTATTTTAAACACTTTAGTGTGAGTATTGTTTATTTAAATTTTCATTCCACTCTTCCTTCCAGAGGACGAATGTTTACTTACGTCTTTTAACTTATGATTTACGTCCCGTTCACGATCTTAGTAAAACGTTCGTTGTAGTCCACTCTTAGTGGTCACCTACGATTCGGACTCCTTTTACGGTCGCTCTTCGTCCTATGTCGTAGGTTACAGGTAAGGTTAGTTTTCATTTATTTATTTATTAAAAATTTTTGTAAGGTTTTCTTTTTTATAGGATATTAGTCATTTTTAATAGAAAGTTTTTTCTGCTTAATTTCTGTAAAGTATGTTTTTTTTTTTGACTTTCACATAGGTCATGGTCGTCTGATATTCTTTAGAATGTCTTTCAACAAATATTTATCTTCGTTCTAATTACTGTTAATCTGTTTCCTGTCTTCCTTCCCTTTTTTACTGTATAACACTCTAAGAATTTAATATACAATTCAATATATTATAATAAACTTCCACTACTTAATTTATGTATAACATTTGGATAGTTGTAAATGATTTTTTATTTTACCAACATCGATTATTCGGTCGTCACAGTTCTTTTACTTTCAAAATTTTTGGGAGTTAGATTTTTTACAATCCTTTTTTACTTGTTTCCTTTCTATTCTGTTTTTTTTTTTTTAGTGTTTTACCATCTGAATTTGGGTGGATACAGATATTGATGTAATTTTCATTTGTTAGATCAGTAAGGTGAATTTTCCTTCTCTACTGTCTGGTTTAAAAATTTTTTAGTTAATATACGATAGACATTCTTTAGGTGAATCCCTGAAAGAGTAACAGGTCACAAATTCTTAGACGACGGTTACGTCCCCTGTACCCAAGTAGGACCGGATCCTTGATTCTAGGGTGCACGGTACCTCGTTGATTCGGACACGTAGTGTTGATGACTCGGGTGTTTTGTGTTAATGGCTTCGGGTTCGTGAGGTCTCTTGTACGAGACGTCCTTTTATTCGATGGTGTCACTCTTCGGACTCGTACCGTTGTTTCTGATCGGAGACGAGCGACGTTGATCTCTTTCCGACTTTGGTAGTTACTTCTGGGTCCTGTCAGTTTTTATTTAATTAAATTTTTATTATTTATTTTCATTTTCTTATTTTTATATATATGTTACCTTTTATGTTTAGTTTCTTTCGACCTCACCGATATAATTATAGATTTTTTCATCTGAAGTCTTGTTCCTTATGACAGTCCCTATTTCTCCCTGTGAAGTATTAATATTTCCTTGACTAGACGGTTCTTCTATACCTTTTTGACTGTGTTGACTTTCCTCCTTATCTACTTAGATGTTAATGACAACCTCTAAAGTTGTCAGGAGAGAGTCATCAATTGTCTTGCTCATCTGTCTTTTAGTTATGCCTATATGTTCTGTTACTAGTGATTGTCGATCTACCATATAAATATCTAAATATCTAGTTAATTTTTTGTAGTCTTACATGTAGGAAAATTTACATGTTTCTTGTAAATGGTTCTATCTATTATAAGACATTGTCTTTTGCCCCATGTTTACATAGGTTTTCTGGACTATAGTATGTCTTGTAATAAACTGTTTGTCTTAGTTTGACATTTAGTCATTCTCTATAGACATTGTCATTGGTTTTTTTTGGGTTTTTGTTTACATCTTTTGATTTGTTGTATGAAGATTTATCTACTTTATTTAGTGTTCTGAATATTAACGTTTACTTAACTGTTAATAGAGTTTTTACAAATGAATTTTATGAAAATTTTGTGATTTTATGATTCTTTTCAGAGTTCAGTCATTAAATTCAAGGATGTAATTCGTTGGTTTTTTTCTCGTTTAATTTGGGTTTCGATCCGTATTCTTTACATTGTTATGTCTATTTTCGTCTTCAGTTACTTTGTCTTTTACCGGTTTGTTATCTCTTTTTAGTCACCTTGGTTTTCGAAAAACAACAAGAACAATATTCTGGTTATGTTAACTATTTGGAGAACGGTCTCTCTAGTCCTTATTTTCTGATCCGTGTTTAATGGCTATAGTCGTTCTTCTCCCTTGTAGTGAAGTCCCGCTGTCTGTACTTTCTTATTATTTTATAATTGTGAAGGTAGATTACTTTAAGTTTTTGAAATCTACTTTGTTTGTTTAAGAGAGTTTCTGTGTTTAATGTTTTTGTATGAGTTCTTCATCTATTAGACCTATGAAGATTGAGTTGATTTATTTAAGGATTAAATTTTGGAAAAGTCTTTCGATGTTACAATGGTTAGAGGTAAGTATCAAGAGGTCCGTGAGACAGATGGTCTAGATTAGAGAACTTAGATAAGTAGTGGAGGTGACATATTAGTATTCTCTAAACTAAATCCAGTATGGACTTACCGGATCACCGAAAGGGATGAAAGTTAAATTCGGACTTAAAACGTTATTCCTCGACTATTAGACTCTGGGTCAGTCGAGGTCCAGAACAAAAACGACTCATATATCAAGAGGTAGAAGTCGACGTTTCTTATATTAGTTGGACCACTACAGGTACACATCTCAATAGAGAACACAACAACCTTCTCCCATAAACGATACTGGTCATACAAGAGAACCGTTTTGAGAATTGGAAACGGGACGAAGTAAAACATCAGGTTCCGGTTTGAACGGACAATAAGGTCCATAGAGAACTGAAGGTTAAAAACGTAAAGTTATGGGATGTCACTTTTCCTGTACAGAAAAACCACAATCAAGGTGTTCCAGAACATCCAAAAGTGTCTTGGCGAAGTGAAGTAGAAGAAGTCGTAATCACCGACCCCGGATCTGAACCTAATGACACTACAACTTATCAAACGGAACCTTTGTTTGGTTCTAGTAAAACAACAAAAACCCTAACTTCGGTGTATGACGTAAAGTATAAGAAAGTGACTGATACTACCGATGAGATAAAGAAGATTCCCTAAAGAATGGGTGTCATCATCTATGTTACCAATAGACTTAATTTAAGTGGGTAAGGACAGGTAAAATCAGGTGACTAAGGATTTTACAGTTACAAGTGAGAACGATAGATGACGAACTGGTGGAGGTTAAATGGAACTAAGTACCTGAATTGTAAGGACCAAGGATAGGTTATAAGGAGAAATGTCGTAGTCTGAAATGAATGTCGTGGTCTGTGTCGACTCTTTTCTTCACTTTCCGTTTCCTCTTTGTTTTCTATTTGTATTGACTTGTGTCTCAAGGTCGCTTATCGGTCCTCTCTGTTCTTTTCAGAAGAATTCATTTGTTACGTTTCTTTATCTCCTTTTGTTGTCTTACCCTTTCTGATCTCTAGCGAAGTTCTTTTAGTCTCTATTGTTAGTTTGTAAAGTATATTTATAGTCGTGTTATTTCCTGTTTTTGCTGTTCCTGGATTGTCTTCGTCTTCCCTAATTCTTCTCAACCGTTCTTACGTGTCTTCTTGATATGGTTTTTCGAGAATTACTGACTCTATTGATGTTACCACACCAGTGTGTGTATGGATCTCAGTCTGTAGACCTTATACGTCAGTACACCCGGAATCCTTCGTGATGATATTTGTTTCGATCACCTCCACTACTTTAAGGTAGATTCGATAAAGTTTAGGATTTTCGACTACGACAATTTCATTACGTGAGTCAAGTCAAGTCAGCAAGTCAGCACAGGCTGAGAAACGTTGTGGTACTTGGCGTCGTACGGTCCGGAGGGACAGGTAGTGGTTGAAGGCCTCAGGTGGGTTTGGGTACACGTAACTCAGCCACTACGGTAGGTTAGTAGAGTAGGAGACAGCAAGGGAAGAGGAGGACGGGAGTTAGAAAGGGTCGTAGGCGGAGAAAAGTTTACTCAGTCGAGAAGTGTAGTCCACCGGTTTCACAGTCTCAACGTCGAAGTTTTAGTCAGGGAGGTTACTTGTGGGTCCCGGCTAGAGGAAATTCTACATGATCAATCTAGAGGAACGTCAGGTTCCCTGAGAGTTCTGAGAAGAGGTTGTGGTGTCAAGTTTTCGTAGTTAAGAAGTGGTGAGTCGAAAGAAATATCAGTCAGGTTGAGAGTGTAGGTATGTACTGGTAACCTTTTTGGTATCGGAACTAATCTGCCTGGAAACAACCGTTTCATTACCGAGACGAAAAGTTATACGATAGATCCAACCAGTATTGAAAGGAAGATTCCTCATTCGCAGAAAATTAAAGTACCGACGTTAGTGGTAGACGTCACTAAAACCTCGGGTCTTTTTAATTCAGTCGGTGTCAAAGGTGACAAAGGAACAGATAAAGGGTACTTCACTACCCTGGCCTACCGTATTAGAATCGAAAGACTTACAACTCGAAATTCGGTTGAAAAAGTGAGAGGAGAAAGTGAAAGTAGTTCTCCGAGAAGTCAAGAAGTGAAAGAAAGTATGCCCATCACAGTAGACGTATAGACTCAAATAACTATAAAGAGGGTCGTTAGAACTAAGGTCGAACACGAATGAGGTCGGATCGTAAAGAGTACTACATGAGACGTATATTTAATTTATTCGTCCCCCTGTTATATGTCGGAACTGTATGAGGAAAAGGATAAACCTTGGTCAGACAACAAGGTACAGGTCAAGACTGACAACGAAGGACTGGACGTATGTCCAAAGAGTTCTCCGTCCAGTCCACCAGACCATAAGGGTAGAGAAAGTCTTAAAAGGTGTCAAATAACACTAGGTGTGTCAGTTTCCGAAACCGTCTCAGTTAGTTCGTCTTTATCTACAAAAAGACCTTGAGAGAACGAAAAAGGTACTAGGTCGCCTACCACCGTTAAACTAGAGACCAAGGAGACGGAAAAGATTTTGGTCGAACTTGTAGACCTTCAAGTGTCAAGTGTATAACGACTTCGGACCGAACCTCTTAAAACTCGTAATGAAATGATTGCACACTCTACTCACGTTAACACACCATCAAACTCGCAAGAAACCGTAATGGAAAGAAAACCCTAACCTTACTTTTGACTGGAAAAGGTCAGGACACCGGTGACGACTCAAAAGGTTTAAACGACCTTATAACTCACGTCGTGAAAATGTCGTAGTAGAAAGTCCTAAACTTTATCTAGTTGACTTTAAGGTAGTGGAGGTGATCGAAACAAACGTCACTACAAAGGATGCAGAACTGAAGTGTAAGGTCCTACAGACCGAGATCCACTCACTAGTGTGATAGCACTAATAGACCCAGCACTTCTAGAAAAACATGAATTACGTGAGTTATACAGTAGTTTAAACCTTTTGAGTCGTCACCACTGATCTTTTACAGACAAAAGTAAGTTTAAGGTTTCTTTCCGTTACAGTTTCTTACAAGTTCGATGGTGTGTTAACGTGAGTAGAGTGTACGATCGTTTCATTACGTGTTTTAGGAAGTTCGAGTCGAAGTCGTCATACACTTAGCTCTTGGAGATTTGCATGTTTGACCTAAATCTTTTCCGTCTCCTTGGTCTCTAGTTTGACGGTTGTAGGCAACCTAGTGTCCTTTTAGTTCCCTTAAGGTCTTTTTGTAGATGAAGACGAAGTAACTGATGTGATTTCGGAAACTGACACGTACTGTTGTTTGACACCTTTTAAGAATTTTTCTTCCCTTTTGGTCTAGTGGAATGAACGAAGGACTCTTTGGACATACGTCCAGTCCTTCGTTCTCAATCTTGGCCTGTTCCTTGTCACCTGACCAAGTTTTAACCCTTTCTTCATGCAGTTCCGACATCTAACAGTGGGACGAATAAATTGAATATATGTCTCATGTAGTACACTTTACGACCCGATCTACTTAGTGTTCGACCTTAGTTCTAGTTGTTCGAGTATATTCGTCTACTGTGGTAAGATTACCGTCTTTCGTTTCTCCTTGATTTCTTGGAGAACTACTTCGACTTTCTCCTTTCACTTTTTCGACCGAATTTTACGTTGTAAGTTTTTTGATTCTAGTACTCAAACTCGTTTGAGGTCCTCTACCACTTCCTGTCCCTTCGGACCACACGATGTCAGGAACACCAGCGTCCCAGTCTGTTATCTTTGGATGTCTAGATCTACCGAATTTTACTACTTAAAAGATTTTGTAAATTCTTTTTTGTTATGGATGTGTTTAAATGTGCTTGGGTCTTTCAATCTTCTCTTGTGAAGAATTGAGTGAACTGATTAGACCAAAAATTAGTCTACCAGTCATGATGGGGATTATGGTTTTGGTCTACTTCTGTTTTTTTCACTATATTTACTTAATAAATGTTTTGTCTTAATCTGAGTCTGTGTCTTTTGTTTAAACAAATGGTCTTTCATATCGTCCCCACCCCACATTCTCAATCTCTATTAAATCCTCAAACCCTAATTGTATATGTGTGATGATACATCTTTTATTTATTTGGTGTTCCTGGATAATATATCGTATCCCTTGATTGATATAAGTTACAGAACATTGTTGGATATTACCTTTTCTTAGACTTTGTCTTCTGTGTATATATGTGTGTGTATTGACTTAGTGAAACGACGTGTGGACTTCGATCAATATGTTTGTGTATGTCCACTTCTGTAGTGGTTTTTTAATTTTGGTCATAGAGAATACTTGTCTCTATATTTTGAGGAATTATTAATTCGAAATCATTTAGTTTAGGTAGTTTTAGGTCAAAATCATATTCGCAACGATTTCGTTCGTGTTTAGATCCTTTTATATTTTTACTATTATGTAGTTTTTATTCACTCTAATAGATTTCTCGGTCTCGCCGAATTGTAAATTTTTTAATTATTTACATTAGTTCACATAAATATGATACTTCCTTTTATGTATTTAGAGTATAAAATTTTCTAATTGTTTCAAATTATGAGTCAAAACTAAAAAAAAAAATTTGAGAGTCGTTTGATCCTTCTCTTACCTTAAAGGAATGGGTCTATTTCTCGTAGACATTTTGAATTATAATTTTCTGACTCCTGAAGGGACCCTTAGGTCGTCCCTTCTGAGTCGGGAAAGTGACGTTGTCTGATTCTAGGGTATACGAGACACCACATCAGTTTTTGTTATTATCATTATCATTTTCTGACTTATAACAAGGGGATACTGCCTCTTGTTCTTTTCTTACAGGAGAGAGTGTAGAAGATGAGTTGTGATATAAGTTCCAGGATCGGTATACAGGTTATCTTTCTGTTTATAGCATACTGTAGTGAATGTACACCTTTGTATACTATGTTTGCTTAAATAAATGTTTTGTTTCTTTGTGTTTGTATCTTGTGTTTGAATACTAACGGTTTCCCATTTTTCCTAATCACTCTCTCTTTAGTCCTCAAACCCTAATTGTCTATGTTTGATATATATTTTATTTGTTGTCCCAGGATGATATAGTGTGTCCCTTGATATAAGTTATAGGATATTATTTGGTATTCCCTTTTCTTACACTTTCTCATATACGTACTACATACACATTCACTTGGTGAAACAATATATGGTCTTTGATTGTTTTGTAACATTTAGTTGATATGAAGTTATTTGTTAACTTTTTTATTCTGTGGTGGTTTACAACTTGGATTTGAGAAGTATGTAGTAATCACCATCCTTCTCCGTGTTGGTGTGGACTTTATCGAAATTGTCAAAAGATATTTTAATTTGTATATAGACGTGAACTACGTTGTTAATATGAGGATTCATGGACGGGTTCTCCTTATTTTTGTATGAATTGTGTTTCTAAAGATATGTTTACTAATTTTATCCAAGTAACTGTTATGTGATCTTTGGTGGGTGCCTCTTCCGTTACCGTGGGGTGAGGTCATGAGAACGGACCTTTTAGGGTACCTACGTCCTCGGACCATCCGACGTCAGGTGCCCCAGCCATTCCCAGCCTGTGCTGACTCGCTGAAGTGAAAGTGAAAAGTGAAAGTACGTAACCTCTTCCTTTACCGTTGGGTGAGGTCACAAGAACGGACCTCTTAGGGTCCCTGCCCCCTCGGACCACCCGACGTCAGAGTCCCCAGCGTGTCTCAGCCTGTGCTGACTTAGCTGAATTGTCGTCGTCGTCGTCGTGTGCGTAAAACCATGTCAGTACGTTTCCTTATATGAATCGTTATTTTTCTTTACTTGATGACATTGTGTGTGGTTGTACTTACTTCGAGTTTTTACAAGGTGACTTGTTTTTTTATTTTCGGTGTTTCTGATATAGGACCCCAGAAGAGTCGCCATTTCTAAGGCACGAAAGTGACGTCCCCCGTACCCAAGTTAGCGACCAGTCCCTTGATTCTAAGGTGTACGACGTACCGTGTTGGTTTGTTGTTGTTGTCGTTTTTCTGATATACGCCGTATTAAGGTAAATATACTTTGAGATCGTTTCCCTTTAGGTTATCATTGTCGTCTATTCACCAACCGACCTTAGTGGCCATGCTCTACTCTACCGTCCTTCACCTTCACCGACGTTTCTACATGTTTCCTTAAAAAACCCGATTACCTTTACAAGATGTAGAACAAAAACTACCAATCACGTGTCGACGTTTTGAGTTTCGTATAAGAATTTTATACGAAATATAAAGTTCGTAATACGAAATATAATATACACGTAATACAAGAAACATTCAAATTGAGTTATTTCAACTAAAAATTTTATTTTACCTTTTTTAGATAGTTTTTTAAAAGTCAAATGTAAGGGGATTGGGTACATAGTATGACAAGTACCCCAAGAGTTCCGTTCTTATGACTTCACCAAAAGGTAAGGGAAGAGGTCACCTGGTGTAAGACAGTCTGGAGAGGTACTGGACGGGCAGAACCCACCGGGGTGTACCGTACCGAATAAAAGTGACTCAATCTGTTCCGACACCAGGTACACTAGGTTGACTGATCAAAAGACACTAATACTAAAGTCACACAGACGGGAGACTACGAGAGAACGTTGTGGATGGATCTCAAAACGGTTCTCTTGTGTGACGAGTATCGTTTGTGCGAGAAGGTTGTTGTGTTCTCTTCTGAGATGTGTACCTGTAGTGGTCTATCAGTTGTGGCTTTAGTCTGACTAATATCAGAAACGTCGGTTTCTACCTCTTCGAGATATGTCAGTCGTTTTTGTTCTGGTCCTCGACTGACACCGAGTCTAGTACTTGAGGAATATCCGTTTGAGTCTACATTTAACTTCTTTCATCCCTTTTGTTGATCTGGTAAGTCCATACTGGATTTAGTTTAGGGAATACTAATATGTTGCCTTCACTCTTTATCTAAATTCCCTGATCTAGACTCACAGACTGTCTCACGGACTACTTGATACCTGGTTCCTCTGTCCCTAGTTCTGGTAGGGGTACCTTTTCTTTACGTTTTTTCGTTTTATCGACAGACTCCTTCGGAATGTTTGTCGACACTTTTCTTCCCTTCACATTTCGTTTCCTCTTTTCCTTTCTATATTCGTAGACTTACGTCTCAAGGTTTCTTATCGTTCCTCTCTATTCTTTCGGAAGGAGTCTCTAGTTACGTTTCTTTATTCTCCTTTTGTCTTACCCTTTCTGATCTCTAGAGAAGTTCTTTTAATCTCTATGGTTCCCTTGTAAAGTACGTTTCTACCCGAGTTATTTCCTGTCTTTACTATACCTGGATTGTCTTTGTCTTCGGTGATTCTTCTCCACCGTTCTTATGTGTCTTCTTGACATGTTTTTTCTAGAAGGACTGGGTCTATTAGTACTACCACACTAGTGAGTAGATTTCGGTCTGTAGGGCCTTACACTTCAGTTCACACGGAATCCTTCGTAGTGATGCTTGTTTCGATGACCTCCACTACCTTAAGGTCGACTCGATGAAGTTTAGGACTTTCTACTACGACACTTTCACGACGTGAGTTATACGGTCGTTTAAACCTTTTGAGTCGTCACCGGTGTCCTGACCTTTTCGTCAAAAGTAAGGTTGGGGTTTTCTTTCCGTTACGGTTTCTTACGAGTTTGATGGTGTGTTAACGTGAGTAGAGTGTGTGATCGTTTCATTACGAGTTTTAAGAGATTAAGTCCGAAGTCGTTATACACTTGACACTTGAAGGTCTACAAGTTCGACCAAAATCTTTTCCGTCTCCTTGGTCTCTAGTTTAACAGTTGTAGACGACCTAGTACCTTTTTCGTTCTCTCAAGGTCTTTTTGTAGATAAAGACGAACTAACTGATACGGTTTCGGAAACTGACACACCTAGTGTTATTTGACACCTTTTAAGACTTTCACTACCCTAATGGTCTGGTGGATTGGACGGAGAACACTTTGGACATACGTCCAGTCCTTCGTTGTCAGTCTTGACCTGTACCTTGTTGTCTGACCAAGGTTTATCCTTTTCCTCATACAGTTCCGACATATAACAGGGGGACGAATAAATTGAATATACGTCTCATGTAGTACTCTTTACGATCCGACCTTCTCGTGTTCGACCTTAGTTCTACCGGTCCTCTTTATAGTTATTGGAGGCTATACGTCTACTGTGGTGGGAATTCCGTCTTTCACTTCTCCTTGATTTTTCGGAGAACTACTTTCACTTTCTCATCTCACTTTTTCAACCGAATTTCGAGTTGCAAGTCTTTTGATTCTAGTACCGTAGACCAGGGTAGTGAAGTACCCTTTATCTGTTCCTTTGTCACCTTTGACACCGACTGAAATAAAAAACCCCGAGGTTTTAGTGACGTCTACCACTGCCGTCGGTACTTTAATTTTCTACGAATGAGAAACCTTCTTTTCAATACTGGTTGGACTTATCGTATAAGTTTTCGTCTCTGTAATGAAACGGTTGTTTCCAGGTAGATCAATTCCGATACCAAAAAGGTCACCAGTACATACCTACACTCTCAACCTGACACTTCTTTCGACTCGCGACTTGTTAACTACGAAAACTTGACACCACAACCTCTTCTCAGAACTCTCAGGGAACCTGACGTTCCTCTAGGTTGGTCAGGTAGGATTTCCTCTAGCCAGGACCCACAAGTAACCTTCCTGACTACGATTTCGACTTTGAGGTTGTGACACCGGTGGAGTACGCTTCTCAACTGAGTAACCTTTCCTGAGACTACGACCCTCCCTAACCCCCGTCCTCCTCTTCCCCTGCTGTCTCCTACTCTACCGACCTACCGTAGTGACTTAGCTACCTGTACTCAAAGTCATTTGAGATCCTCAACCACTACCTGTCCCTCCGGACCGTACGACACTAGTACCACAACGTTTCTCAGTCTGTGCTGACTCGCTGACTTGACTTGGCTTGGGCACATAAGGTTAAGATTCTTAAATAGGGTTTTACATGGGGTTTCTTTGACAGTCGGTTTTTGTGTTTCTACATAAATGTTTTTACAAGTAATATCGTAATACATTATCTTTATTAAAGGGAATCACCAGGTAACGTCCTCTAACTACTTTATTCAATGCCATGTATGTATCTGATCCTAGAATATCGTGGATTTCCGTGGTTAATCTAAATATATATAACTGGGTTTTGTACAACAATTTAGTTTTTCTATCCCTCCGGGTACCAACGGATCACCAATCCTAAGGTCTGAGAGTGACGATACCGGGACCAAGGTGGGGCCAGTTCCTTGACTCTATGGATTTCGGTACATGTCGGTTTTTTGTGTTTTTGGGCTTTTCCATTAAATTTTTTGTGACACACATTGTTAAAATCATTTATATATATTATGTATGTGTACATTTAAAAAATTTACATACTCGGTTGAAATATGGTTCTCTACAGTAGAGAAAGAATATTCCTTCTTTTACGATTCTGGTGAGGATAAAATCTCTACTTCTTTAAGAGTAGTCTCTACAGTTTATTCACAGTCTCCTTAGTTTTATTCTGACTCTCGGTGTGCCAGAAAGTCCTTTGTTGACTATAGAGTTACTTGTCCATATGTAAGAAGGTTCAATGGTCTTTTCTTGAGAGGAGTCAACCTTTTTATTTTCGTCTCATGGTCACCTTTTACGGACGTACCAAAATATCGGTAGACGAATAGTCAGATTGTAATCTTACTTTAAGTCATTTTGAAAGAAGGTATATTATCCATCTATTACCAAGGAATAAATGACAAAATACGACACGAATGAAGGGACGACAATAGTTCTAGACTAAATTTTCGTCCTTCTTCTGTACAGTCACACCTCAGAGGGACTCTCGTCCTTCCTTCATGAACCCTGACTAATTCCGGTCGTACTATGTGTATCCCCGGTTAGAGTAAGGTCGACTCAATTTCATTAGTAAGGTTATAAATAAGGAAAAGTCGGGTACGGTCCTTTGTTTTCTTTTCACTTTTTGTAAGTGTGTATATATCTGTCTTTCTCTTTCTTTTTCCGGTTAAATAATGTTAGACGAACAGTGTATAGTCCATAAACATTATAAAGTTTTTTATTCATTAGTAATTCGAAGTTATTCATTCTCCAAGAATGTTCCATTTTATTAAGGTTTTGAATGGTCGTACTGGGGGTGTTTTAAATAGGTTTGATATGACTTTGAAGTCATAAGGACTAGAAGAGGATGGGATGGGAGGTGAGGGTGACTCTTACTTTAGTAGAACGATACTTTAAAATTCCCCTTTTTTCTATGAGACCACCAACTGATTACTGTTAGTCATTATAAGACTACCGAAAGATTAGTGTATATGCATACGTACCTATGTGTGTATACATATCTTAAACTCATGACTTGAATGTCTACATGGAAACAAGTTCGTGTATTTACGGTTCATCCTTTGAAACTCTAATATGTCAAGACATGATAGATGAGTGTAAACGGGTCAGACATAGAATAGTAGAATTTATTAGTTCAACTAGTTGACAGTGGGGGTAGGGTGTTTTCATGAACCTAAGATTATGGAGACATAGACCTATGGATATAGAGTGAGATAGGATTATGGATTCTAGGTCGAACTCGTTATACCTGTCCTACCTCTTTCCTTTCCCTTTTCTTCTTTCCTAGAATTGTTTTTGAGAGTGGTTTAGTAAAAGTGACTGGAACGGGTGTTAATAGTTTATGTCACGAGTAGATGAGACTTATGAGGTTCATTATGATTATGAAAATTGGATTGGTCAGTATTTTTATAGTCCTTATCGTCAATGGAAAATAATTTATAAAGGACACATAGGTCGTGGTACGACTCATGATATACAATAGAGTAAATTAAGAAGGATGTTGAGAGGTTTCGTCCGACATTTTTAAACCTCTCCAAGTGAACAAGTTCAGATATGTCTAACTTCTTGAGTCTTAGTCTACATCCAGGTAGACAAAGTTCATGGTTTTTTTTATGATTGGTGGTAAGATAAAATAGGTGTACGAAAATAAGGAGAGAAATGATGTTCTGACTCTTTTGTGTCATACCTGTGGGTATACGTTTTTTTACTTGGAGCTGGATTTGGAATGTTGAATTTGTTTATGTTTTTAATTGATCTAGTGTCTAGATTCACATTTTTTCGTTTCGGTATTTTTAAGATTCTCTTTTAGAAACACTGAACCCCGATACGTTTTTCAAGAATCTATGCTGTAATTTTCAAGTTAGGTAGTGTCTTTTTAATTATTTAACCTGAAATAGTTTTAAATTTTGAAAACGAGATATTTTCAGTGACTATTCTCCTACTTCTCTATTCAATGTCGGACCCTTTTTTTTAAACCTTTAGTGTATAGGAACTTTCCTGAACGTACACATTGTAAATGTTTTCTTGAGAGTTTTGAGTTGTCATCCTTTTGTTAAAATTCAACACGTATTCTTCACTTGTACCCGAAGGGAACACCGGGTCACCAATTCTTAGGTGGAACGGACCAGGTCCTTCTAGGGTGTCGATGACTCAGGTACGCGACGTTGATGACTTCGGGTGTGTGGATCTCGAACACGTTGTTGTTCTCTTCGGTGCTGTTTCTCTTCGGGCGTGTGACGTTGCTTCCCATCGGGGACGAGTGTTGATGTCTTTCGGATGTACTCGTTGTTTCTGGTTGGTGCTAGTTTGTTTATTTTTAGATTTAGAATTTTTTTTTTTCAGTTGTGGAGAGGTTTCGTCTATATTCTTACCAATTTTTTTGTGTGTTATTTTTCTACACGTTGTAGTAATCGGTAATTTCTTTACGTTTAATTTTGGTGCTATTCTAGAGTGATGTGTGAGTAGTCTTACCGATTTTACTTTGACGGTTGTGGTAGTCTATGACCATTCCTACGTCTTGTCGACCTTAAGAGAATACGACGACTACCCTCACATTCCATTATTTCCGTGAGACTTTTGTCAGACCTTCAAAGAATACTTCAATTTTTATGTGGATCGCGTCCGCGGCGCCCACACCCCGGCACGTCCGCGCCAACCAGGCTTCTTCTGGAAGTCTGACTGACGTTGTGTGGCTGAATAACACTGGATCCTTTCCGACGGTTTCTACAGAAGTTGTTTCCTATACCTAAACCGTACCAGTTTTATCTAGACTCTTGGTTCAGTACATCACCTCACCTTAAAAGATGAAGACCAGTACGAGTGTGACTATGTCCCTTTCGTAGTCCGTTGGATCTCTGGTTTGTGTTCTAGACACTGATACCTGACTGGAGGTGGGTCTTCACCTTGCGTCTGTCATGAGAACCCTGCCTTTGGAGAGTCCTCTTATTCGACCGGCTTCCCAACTTTGATTGAGAACTATGATATAAACATGACTTGTGTCCTTTCTTCTCACCCTTTAACTTCCGGAGTATATTTACCCTAACAAAGTCACAACCGTTATTACAACTATATCGAAAAAGTGTTGGTTGGTACATACCGACCCGACAAAACCGGAAACTTCCGACCGAACGACCGATAGTCTCCTCAAAACTGTGTCGGTTTAGGTTTGACAGTGTCTTATTAAAGGGGGATCCAATGTTCCGGCGTCTGAAGGTCGACGTGTGAGCACTTACTACCGTGACTCAAACCTCCCAGCTAGATGGTCTTTCACTTACTCTTCTGACTTTGTAGCTATTTGGGGCACACCTGTCGGCCGTCATTGTTGTAGGCGAAGCCGTAGTGACGATTCATGTTCGACCTGACGTCTTGAAGAGAGAGACACTTTCATTTGTTACGGTCGGACTGACCTGATCCAATGTGAGTCTGGGAAACTGGTCCTCACTTTGACTGGGACAGTCGAGATTGTCTACCTTTCTTGAAGTTACGTCCTCCCGTGTTCCAGCCAGACCCTAAACTTGATCTTTGAATTACATCAAAACTTATTTCGTAGTCGAAACAGGGACCTCTACTTCTCTTTACTTGGGTGATACAAAACCGGGATTTTAAGAAGACACTTTAAAGTTTTCACACTTGAAAAATAAGAAGGGT
Source organism: Capra ibex (assembly GCA_006410555.1). Classification (NCBI taxonomy): domain Eukaryota; kingdom Metazoa; phylum Chordata; class Mammalia; order Artiodactyla; family Bovidae; genus Capra; species Capra ibex. The sequence continues at coordinate 16,364,010 of SJYO01035988.1, read as the reverse complement.
TCTTAACATGAGGAGGGGTGTGACTTCGAATCCATGACTCAGGTAGGATTCCCTCCACGAACTTCCGTACGGGTCTTCGACAGTGCGATCACGGTGCAAAGTCAAGTCAAGGCGTCACAATAAAAGTTTCACAAGGAGTCGTTGCCACATCACAGTACAAGTTTCCTCTACTGGACTGGGAGGTCAACAGGTAGTTCAGGACGTACAGGGTGTGGTGAAAAAGTACTGGAATATTATATAACCAGAGACATGCCATCATCTTAGAAACCAAAATGTAGTCTCATTTTATTTTATTTGGGTAGTGTAAACCTTATAATTTTTTTTTTTTATGTGGGTGGTATATAGGGTCGTTAGGGTAAGGACCCATGAATTTCTTTACTTTTGATACAAGTGTATTTTTGGACATGTGTTTACAAATATCATCAAGATGAATATTAACGGTTTTTGACCTTTGTTACTTTCTCCTATTTGATGACTTTGTGTGGTGAGTCGGTGATATGACTCACTTTTTTTTTGTGTTAGAGTGTATCATATAAGAGTCCTTTCTGCTACGATTATCATTGGTTCTTCCCTAGTCACTAACGGTTCCAAACCCCACTCCTTCTCCACTGAGATTCTCTGTTGCACTCCCTCAAAACCCCCTTCATGTCGACAAGACATAGGACTAACACCAATTCACCGATTCTTTAGATATGTACACAATTTTACCTATTTTTATGTGAGTGTTCTACGTCTTACCATCCATGTAATCCTACTAGGAAGACACAGTAGAAAATCTCCTATAAAGACATTATGTACCTTTGAGTACACGACTATTGTAGACATCTATGAAAAAAGTCAAGTCTTAATTTTCTTTGGTAGTCTTTACCAAGGGAAAAAGTCACCCTCTTCTCTACACATAGAAAAATGACAGACTTAATACTCAGTAAAAACATGAGGAGGAATGTGAAAAAGTTGAAAATTAAAACAAGATAAACAACGAATGGTACCTCGTGAAGAGGTCCTGAAGGAGGACCTTAAAGTCTTTAGCGAGGACTTGAAGTCGAAGTAACTCCTTTTTCCGTTCCTTCACTCACTTCCCGACGAAAGAAGATTTTCACTCGTCTTCTTGTAGTTAGGCTCAAGCCCGACTTTAATGTGGTGAAGCTACGACCGGTCACTAATGACATTCGTTTTTTTTTTTTTTTCTAAATTGTGTGAGTTCCTGGTAGTTGACCAACATTTTATCCACTGGAGAATTTTGACAGTAGAGACCCCTTGTTTTGACAGTACTTACACATGTATTAAGACTTGTCGTCTGTCATGGTTCCCATTCTTTCGACAATTACTTAGGTCAGATTCGTCTTACTCCAAATTTGTCTTATTGGAATTCTGGTAGACTACTTCATTCTTTTACTTAAGTTTTCGATGTTTCGTTAGGGAGTATGGAACGATCATATTTACATTTTACCATGTCGACTATAGATCTTCAGACCGTCAAGGTATTTTTTAATTTGTCTCTTCATGGTGTACTGGGTCCTTAAAGTGAGGATCCATCTTTGAGTTTCCTTCATTTTCGTCCACGAGTTTTTTTTTTTTTTTTTTTTGGGTGTGAACATGTTTACAAGTATTGTCGAAATAAGTGTTGTCGGTTGTCCACCTTTTTGTGTTTAACAGGAAATTGGTTATTTACTTGTTTATTTGGTACCATAATCCATAATAGTATGTGAATTTATGATAAACCGTTTTTTTTCCCTCACTTCATTAGTATGTACGTTTTTGTACCTACTTAGAATTTTTGTAATACGATTCAATTTCTACGGTCTGTGTTTTCTGGTGTATAACGTACAAGGGTGCATATCCTTGATAGATTTGTCCGTTTAAGTCTCTCTGTCTTCCGCCTAATCACCATTGTTTCTAGAACCCTCATCACTCCTTGCCACTCACTAACCAATCACCTATACTTCAAAGGAAAAACCGACTGTCTACAAAACCTTGGTCTGTCACCAACAGCTCGTTGACATTTACAAAGGATGAGGTCCCCTAGAAGGGGTGGGTCCGTAACGTCCGTCTAAGAAATGTCAGACTCGATGGTCCCTTCGGACATTTACATGATTATTACGGTGAGCTAAGTTGTGAAATTCCACCAGATTTACCGTTTAAATACAACACATATAAGATGGTAAAAAATTTTTTTCTTGTTATATAATGTGTCTTTGAGTTTGTTATTTTTAATTCTTGTTTTTTTCATCTCAAAAGACAATACACTTAAAATGGAGTTAAAATTTTTTATGACACCGTTTTAAAAATTGCTAAACGATATCATTTTCTCGTTTTGTCTCAGATGATGTTATATATACTAGGATGGGATTGACATACTTTTTATGTTCCGATTTCATTTTTACAAAGAGATATAGACGTAATAATACATACCTATAGTTTAAAGGTGTGGAATCACATTACACCAGAAGAGACTAGACCCGACAGAAATATATATTTACTTTTATTCCCCTTTTTGGTGTTTTAGAATATGATGTTAGACATTTCTTTTTTTTTTAGTAAATTCCTAATGTATTGGAGACAAATTATCTCTAATTTGGAGATCCAAGGTCTTGACCGTCACGAACCAAGTTTTGTATTTGCTTCCTTTTACGTCTTCTATCCTTGTTACTTGTTTTGACCGTAGAGTTGCCTCCTAAATAATTTCTCCTTTCCTGTCTAAAGACTTATACTATATTTTATGACTTCATAATTGAATTGTTATCATCGTTTTAGACGATGTATGAAAGTTCTGGTGTTTCGAACAAGGAAGGTTCGTTGACGTCTTCAATTTGTTTATTAAGGTAAATAAACAGGATTATGAAGGGTAATTTCGTAAAGTTTAAAAGATGTTCTTGTCGGATTAAAAAAAAATTATTTTTACTTTAATAGTATGGGTAAAACAACATTTCTTTGTTCTACCTTTAAAGACCCTTTTCTTCATTAATACTTACTTGACCCTAAGGTTACTATTTTCCTAGACGGACGGTTACGACCTCTGATTCCTCTGTAACCAAAGTAGGGACTAAGCGCTTCTAAGGGACCTCCTCCTTTACCGATGGGTGAGGTCATAAGAACGGACCTCTTTGGGTACCTGTCTCGTCGGACCGTCCGATGTAAGGTATCTCAGTGTTTCTCAGCTTGTGTTGATTCGTTGACTCGTCCGTCCGTGCGTGTGCACTTACTCAATTGTCTTTCGGATTTTTGACAAACGGATTTATCTTTTAACTGTCTTCAGTATTGGTTTTTTACATTCTCTCGAAGGGTTTACCGTGATCACCATTTCTTGGGTGGACAGTTACGTCCTCTGTATTCTCTGAGTCCAAGTTAGGGAACCAGCCCTTCTGGGGACCTCCTCCCTCCCGTACCGTTGGGTGAGGTCAATGAAAACGGACCTCCTAGGGTACGTGTTTCCTTTCCTCGGACCGGTCGATGTCAAGAAGACCTGTCGTGGTGAGATTTCAGTTGGCGATAAATAGACGGTGTCACTAATAAAAATGTATCTTGTCTTATTCTTCTCATGAATATTAAGAAAAGAGGATTTTGAATTATGTTAGATGTTCACAAATACCTTTTACCTAATAACCTCCGACGCCGTGAATGGACTACGACTTTTTAAGGATGACAAAATTTTTAAGACAGGGAAGTCATGGGGAGTGAGTTTCAGTGAAATGTTCAGACACGTGAACCAAGTGTGACTACGAAATCATGTCTTGAAAGACTGTACCAAAGATAACGATTTGATAAAAAGGAGTGGACTTGTGAATGAACTTAGTCCGACAGCAAAATTAATAATGAGAATGTTAAAGGAAGGATCAGATGTTTCGTTCTATTTTTGTTCTATTGATTGTTCCTTTCCCGACTCGAAGTAAAGTTTAAACGACTAGAGTGAAAAAGAGAGATTAAGATTGAAGCTTATTAAGTGTTTGAGGTAAAGTTCGATGACTTCGTATGTTCTTTAGAGGATCAGGTGTTATTTTAGACCTTCGAAATAAGGTAGTCACACGTCATTTCATAGTTTAATTCCGGGTCCATGAGTTTAGTTCTATTCCGACATATTCATATAAAAGGAGTAGACATATAAAAGGACTGACTACGACTATATTTTTCTTGTTATCGATGTCTTGGTGTATTTTTTATATTAGTAGTTTGTGACGTCAACCCAGTGTAATAAGGTATGTGTATGTTTTCACTGACGTTTGTATATATCTCAGAGTGGTTAAAGAGGAAGAACAGGTCCGAATCCTTACGATTATCTTCAAAACCAGAGGTGAAGATCAAAGAAAGATCACAGGGGAGAGAAAGGTTGTTATACGGATATTATATCTCTTTCAATTAATTACATTCAGTTTTATATGGTCTTATTTCTTGAGGTAGTATAAATTTAGTATACACCGGTCTCTATGAGGGAGTATCTTCTCACGAAGTCATGTTTGAGTCAAAAGTATCTCCTTTAATGTTTAGTATATCGAAATATCTTGTACAACGTAATATAAGTGACTGTTTTGGTACAGGATGTCGGTTAAGTTACGGATCTTTCTTATTAATTTGGGTTACGGACAAACGAAGAGTTTTGATCTAAGTTTTAGACCCAGACGTCAATTCACTTTCTTTTCGATCGTATCAGAGTAACCTGTGAACTGACCCAGATGTTCAACTTCCCCCTTTTAGGACGGGAGAATCTCTCATTTAATTGATGTAAAACTCAAGTAGGATTCCCTTAATAGGAAGTAATTAATTTATTACCATTTCTCGAATCGTTTCTCGTCCCAGGTGGTTGGTTCTGTCTACGTTCGTGTCTTTCTCCATTGGGAGTCCGACTTAAGTTTGTGTATCTGTACAGAACAAACCCTCTAAAGTGGATTTTGAACCCTTTAAAGTGGATTTTTTATACCTAAAGATTCAAGAAAGTTTTTTAACCCTCTAGACTGATGAGTTACCGTTTTTATCCTACCTTGTACTCGAGTAAAGACTTTTACCTTATACTTAAGTAGTGTTAGGGACGGTGAAGGATGACAGAAAATAACTGAGGTTAGTAGATAACCGAGTGTAATGAATGAGTCCGGCGGATCATATTTATTAAGACTGGTAGGTTTCGATAGAAGACCTTGGGTATCATTAATCTACATGGTTTCGTTTACTCTGATGAAATGAGGGTCCTCTTTTCAAAGTCTCAGATTCGTGATTCGTGATTCTCTGGTAGTGTCCTGGTATTTCAATTCTCTTTTTTGAAAGAGTAGTTGTCATAAAACTAAAATTACTGAAGTTAATGTCATGTGATGTCGTAACCACTGATACGGATTTTAAGACATGTACAAAAATGTACCTTATTGGTTCAGACTAATAAAGGTAATTCTAAATAAAATCATTCGGTCGAAAAATATTTTCTACAAGTCTTCTCCTGACCTTGAGGTGTCAAAGGTACACCAAAAAGAGACACAACTCGATCGTGGTTGAGGCAGTCGGAAACGGAAGGGTCCAGAATAGTTATTTCCTCATAAAAGTCAGTCCAAGGACAAACAATCGTGTACCGATCATCTGTTTGGAGAGTATTTCATCAACCGAGTTTCACAATAATTATCAGATCCGTGGAATCTTTCCCTTCACCAACTCCAATTTCTCCGAAATCTTCGTTTGTTTGGAACCGGTTCAGTAAATTGGTGAGAATCGGATGATGAAGTGAATTTTTTTACCTCACTTATTATGGATTCATAGTATTCCAACCAGCATTCCTAATTTACACTAGTATATACTTTCCTGAAGGGTCACTGACCGTGTGTCGAGTCATATCTGGTACAGTAGGAGTAATTTGAGTACTACCGTAGGAAGGTCAATTCTCATGTCTGTCTGGGTTTTCTCCAAATGTGCCTTTCAGATTTCGTAAGTGATTTTATTATGTCTATTTGTCACTTTCCTACTAAGGAATAACAAATTCACCTTTAAGAACGGTCTAGTTTACCAAGAGTTAGAACCGATGTGTGACCTTAGTGGACCCATCAATATTTTTGATTATTACGGACCCAAGTCGAGGGTCTCTAAAGTCTGAGTTGACCAGACCCCATGTGGATCCATAATCCTCAAAAATTTTGAGGGGTCCACTAAGATTACACATGGACTTCAACTCTCGGTGTCATAATCTGGAGCAGACACCTGTACACGTGGTGATAATCTGAAACTAATATTCAATCAAACCAGTTCATTAAAGAAGGAACCTGGTTTATTCGAATGTATTTACTAAGAATTCTTTCTTTAGAAGGTACATAAACAGTTATTCTGGTTTTCCTTCCTTCTCTCCTTCTCTTCCTTCCTTCTTTCCTTTTTTCTTTCTTCAGAAGGATCATTTATAACAGATAATTAATCCTAAATCGTCTTGGTTATGAATTAGATTGTACGTTCAGTACACCTTGTTTTACTCATAAATCTTATGTATTTTAAGTTTTCCAGTATACCAATCTTAGTCTGTAAATTCCTTAGAAATGTATGGAATCGTCATTGTTTAAATATGTAATTCCTTCTGTACAACGTAACTACAAATGGTCCTTAGACTCAGTATCGAAAGATTTTAGTGTAAAGAATCTTCTTTTACACTGACTTTGGACCCTCCTTTCACTCGACAGTCCTAATCGTAAACCAAAGAGTAAACCAGGGTAAGGTCCTCTCTTTAAAGTAGGAGTTATCCACAAAGTCTTTTAAGAGTTCCACTTTTTTTACGTTGATAAGCGGAGAACCTTGAATTTCCACATACTAAGACATAAACCTCTGGAGGAGAGTATCTCTTCATGTCTGTCTGAAATAAGTAGACCATGTTGTGTCCTTTTGTTAGATAGTGAAGGATCTGGTAGGATACAAGTCTCCACGTTCGGGTTTTCTTCGGTCGGTCGATGGACTCGATTGCTATAATCACCAATTATTCTCTGTCTTATACTAGTTGTGCTTCCGTTTGTCCGTGTCTAACTTTACTAGTGTTTCGAAGGTTCGTTAAATTTTGATTGCTACTAAGACCTTTTTCGTAAAATCAGAAACTGTTCTTGACCTCCTGTTGTCTGGGTAAGGACGGAAGTTCATCAAAGGACAGTTCGCCTTCTTTGTAGCTTATCGACTGTTTATTTATATTTGTAATATAAACTCTTTACGAACTCTTTACGAACTCTTTACGATATTGCCTTTTCATCACCACAATACTTTTGTATATGATACCATTAGTTACACCACGCACCCCTACGACCACAGTTTTGTTCGAAGGGATTCCTTTCTCTTATATAATTATTGATCCATTACATTCCTTTCCCTTCTCGTATACGGTTTCGATCTTCCATCCTTCCTTGGGTCGTGTAAACTCCTTGACTTCTTTTGGTCAATTTGAATTCACGTTTAGGTCCCTTTCTCACCACACTCGACTTTGACTTTTTACGTCCTGACCGATTCAGTACAAGTTCTAAAACCGGTGACGAGATTACCTTATTTTAAGGTAGAAGGTCCCTTCTTACAATTACCTAAAGTTCGTTTCCATTATTTTATTAGTCCAAAAGGAAAATTTTTCTAATAAGGTGGGAGTTACACTTCTTGACTAACCTTCTCTCGTTGTTAGTCACACCTCTCTGGTCATTCATCCGATAAACTTTATTAAGTGTCTTCTCCATCGTCTTACCGATATTTCTTTTTCATTCACCATCTAAGTTTTCTATGAATTCTCCGTTTTAGTTGTCCTGAACCACTACATATACCTTACTACTTTGACTAGACGTTAATCAGAAATCTTTAAGATCCTACAATTTGTGATTTGGTAAAACAGTGATTATTCATGACATTATTCACACCTTTCCTCTTCTTAGTCGAAGGAAGATTCAAAGGACCTTCACGGCAGGGTACTTCGACGGTTCCCCGTAGTGAGTGAACATCTCCTCCGACCCCCGGAAGTGCCATGTAGCCTTTGGAACACCCCAGACGTAGTGGAGCATCCAAAGTGTCCCGAGAAGACGTGTGAGGTACTCCGGACATGTCTTTGGCATTGTAGAGTGAGTCTCGACAACGAGACACCTGTTGTCAGAAAGAAGAGGAGTCGACAGGTTGGTAAGAACTCCAAATTTCTTTTCGTTATGTGTGTGTTTTTCTTGTCGGTATGTGAAATGTGACGTCTTGTGACGAGGTTGCAAGGAGGAGTGGACGAGAATCTGTTTTTTTATTTCTTATTTTTGTGTACTGATAAAATTTAGAAGGTTAGAACCTTGGAACCTTTTCCTCATAGATGTATGGTGATAAATTAACAAAAGAGGGTCTTTATTTATAATACATGATAAAATGCCTCTGTATTAAGTGTATTTTAAGTAGGAGAATTTTACATGTTGAGTCACCAAAAATCATAATCCTGTGTTTTAGTGAAGTCACTTACTCCATCCATCCTCACTATGACCTCTTAAATGAGGTATGTCGGTTCTGTTTCTCTTTTGTCCTCCGACTTTATTCTCGAGTTCCGGGGTCCCGACTTCCCTTTGTCGGTGCTGCCAACATATAAACTTTGACGGACTTATACTGACGTCTCTTCTTTTCTTAATACTGTGTTGTTATTGTCAATTATAACCCGCATACAAGTAAATAAAGTTGTTAAATATTTTTGATCAAGTATCGAAATGTGTATTTTCTTGAATTAAAACGGTGTCTATTAACAATTATAATTGTCGATTGATTTTAATGGGGAATAATGTAAATTCGGAGACGTGTTTCTACTCTGTGTTGAATTGAATACTTGACTCTTGTGGAGGAGTTTGTTTGAATAGTCGGGTGAGTCTTAGTTGTTCCCTCGACACTCTCCGGTTTGTTCAGTTTAAAGTCACGAGTGTGTCTTTGTGACTTTGTTTCTTAACGAAGATGTTATGCCTATTGTAATATGAAGATTAGACTGGTTTTTCGTTGATTCTAATGGAACCATTATCAGTAGTAGAAGAAGAAGTACAACCATTCAGACAAGAACCTACCCTAAGAAGGATATTTGGGCAGGTGGTTAAAAATATTCGACGCCTGCGTCTTGAAGGTACTAATACACCTAGAAATGTGTCCGGATGTTTCTGTCTTAACCTGTAGTCAAATATCAGGTAGGATTCGTTTTCGTAATGACAAAGGTGATGTAAAGGGGATAGATCTTCGACAAAATAATTCAGTTAACGACGTAAAAGGTGATGTGATAAGGTGAAGACCGTGTGAGTTCTGTCATTAAACGTTTGATAAGTCGTAAGGAGTTTTTTTCACTAATATTCTATGACTCGGACAGGTACTGAAACCTTCTCTCTGATCGCCAGAGAAGTAATGAAATTGGATTTTCCTCATTTTAAGTTGGAGACACGAATAGACTTGTAAACACTTCACAGAGTGGGAGAATAGGTCATACTGTCAATTCTCTTAATCCCTATGCGGACCACACGACGCTAAGTACCCCAGCGTTTCTCAACCTATACTGACTCGTTGACTTTACTTGACTTGACTTGACTTGACTTATGTAAATAGGAGTTCCCCTCCTGTTTTTTTAGGAATTGATGAAAATGTCCACAATCTTTATGTATGAGTTGTTAATCTAGGTCAACGGATAATTTTGTTTCAATTTTATACTGAATTGGTTGTACCAAGAAGTTTGATTGTGTAACGACTCCCTTCCTTAAGTCAAAGATATCAGTGACGGTTTTTGACATGCAGTGAGTCCCTCTTTGGTTCAAAGATCAGTGGTGAATTACTTAATTGTTAAATCCTTCGTTTCGAAGAATCCCCATCGAGACCAATGCACATTGGTTCCAAGGATGGTGAATACCATGTACCAGAACTTTGGGTTTTATTGAGTTCGCCAGGGGGAGGTTTTTCTAGTTAGGAATGATTTGTGTGATTACGAGTTAGATTGGAGTCCTTCATTTAGCGAAAGTAAGTAACCATTAGACGAATATCTTGGTTACTCAATCAAAGCACAACACTCTTTGTTATATGTTCCATTTGTCTGAACTTGTAGCTTTCTCCTCCGTATTGATCGTTATGAAATTACTGTAATGTGGGATTATGAGTTAAGGGGTCCTGGAGAGTTTCCTTTTTTTTTTTTTTTCCGAGCGGTGTTTTCATCTGCAGTCACAGTTCCATCCAGGAGTTTGACTCGACACCTTCTCTTCCAACAGAGTCTCTATCGTTTGGGAGGTTAGACGGAAAGGATATTCCGGGACCCGATGTTCTGATGAGTCCTCCTTCCTACCCCCTTATCGGTTAAATTAGGACGAGGCACTACCAAACCTCTCTGTCTCTCCTTTCGTCTGGATGTTTCCAGGCCCTCGCTTCTACTTTGGGACTTAGTATTTTCGCTCGTTTTTAGTTGGGGTCATGCAGTTTCGTTCGCTTGTCTCTTCCTGAGGCGCCACCGTCCTTTTGGCTACGTCACTCTCGTCTGCTTCCTGGGTCTTCCAGAGAGGGTCTTGGCCCAGAGGCACCGAGAGGCGGGGCCGGTGCGGGTGGTGACGTGACCGCGCGCGTGCGGCGCCGGCGGCGCCCGAGGGAGGCGTGCCCGCGCTCGTGCGGCGGCGGGAGCAGCATCTTTTGCGTCGGCGACGTCAACCCCCGCCCCGACATTTCACGGTTTCGTCGACTCCATTCACCAGCTCCCGAGTCCCTGGGAGCCCTCGAACGACCTTTCCCTCGACTAGGGACCCTAGGATGGACTTCCCTGATCATTTCACCTCTTTCCTCCTCCTCCTTGACCTCGGACGGCGTCACCCGCACATTCTCCTTTAAAGGAGTCCGGCGTGCTCTGTTAACGCGTACGCCCGGTTCGCCACCGCGGACGCGTCACCCTACCGCGGTCACCGCAGCGGGGGACCTCTGGCCCCTCCACCCCACTCTACCTCCAGACCCACCCACAGCCCAGTACCGAACCTCAATCGAACCCTTGTCGACTGTAAGACTGGGTAGGGGAGAAGTCGGGGAAAGGTGGGTTCGACAAAAATCGACGTCGTGGAAAAACTAACCATTAGGTCGATAAACCTTACTAAAGACTACTACCTCAAATTACTAACGAACAGAAAAACTATTCCTCTGAAAAATTTTTCCTAAGAAAAGTTCTTATATTCGTACATAGACGATCCTTCCTTTCACCAAATACTTATACTCCAGTAGGGACAGTACGTACTTCGTTGACACAACTAGTAGGACAGTGACTTGTGTTGGTACGTCATAGAGACGAGAGGACATTCTTAGAGATGACGGTTATCAAGGTCGAAGGGAATAACCCAGTTCAGGGTCGAATAAAGTAGTAATCATAAATTTATAAGTTGTTTTACAATGACTCGTGGATGGAACCCGAACCGTCGGATTAACCTTTTTGTCAACACATTTATATCGATGTCTTACTCCCTCCTTTTTTGTTAGTACCTGGTTGGGATGACTGTAGTTTGAAAAGATAGGGGACGATCGGGACACAAGACAGTAAACAAGGAATAAGTAAGTCCTTTGTGATTAGGTCCAAGACACGATCCGGAACTCTCAACTTTCTGTTGAAGAAGGGGAAAAGGATTCTTTTCCCAAGAAGGATTCCAGTAATTGGAATTTTACTTTCTTACCCCACGTAAAAGGGAGAATAACTCGTACGTGAAAGGTAAGATTCTCTGTAAACTGTAACTGTGAGACACAGTTTACCTCTCTTAATTCTGAAAAGGGTACTCACACAACTTTGTATGATTCATACTTTTTAACCTTAGACGTCCCCTTTTTTTTTTCTAAGTCCTGATTTATAAGTGACCATCAAAACCTATCGACAACAAATGACACGGATACTCACAAGGTTTACGAACTCAATATAATTGGAAGGACTGTGGAGACTACATCCATGATAGTAATAGACGTAAGATATCTACTCTGTCGACTCCTCGTCTCTCCACCTCACTAAACAGGGCTTAGTCTGCCGTTCATTGTTTCGGTCCTGCACTTGGACCCGGTTCTCCGAAGTCTCACTCGAGAATTAGTCACACGACAAAGTGGAGAGTGTCTCATGTACAACAAATCAGCGAGACAGTACAGACTGAGAACCGCTGGGATCCTGATATCGGGTGATCCGAGGACACAGGGGTACCCTAGGGTCCGTCTTTATGTCCTCAGCCAAAGGTAAAGGAAGAGGTCCCCTAGAAGGGTTGGGTCCCTAGCTCGGGTACAGAGGACGTAACTGTTCACCTAAGAAGTGGTGACTCGGTGGCCCCTTCGGGTATATCGTGTACTGTTACGTTATTTCGGTAACGAATTTTTTACCGTGTTGTTTATTCGACTTCAGACATACGGACACACGTTTTACCCCCCTAACCTAATCTACCAGAAATTCCTTAGAACACCAAGGACACTTTACAGTTGAGTAAATCGTTTGTAAATTTAGTTGTCGATCAACCATATTCCGTTCGTATTACAAACCAGAACCACTAGTCTTACGGACGGAAATATCTCGTCAAGGTTTGATCGTAAATAACACTCAAAGTGAAATTGAAACCAATGGTGGACGACCATCGTAAGTTTTAAATTGGATTTAGAAATTTCGATTTTTAATGAATCCATTAGAAAGGTAGAGTCGTCTTATGACGAATATACACAATTCACTTTCACTTCAGAGAGTCAGCACAGGTTGAGAAACGGTGGGGCACCTGACATCGGGTGGTTCGAGGGGACAGGCACCCTAAGAGGTCCGTTCTTATGACCTCACCCAACGGTAAAGGAAGAGGTCCCCTAGAAGGTCTGGGTCCCTAGTTTGGGTCCAGAGGACGTAACGTCCGTCTGTGAAATTGGAGACTCGGTGTGAGGTTAATGAAATTATACACAATTTCAACAACGATTAAGACGTGAGGTGAAAAGTTGGGACCGACAAGATACAGAACTTACGATCAAGACTCAAACTTTCTTCTGACAAGAAAAATACATCTTTTGTATTTGGAAAACCTTAGAAGACATTTACACATCACATTCGACGATAAAACAAAACTTGAAAAATTTCCTCTGTATATAAACCATGTCTAAAAGAGTAAATGTAAACCTGGAAAACTAAAAAATTAAACTATATCATAATTTGTGAGTGTCGGGGAGATTAAGGATTATTCGGCACTAAGATTCTAGTAAGAACTTGATAAAACAAGGTCAAAACCCTGTGGTGGTTCACTAGTTAAACCCATAATGTAAACCTACTTTTTTAAAAAAAATTAAATTACTTTCCCGGTTATACATAAAGGATTGGTAAGGGGAAGGAACCCTTGTCTTGTGTCACAATAAGACCTTAAAATAAACCTTTTAAAATATTCACTTAAAGAACCACACCGAACCAGTCCTACATAGGTTCTGTTTGACAGGGTACTCCGTACCAACAAAATAGGAGTATATTAAGTAAAGGAGTCAGTTTAACGATGGAACCGTGACGGTATAGTGGGAAAGTATTGGGTATTTAGTGGGTGTCAGTTAGGGTTTACTGTATTTGTCAAACGATTACCATCCTTCATCACAAAATACATCTTTTTGATTCTTATTTGTATAAAAGTGAATTTTAGGACTCACTGTACAACCGGGTTCCTCGGAATTTTCTAGCACCCTCATGTCTCCCATCTTTTTAAACCTTGATTAAGAACTGATTTGACGTACGACCGAAAGTACCATCGACCTTACTTTACAACAGCCAGAGTGAAGGTATTTGACGGTTAAACGACAAAAAGAAAGAGACATCACTTCACTCTTAAGACGATCTCTCCTTTACCGACGGAGAAGTAGTAGGAGGAGTCGACCACCCCAGTCACCTTCAAGACAGTGACCTAGACCAAAGTCACAGAGTCTGGAACGGGGTGGTGCCTTTCGGGAAAAGTGGATGGGGTTTCCTCGACCTCTCTACAACCTTCCACTAGAGTACGACGAAAAACGACTTATTAACCCAAGTCTGGACGTTACTTATAATTAACATTTCTTCGAGAATTCACCTAATCAATGCTCAAACAGGACTAAAGTCGAGATGTAAAGTAGAGAACAGGAGTAAAGTTTTATAGAAATTTTGTGTTTAGAAAGAGGTCTTAATCCTAAAACCTCGACTTTTTCTGAAACCTTTAGTACCTCCAGTAAATCTCAATAAATCTGGGTCTTTTCTATTTCACTAAACTGGTACACTTTTCTGTGTCAGTCGTGAACCTGGTCCTTAAGGTAATGTGAGGACGAGGTCAAACGAAATAGGACCGTGGTCAGTCGAAGGGATACCAATCATCCAAAGTATATATAAAAAAGATTATATTAACTGGATGTCTATCTACTTCTCTAAGACTCTCTTTTATTTTTGGTTAGATGACAAGAATGTACCGGGTGACGTCCTGTCACGCCACACCAAAGAGTTCGTGACCTCGACCTACACGTAGTTTAGTAGGGGATAGAATAAGTCGTGTGTAAACGTTTGACCGACCGGTTCTAGTCCCGTGTCCGATATTCGTACTTTGTTGAAATCATGGATCTTAAGTAGTCCATGTACAGTGAAATCGTCTACCTGGTTATTTAAGAATTATCTCTTGTAATTTTGGAGGACTTCTCGACTAAATTTTACATGTAAAGACCGAGTGGATCTCTAAGGTTTAATCAGATCCAATATCGTGTTCTTAGAGGTAAAACTGACTGTAGGTCCCCTAAGAGTACTTTCACCGGGAATTTGATAAGAAGTATGGAGCTTTTTTTAGTCGTTTCTTGGATAATTTCTAAGTTTTAGATGAACTAAGTTCGTGTAGACACGAATTAACATATAACTAGGAAAAACGAAATTTATAACGTTTAAAGTCATTTATGTGAATTTTTAATTAGACCTTTATAGACTCTTTCCGTGTCTGACATCAATTCTCAGTCGAAAACCCCCCACCAGAAGTAAATATAGTCCATATTATTTTTCGTCTCCAAACCTAATTCGGTTGCGTCTGTCTTCATAGTGAACACTGTCCTTTTGTGTCCTTCTGACCCTGGTATCCCTTCTGACCCTGATTTATATCCTTCTGAAAAATCTTAACCAAGTTTAGTACTAACCACTTCATTTGTTGGTCTATAACATCAATCACTATGTACTCCACATACATGACTATGAAGACAGATACGGGAAAACAAAAGAAGTTAATACAATTGACTTATGAGTTCGATTGTAGTGACTCAGACCTCCATCACTTGTAGATCCCGGAACAAATGGTATAAACCGTGATTTTTATTTAATACTACATTCAATATACGAAGTCTCTGGACCATAATCCTTCAAAGAGGGTTTTGTTTAGTTTTCAACCTCCGTGAAATTAACGAATTACTCAAAATACCGTCGTCTTTTCCTTAGGAATAAATTGTTACTTGGGATTCTAATTTCAGTAAATTTCAGATCAATGTCCTCCTTAAATTATGTCGCCATGGAGGTACCAGAGTCTCGACAGTCGTAAGAAACAGTCACATGTGGTCTAAAGAACCTTTGTAATTTCTTCTTTCCGAAGACTCTAATCAGATTTACAACTACAAGATTGTTCACTATGAAGACAGGTGAAAATAAGGTAGAGTCATACGAAGTACCCCCTGATACAACGGAAAGATGACATCTTACTTAAGTTCAAATTTAAACGTCACGGGTCAAACCCAAAAGAAGGAATCCAAATTTCAAAGTGGATATAAAATTTCGATAAATGTAAATTCCTGTTGGATACTTTTGAATCTCCACCGTCGGGAACTTGATAGGACTCAGTTCACTTTTACAATTTAACTTTTCCCATGGGAATTTACACTTAATTTTCCCTACCATCTAAACCAATGGAGTAGGATGATACAAATAACCACTATGATAATACGGTCATTAGATTACGTGTACATGGACTGGTAAAAAGAATGCCTTGAAATTACCTTATGTCCGTATGGATCAAAGCAACCCGAAACGACTATGGTACATAAAATGTCTAACTTCCAAACCAGTTGGAACGGAACTTGTTCATACAACCACCGTAAAAAAGTTGTCGTAAATGAGTAACGGATAGAGACACAGTGTAAAACCATTACGACTGTCATAAAGTTTGGGAGGTGGTCGTTTTGCCAATGTAAAGGAACTTCCGAACTACTACCAATCGTAAAACAATCGTCATAAAAAATTAATTCCATACATGTAAGAAAAAAAAATCTGTATTACGACAACGTGTGAATTGTCTGATGTCGTACCATATTCGTATTGAAAATCTACGCTATCCTTTGATTTTTTAATTACACTAAACGAAATAACGTCACCAGACCTTGGTCCGGATACTGTAGAGACTCTATACGGACATACTTTTATCTCATCCTTCTCAACGGAGAAGTCTCATTCTTGTTTCGTTAATCCACGACAAATAATAGAATTGTCCAAGTTGAACCAGAACGTAGGAGGGTTCAGATCCTATTATTTGGCTTTATTGGACATGAATTGGAACACATAATTGAAAAAACACATAGACGACAGACTATAGTTCTGTGGAGTGTATACGTCATATGACATGTCCTGAAAAGTTGTAAGGGGACGGAAACCGATCCTAACAGAGTAGGTCTATAATCATTCGTTTAACCTCTGACGGAAGGTCAGGACTTTACCGACTTAAAACTACCGTAGCATGCGGTGACCTCGTATTTAATAGACGGTAACGGACAAAAGGGCGATACCCTATTATTCAGAAAATTTACTTAAACAATCGTAGGATAAATAACCTCAATTGTCACCACAATCTAAACCTGTTAAATGACTTGAAAAGTGGTAAATATTGGAAATGAACAGGGAATTTCTCCTTTCGACTACATAACGATGAACCACACAATGTTTCTCAAACTAATGTCAAAGATTTACCTTCTGTCTAACGGGGTCCGACTGAGGAGAGACCTCTTTAAGGTCTGAAATCTAACAATGTCTATAGTGTAGATTATCCTACATCGGTTCTTCGTCACCTGAAACACCAATTACGTCTCGACGTTTAGTCGTTTTTACACAAGGTATCTGTATGTTTCGTCGTTTCACTATACGCCCACGGAAAGACTTTCTAATCGAATGCATAGGAAAACGAAACTTCAAGTAATAGTTCCCTTTATACGTTTACAATATTAAATTCGTAAATAGCATTATTGTGGACACTAATTTACATTCGCCCTCCATCGTGAAACTTCTCGAACGTTTGTTTAGAACCGGACCAGGAATGTCGGTCTTAGGGGTGACGGAACCACACTATAGGAGTTCAAGTCCTAGTTTGGTGGACTCTTCTCGAGATTAAGACATACGAAACGAGAAGGATTTTATTTTGAATTCAATATTAAACTAAGAAATTAGTTCCCATACTTACGACCGTATGAATGTGTTAAATAATCCGTATTATTTAACGTAGTGACCACAGTTTACAAGTGTGTCGGGGAGAAGGGTATCACCCTAAGTATCAATAAAAGTCCGGTAAAGGGAATAAACTTTTTGAGTCATTATAGTAACCGAATGGATCTAGAAATCTGACCTATCGGTCATATTATAAGTCATCAACTTTTAATTTAAAAACGAGTCAAATCTAATAAATTTACTCAATGTAAGACGGTCTCCTTATCCCCACCCTCCTCCCTTACCCTAGATAAGGGTATACTGTGTTATAAATCTTTTCTTCAACTTAAATTTCTTATTCTTTCAGATGTATTGATATACTTTAATATAAAACTGTATTATATATTATACACATATATAATTATGTATTAAGTATATATAATACATACCTTATTAATATAAAAACTTTGTTAAAACTTCTATTATCATCTTCGGGAGAACCAGCATATAAATTCGATAAACTTATATCATAGATACCAAAAAGAATAAATAGTACTCGAAGACTTTATTCCAGACGGAACGCACTTTGAGTGGTACTTCGGTCTTATACAATCAGGACAGACGAACAGTGAATTATCGACCGACTGCCGTCGTTGGGCACTAACTACCCACTCACGAACTGTAGGTCGTCACAACCGTACTTGGCGGCGGATTTTTTTCTGTCGACACAGGAGAGGGAAGTAAACAAAATCTTAAAGACGTTATTCTAGGGAAGGGACTTACCAAAGACGATGAGGAACTTCAGTGTAAAAGGATGTACTCAAGATGCAGAAATCCCCATACAAAACAACATAGTCGGGAACGGACTATTCCTTATTGTACTTGATCGAATACAAAGTGTTAGTAGAAGGTTCATGACCCCACTGACTTAATCGATGGAAGTACATAGGTCAAGAACCGTAGTCATGTTACGATCCAAGACTTTAACGTGGTATGAAAATATTGGTAGGTTTAACGTCACAAGATCAATTCAACCTTTTAGTTCCAATATCAAACGCAAACGTCTTACTTTAAAGGGTCGTCACAAAACACTACCAGTAACACTACATTGAACTATATGTTTTATAACTGTTATCGATAAAAAGAAGTTGAAATGACAAATCTTACTTTTGTTAATTCTCAAACCACATGGAAACATAAAACTTTCAAACCCCGGTGTGCCGGTTTACACAATCAACAGTCACAAACGAACTGTATGTTTTATCCTCTTGTAATTCTTTAACAGTTCAATCCTACCCTCTTCACAACTGGTCCTGTAGTCTGACCCCAAAGAACAAAAACAATAAAATTGTGATAAAAATTTGAGAACTTGTTCATCTCCCTGATAAAATTGTAAAATCCATATCTTCATCGAAAATATTGTGTCGTCATAATTAAGATTCACTTTGTCTTCGGGAAACATTTGTGACTTTTGATCTGGGACTTACATTTTCGTCCCTCTTACCCACACAAATGATGTAA
Source organism: Capra ibex (assembly GCA_006410555.1). Lineage (NCBI taxonomy): Eukaryota > Metazoa > Chordata > Mammalia > Artiodactyla > Bovidae > Capra > Capra ibex. The sequence continues at coordinate 16,345,181 of SJYO01035988.1, read as the reverse complement.
ATAGTCTTCGGTAATCTAATTTTACCTAACCTCGTCTAATTTTGAACAGGAGAAGACAAAGATCTACCGAGACTCTCTAAGGAGACACTTAGACAAAAGTCGATAGTTCACCGTAGATGCGAGTTTGTCCACTTTGTACCATTCGTGCACTCATGACACATGAATTGACACTTTTACTTGAATGATCCTTGACCTTCCCACCCTCTCCCCCTGAATCTTTCCAGTCTCACGAGACATTGTTTTTGAGTCGTTCCGATGAATTCACCTGAAGGGTTTAACGGACGTCTATTCTTGTAAGATGTCAAGAATTAGGTGTCTATTACAATGTAATTCTGAATTTAAACTTCAGTTTCCCCAATCAAAAGATCCCCTCAATTACGAAGGATGAGGAGAACATAACGAAAAAGGTGAGGAAGGACTTTGGAAGAAAAGGACAACAGGAGGTAACAATGGTGACAGACGTAGAAGTCTATACATACATTATGGAGAACCAGATGGACCTAAGCTTCTAGGACCATCGTGGAAAAGATAAGATAGTACGGAGTGGGCAGAAGTAAATACGTAGTCCCTTGAGACAAGGTGGTGGTTTGGTCTGATAAAGAGGGGACTCTTGTATTACACCCCCACCCGCCCCCATCCTCCTCGACGTTAACGAACATTGGGATCCAAAAACCGAAAAGCCCAAACAAACGAAAAACATCGTATGTCCTAGAATCAAGGGGTTAGTCCCTATCTTGGTCAAGGGGGACGTCACCTTTGTGTCTTGGAATTGATGAACATTGGGATCTAAGAATCCTATGGTTGTTTTTAAATCATGTGTTTACCGTACCTCCTATTCATGATGATAAAAAAATTCTAACAGAATTCATTAATAGGATGTTAATTTTTATTTTACATTTAATTTTCTAATTCAGAAGACTGTTGTATCCCATTCTGGGGTAATGATCTTATAACTCTCCCCTTTTAGAAAGATCTTTAATAAAAATTTAGTCAGTAGTAGAACGACGAACCATATATTAATTATTTATGATAGAGGAACTAAGAAATGTCTAGTCGTTCAACGAGCCTACCTTTTTGATCGACCAAACCATCTTCTCGACCTCCGTCTACTCACCGCTAAATTTGGGTAGCTCGTCGACGACCCCAAGTGTGGGAGAAGTCCAATTGGACCGGACCTACCAGTAGAGTCCACGTGTCGTTCACGTCCAGATCGTTCCTTGAAAAGAATGTTACATATATCGGTAGGTCTCTAAGTGCCGAGGTAGTGACTTAACAATTAAGTGTAAGTATGAACCAAAGAGACATAGATATGTGTTCGTTGTTTAAGAATTCACACACTAGAACGTCCCTTTAAAAAACGAATAAACAAATTTTTTCATAACTCTTAGCCTAAATCTGTTAGCTGTAGTCTCTTGGTCCTTCAAACCCAAATTTTCTCTAAATATTTTGAAGTGTTAGGTCCTGTGTACGGTCTTAACCGGTCTGCTTTCTGTAGGGAGGACAGTAAGTGTGTCAAGGATCTTAGGAGTGGTCAGTTCAGGTTCCAGTCCTAGACCTCAATATTTTATGTAAAGACTGGATTTTGGGAAGAAAAACGTCTACTTACACTAAAGCTGAGTCCTGAACAGGTTTAATCCTTAAAAAATTACAAACCCTAAAAAAGATAAAAATCTGTAGATTAAGATATCTAAGATTGAAAAAGATTGGAGAAGATCCGTACGGTTTACGACCGTTTTTCTTAACGAAAAACTTACAACTTCAAGAACATTTTTATTTCGTCACTCGTTTTAGGAAAATTTGTGTCTTTAGGACTCAAGTAGAACAACCACCCGAGACCGTTAAGACATCGTTTATTTAGGAAACTTTCTTAAGGTTTAACCAAAGAAATAGGAAAGTTTCGGAGTCCCTAAACCCTATCCCCCTTCTCCAGTTTAATGAAAAAATATTCTTCCCTGAGATTGTTGGTAAAGAGGATTTGTTTACCATCTAAACGAAGTAGAGTCCCTATAAACAGAAAAATCTTCATATACTTAAAAAAAAAATTAAAAATTAAAAAAAAAATGAAATAAAATGAAATGTTATGACATAACCAAAACGGTATGTAACTGTACTTAGGTGGTGCCCACATATGTTCGAGGGTTAGGGCCTAGGGGGAGGGTAGAGGGTGGGGTCTTCATATACTTAAATAGTAGTTATAGATTCATCCAAAAATTGGTACTATTCCTTTTTGGACTATTCGATTCTCTACTAGAAAACAAAAAAGAGTACCCTGGGGGTGTAGGTGGGATGTATCAATCCTCTCAGTAAATCTAACATACGTTTAAAACGGGGTCTGTCTTAAACGGAAAGAGGAGTAATTATTGAACAAGGACTGGACGAATCTCAATCAATTAATACTTATTTATTTTAGGGTCATCGTCAACCGGAATTAGAGTCCTCAAATCTTACAAAATTATGTATGAGGCACTGTCCCTCCACCACCAGAGTAACTCAACTATTGCCTCAGACTCGTGTCCCTTCTACTTCTGGGCGTGTACCGGTGTATTGGGTCTGTGGTTTCTTTTAGAATTTTGTCTAACGTCAAATAACTGTCAAGTCGAGTGATTGGAACAGAGACCTCGTGTAGTCTCGTGTTTTTAATGGTCGGGAGTTTGAGTGATTAAAGGTATATTATGAAGAATTGGATTTGGTCAAGGTAATAACTTTCGGCAACTTAAAGGATTGTAACAGGAAAACCCATAGTTGGTAGAAGTACTAATGGTTTCGTTTTTAAAATTTATGGATCAGACGTTATTTGGAAAGTTAGTATAAAAGTCACTGTCAAATCTTCGTTAGTGATTGAAGGTAAACTAAATACATTGATATCCTGGGTTCATGACATAATGGAGCAGAAATGGGAGACCATAACTTGAATTTCTTAAAAACAGAGAAATTCAACATGTAAAGAAAAGTACCGGAAGCTCAAGTCACCTTTATGAAACGCTTCGGGGAAAAGGTCACTGGTAAGCCGAAGAGGAACTTACGACGGTCTTCGTTCTGGGAGTGACAAACTTCTACCGGAGAGGGAGAGACGTGGAAAGACAACCAGTAATACGGAGTAGGTATTGAGGATAATGATGCGAAACCCGAACTTCTACCTGGACAACAACAAGTAGAAAGTAGTGAAGACGTGAGTAATACACGGTCAGTGAGTTTCCTTGATTAATATCAGGAAAGTCATTGTGACGTTCTACATAATTTTTTTTTGGGATTATGTCTACTTGAACTTCGAGTCCCTTCCGTAATGATGTACGGGTCCGACGGATCGATTCATTCACCGGTTCAGACCTAAACTTGACTTACACGGTCTGAGGTTTCGACTCTAATAAAATATATAATATATATATATATATATATATTAACTTTCCAAATATATATATATATATATGTATGTGTGTGTATATACATAGTACGAAGTAGGGTGACTGGGGTTGGGTCACGGAGTGTGTTTCTTTTTGGGATTTTGGAAAAAAAAAAAAAAATCACTATTTTACTTAATTGATGGACCTCCTTTATTTGGAATAATGATGGGAGGGACGAAGGAGAGTGACGAACCACTATTCCATGTTACTTCCTTGTCGGAGAAGGAAATTCTTGACTATCCTTTTTTTTTTTTTTTTCTTGACTATCCTTCATCGATACAGTCATAGATGTATTGGAAAATTCTAATCCGTACTACTTCAATCTACGAATTCCCTATGTATGGAACATACACATATGGACAGAAGGAGAACACACACGTTCCTCCTTCTGTCCCTTCTACCGTCGATTGTCGGTCCTAAAGTGTCTGGCGGAGGTAGAATTCTTTCGACTACCATTGTTCACAAAGTCACGTATTTTGTGAAACGTCAAAGTATTTACAGAGTAGAACTTAGGGTGTAGTTGGGACACTCTATTTACTCCGTCCATCAACTGTCAACTCCTTTGGTCATGTCTCTTCCATTCCATGGTTCTAATAATTGGTTTCATATCAATTATTATATCCGGAAAGTTTGGAAATACGGAAGATCAAGCAGTATGTGATCTTTTACACTTCCGTCTTAAACGATTATTTCTTAACAAGTGTAGTCAAACTATGTATTAAGGTATATTCACGGAACAGAGTACCATTATTCTGTGTTTATCATTTGAATGTATTTCGACCAAAATGAAAATACTTCAATTTTTAGAATGAAAAACTGAAATTAATAGATTCTAGTCGTAACTTCAAGAGTCACAAGTGACTATTCACGAAATAAATAATCACGGTAGGATGCGGACTATGAGTGGACCTTACTGTCACCAGACCTTGAGATTTAGTTCAAGGACTGGGATACTAGAGAGACGTGTCAGGTAAATGAGCTTCGGGAGCCGAAGGGAAGGGGGTGTACCAACCCTCCGGGATTTAGGGAACAAGGACTAGTCTTACGGTCTATGACTTCACATCTTTGAAACCTGGAATTCCGGTTCGGTTTCCATCTTCTTTTCTCTATCCTGGTCCTCTACGGATAGTGGGTGTTCCTTCTCCTCCTTGGTCGGGTTCCTGTACCACGGGAAAGTCCGTTTGGGTTCTCTATTGTGTGAACCCCCTCTTCCGTCAATACGAAGAGGGAGAGCAAAACAGTCTCGTGGATTGGAACGGATTTTATAGAGCGGACCGGAGGAACATTAACGGGTTTCAAGGTTCGTTCTGTTTAGGAGAGGTGTTTTCTCCAGGCCCCAAATTGATTGTCTATGAACCCCTTCAAACCCCAACGTCCGTCTTCTGTTTACTACGACCTAGAGACCAAAGGGTCTCGACTCAACCCTACCTTTACCGTGGTTCTCACTTCTTACCTTCCTCCTCCGACCTTGCCCTGGGACACGATGATCGGACGGAAGAAAGAAACGTAGACCAGTTTCTCCTTCAGAGTCTTAAATCTCGACTTACCTTCTTTAGAATCTCTGGTAGATCAAGTAGGCGGACCAATTGTCCGGGAATAGACAGAGTAAGTAACGACAGACACATAAGGCATCGATCTTGTGATCGACCGTGTACCATCCATACGACGTCCGTAAATGACTCACTTACCTTCATACTCAAACAACATACAAAGACAAATGGGAGTACACCTTCGACCCGATCGATACCACGTCGTAGGTATGACCTCTTTGCGGATTCCATTAATTAACTGTTCTGTTATTCGGTCTCGGGTCGGGTCTCGAGAGATATTGCGACATGACTGTTCACCTTCGACACAGGTTTTGTCGGTACCCTCCTCGGACCCGTTTACTACGACCACCGAGGGACGGAAGGAGTATCCGAGGGCGTGTGTCCGGGCTACCACCAAGGTGTGTAGTCGAGGTGTTCGACGGGAGGTGGAGAGGTCTATGAGACTAAAGAGGTCAGACAGGTCAGAAGGACGACGACGACGACGACGACGACGACTCAGCGAAGTCAGCACAGGTTGAGACACGCTGGGGTATCTGACGTCGGGTGGCCCGAGGAGACAGGGACCCTAAGAGGTCCGTTCTTGTGACCTCACCCAACGGTAAAGGAAGAGGTGGTCAGAGGGATCTCTTCGACAAAGAGGTCTTAGGTGAATGAAGTAAAAATATTATATTCGAGAAATCCCTTCCATTACTTTGGTGTATGTCAAATAATGGTCCTTGTTGTCGACGACGACGACGACGACGACGACGACGACGATTCAGCGAAGTCCGCACAGGCTGACACGCTGGGGTATCTACCGTCGGGTGGTCCGAGGAGACAGGGACCCTAAGAGGTCCGTTCTTATGACCTCACCCAACGGTAAAGGATGAGGTTTCCTTGTTGTCTCACCTACAAATAAAGGTTTACAGAAAATAAGTAAGATTTCTGTAAATGACTCGTAAATGAGACACAGATCGTACACGATCTACGGCTCCTATACGACAGTTAGTTCTGTCAGTAGTCGAAACTCAAATATATTTATATAATTTTCTCTATTTTCTCATTAAAAGTCAGATTTTTGACATACTATTGTCTTTGGTACATTTTAGTCTCTGTCGATTGGGTCGACTCGTTCCCAATCTTTTCTTCTTCCTTTACCGTTGGGTGAGGTCGATTCTGGACCGTTTGTCCATCCACCCCACTCTTCCTTCCTGAAAGATCTACCTTCCATGTTTTATACGTTTCCGGGTTCTCACTCCTTCCCGTAACACGAAGACACCCCGACACCAACGAAACAATACCTACTAAGTATTTCCGTTCTCTACTCTGTTTTGACCTGGTCTACCCAAAACGATTCCTTAGACTTGAAGTTGATCTCCTGTCACCCCTTGGTAATTTCCCCAACTTCATCCCCTTACTGTTCTAGACCAAAGTGAAATCTTTAGAATCGACGTTCCTTCCTCTTCCGTTACCGTTGGGTGAGGTCACAAGAACGGACCTCTTAGGGTCCCTGACCCCTCGGACCACCCGACGGTAGATACCCCAACGTGTCTCAGCCCGTCCTGACTTCGCTGAGTCGTCGTCGTCGTCGTCGACGTTCCTTGTCACGTTTAATCGTCACTATTCTGGGTCTAGGAAAACCCTCGACAGTACCTTTAGGTCCCCTCTGGATTGACTTTGGAATTTTTACACCTCTGTTCTCCTATCTAAAATTGACTCTCAATGAGTTCCTTATCGGAGACACCCTGGACCACTGAGCAGTCTGAACCTCTTAAGTTCATCCTGTGGACCCAAAGCACAGATTTATCGACTACCTGCCCTAAGATAAGTGACTCTGTCCCTATGTCCCTCTCTACACCTAAGTTCCTCTATAGACCGTCCACTGAAAGACAGATATCGAGTCCTCTCACTAGATCCGATCTCAATCTAAACCCGGAGAGGTCTGATCTCTATACGTCGGTTTCCATCCGTGCTTACCGTGACGGGTCCGTCTCTTGGGTCTCACTCTTCTCTCAACCTTGGAAGAGTCTCCTCCTCCTCCTCGGGTCCTTTCGTTGACCGTCCTTCAGTGGTCTTTATTGACTTTTTACTCCTTATACCGTAGTTCCTTTGGTCCTCTTTCCTATAAAATTCTTCCCCCGACGACGTTTGTAGTCATAGACCCCATCGGTTCGTCAATTCACTGTCCCCACTTCTTCCGGAAACCTGAAATGGTTCCTCGAACAACCACTGGAACAGAGTCCTCGTCGGTGGATTCACCATGTCACCTCCGACTCGGTCAGACGACACCGACCCCCTCACTCGCCTTCCGCTTTTACACCCCGGTTTAGATCCGTTGTGAAAATTCTTCAAGTCACCATTCCCCTTCGTTTTTACTTCCAGTCCCTCCCACTGTCAATTTCCTTCTTTGTGTCAGTTCTGTAAACAAAAACCCTCTCCGGTCTTTCTTCCGTATTAACTCCCACACTCCAGGGAACGTTCACCCTCCCTACCCCAGGTCTCGGGTCCACCTCGCTAATAATCTTCCCTTCCTCCCACTTTCCCATCACGACTACACCCATTTACGTCCACTCCACCGTCCTGCAACTCCTTCAAGGGTAGTCTTCAGAGGATAAAAGAGACACTACGTCCTCCGTTCAACCAGACGCCGGACACCGTCCTCCTCCGCCCTTGTCACCCTAACCCTTACCAGGGACACTTCTTACCCTTCCTCAACTGGTCCCAGTCTGACGGTTCGTGTAAGTCCCCGGTAGACGTCAAGTTCAGGGATTTAAACGGTACCGTGGTCAGTAACCTCTTCATGTGGTCCTCGAGAATCGTCGGACCGTCATCCTTATCTTTTTTTTTTCGTATCAACCACCAATATGCCATTCGTGTTCTCCCATTCGTCTACCCACCAGACTCCGATGACTCCCTTCCCTCACTTTTGTTCTTCTCCGACGGTCTCTCTCTAATTTTCCCAGTCTGTAAAGAGTTCCCGGATGATAACAGAGACCATTATACATTCCGTTGTCTTTATGTTTCTTCCCCGTTAGCAAGGGTTTGGATCGACCCGGAGTCTTAATTCGAATTATTTTCATGTCTGAGCGATCGTACTAAGGACCCTCGGTCGTCCAGATATTAACCCCCAAAGTACATTGAGAGGACGTCGGACAACTGTTTTGTGCACCTGGTCACTTTTTTCGTCTGTTCATTCGTCTTTGTACCTTAGATATGTCGTGGTATTGAGGTACTGAGACCAGATATGCTCCACGACACCTTCGGTTCTCCCGAACCACCACCCTTCCTTCCCCTCTACTGTTCCTTTAGAAGGATCCCTTCCACTCGGACCCGGACTCGCCTGACCAGTCAGCCCCAATCTCCCCTTCTACGGTCTCTTCGCAAGGTTCATGTCCCTGATCGTGCGTGTATCCGTTCCGACGCAAGCACCTTGAGGCTTTCAGTAGACCACACCGACCTCGACTCGGACATTTGACTCCTCCCCACACGGGAGAGTCCTCTTCCTTCGTTCTTGGTCTGACAAAACTCGGTACGAGATGAAAGGTAGTTCTGTCGTAAAGAGACTGTCCCGGTCCCATGTGGATTCTTTCCCTGGCTCTTAGGACGGGAAGTGTTACTTATTGAGTCCTTCGTCCGAGGAGTCCCGGGCCTTCCAATTCGGGGAATCCGACCGTATTCCGTAGCTTCACTAGAGATGGTCGGTGATCCGTCATGACAAGTGTCATGACGACGAGACCGACTCTTTGTTTCGTAACTGTCTAAACATGAATAAATGAATGAAAATCCCCTTCCGTCTACAAGGTTCGAGTCTTAATGGCTTCCTTGGAGGGAAGACCCGAGACTCGGTTTGGTCCTATTCTCCGTCAGACTTCCCTAGTTTAAATTTCATATACCTGTTACGACTCTCTACAACAAGGGAGACCTGACCAAAGAGGAGGAAGGAACGGACCGGGACTTCCGGACTTCATTTGAGGGTGTGGGAGAGAGGGAGAGGAAAAGAGTCTTTAGAGGTCCGTATATTTGGTGTGTTCGTACCCGTAAAGTAGACAAACCGTTTGGATTTCAAGTACGAACCCCCAACAACTTCAGTCTAAGATGGGTGAATTGAAAGACGTGAGAGGTTTTATGTCATTCAGACCTTATAAGATACTTCAGTGCCGTTGAATCGAGAGGTTGTATAACGGATCTTCTGTTGGATCCTGGAAGATAGGACCTTGTCACAGTAAAGGGTCTCTTCTGAGTTCCGAATAAGACACTATGACTAAGTTACGAGTTCCGATCTCACGAAAAACTTTCGTGAGGACTAGTACTTTTCCTTTTAGTGTCAGAGGGTCGGACGGACTCTACCGTCGACCTCCTGGGTCCACGACAACGGAGGTCTCTGGATATCTGAATCCTCGGTCCTTCTTTCGTTCTGGAGTAGGGGTACGGTAGAGAGTCATGTCTCCGCTCAAGTAAGACTCTCGTCTCGATATCCTCGTCGTCTTTACCCCTCCCTATGGGTTCCTCCTTCCGTCGTAACCCGACAGACCCTCACGTTCGGGACCAACGTGGGCATCAATTCGGAATGAGACGACGGTTGGTCGTCCGTAGGAGTAACCCGTTTATACTTTCGTCTCCGAGTTGGAGTTCTGAAGATGTGGAGAAGTACTGGGGCCCCTTAGTAACTTAGATTCTTGTCTCCTTGGTAGTAGGTCGGACTCGAAAGCGTCAGAGAAAACTCAGGATGACCGAGACACCGGTTTTACTTGAAAGGTACTTTTTTTTTCTCAAGCCGAGGATCTTCCATAGTGAGATTATGAGAAGTCAACTTTTCGACGGTTCCTCTCCTCCTGAGGGGGCCAACAGGTCGCCGATTCTGAGACGCGAGGGTTACGTCCCCCGGACGAAGTTAGAGACCAGTTTCTTACTCTAAGGTGTACGACATTGACTTTTCTAGGACGCACAGTGTTTGATTCTGGGTCACGTCGGTTTATTTGTTTAATTACAAAAGTTTTTAAAAAATTTTTCGACGGTTCCCCCTATCCTTTCCGAAGTCCTTACTTCCGACCTCATACTCATTGGTACTCCCGGGTCCGAGTCGTGGGTGTGGAGAGTAAACCGTGTGTCCGAGAGTCCCATCCATGTCCAGTATAGGTCCGTGACCTCTGAGCTTCTTGCAAGTAGTACCAATTATACATCACTCCTTAATGATATACACCCCGTGACACGATTCAGTCTGTGTGCTACGGTGAATGAATGTCCCTCTCCCATCGTCTTTCCGACACACCCCGTCTCCTTCGGTGGTTCCTTCCCTACCGTCCTTTCTTAGGGTATCAGATTCTCGACTCCCCGGGGACCGGGGAACCGTTGACATAAGGAAACCCGATCCCGACGGTATTGTTTCATGTGTCTGACCCATCGAATTTGTTGTCGTTGAATTAATCGAGTATCAAAACTTCAGACCTTCGGGTTCTAGTTCTACGGTGGTACCAACCAAGTGGCACCAACCAAGGACGACCTCCGATACTCCCTTTCATAGATAAAATCCGGAGAGAGGAACCGAATATGTACTAGTGGAGGAGAGTCACAGAGAAATGTAGTAGTAACGAGATACGTGCAGAGACATAGTTTAGAGGGAAAATTCCTACGGTCAGTAGTAGAATCTACTCCCGAGTGGGATGACTGGAGTAAAATTGAACTAATGGAAAAAAGTCCAAGATAGAGGTTCACCGAGTCACTATTTCTTGGAAAGTCGGTTCCGTCTTCTACACCCAAACTAGGAACCCAGTCCTTCTAGGAGACCTCTTCCTTTACCGTTGGGTGAGGTCATAAGAACGGTCCTCTAAGGGTACCTGTCTCCTCGGGCCCTCCGATGTCAGGTACCCGCACGCTTCTCAGTCTGTACTGAGTCACTGATTTGTTGTAGACGTTTATTCCAGTGTGCGGTTCAGTGACCCCAATCCTGAAGTTATATATTTGAAACTCCTCCCTGTGTTAATGTGGACATTATCGTTGTCATAGATTGGTTTAGGAGAGGAAAATATTTGCTCCTATAACTTCAGAGTTCACTCTTTCACTGAACGTGTCCCAACGTGTCGTTTAACCGTTTTAATTCTGATCTGGGGTCCAGAAACCCTCGACGTTCGAAACACGAATGAAGGGGTCTCATCGTCATCACGACCGAAACCCTTCAAGGAAGAGATTCTTCCCCTAGAGACTCGAACCTGTTCAGACCCTTCGTGGGTCAGCTTAGAGATAGTCGGACACCCCTCCTATGTGATTTTGAGAGAGTGTTTAGTTCTAAACCCTTTCTGAGACTTTACAAGTCAGCACAGGCTGAGAAACGCTGGGGTGCCTGACATCGGATGGTCCGAGGAGACAGGTACCCTAAAAGGTCCGTTATCATGACCTCACCTAACGGTAAAGGAAGAGTTCCCCTAGAAGGGTTGGGTCCCTAACTTGGACCCAGAGGGTGTAACATCTGTCTACGAAATGGTAGACTCGGTGGCCCTTCAGGGAATTTCCTATTGATTACTTTCACTTTCACTCCAGCGAGTCAGTCAGGCTGAGAAACTCTGGGGTACCTGACAACGGGTGGTCCGAAGAGGTAGGTACCTTAAAAGGTCCGTACTCATGACCTCACCCAACGGTAAAGGAAGAGGTCCCCTAGAAGGGCTGGGACCCAGAGGAAGAAACGTCCGTCTGCGAAATGGTAGACCCTATCCACTTCCGTTACCGTGGGGTGAGGTCATGAGAACGGACCTTTTAGGGTACCCGCCTCCTCGGACCATCCGACGTCAGGTACACCAGAGTTTCTCAACCTGTGCTGACTCGTTGAACTGAAAGACTTTACGATCTCACCTTTTTCGGCATAATTACCTTGTATTATATTCGTGGTCCTAAATAAAAGTTTCTGGTCCGGGGAGTAATTCCTCCGTCTGGATACCCACAGTATTTCCTTCTCGAAACGACGAATAAACGACGGGGGTTGTCACGTCCAACGACTCATGTCGACCCACCACGACCGACGAGTCTGAGGGGATGACAAATGAGAGACCCGGAAGGAGACGGAGGTCCGACCGTAGATCGGAGAGACGTTAGTCAACACTGTTGAGTGATTTTTCTGAGAAAACGTTCAGAGTACGTTGTACGTCCTCGTTGTACTCAACTTTTCGGAACGAGAACGTCAAAGTTTTTGTTCCTCCGTTTTTAACTCTAACTTATATCATGCCTTCACACCCACTGTGGTTTGGCGTCTACGTGACTATCCGACACCCCTTCCTTCACTTTTCAAGTGGAACAGGAAGGGACATTGTCTCCCGACAACCAAAACATCTCCAAACGAAAGAATTTTAGAAAAGTAAGTTATTTTTGTCGAACCATCCTGTTGTATAATATCGTAAGCACCTTTATTTTTGATCCTTGGCGTAGTATGTTGTAAGACGAGGTTTGGACCGGGACCAAAGGGTCCGTCGAGGGTCAAGGAGGACTAAATACGTCGTCGGCACCTCCGGGAGCGGGGTAGGGTCCACCTCAGACCGAAAGTCCCTCCTTCCCTCCTCCACCAAGTCTCCATAGTCGACAAAGGGAACGAAGACTCGGTTCTGGGGGCGGAGTCGATCTTTGAGTTGAAACAGGGGACACAGACGGAAGGCGTGGCACTTTTCAAAGGTAGTGTTTCCCGACTAAGTCCTTTGGTTCCAATCTTCGTTTGCCAGAATAAACTTTTATCACTTCCGGTCGGTCCAAAACCCGAAGGACGTAACTAACGAGAGTCCCCCGGATCCTGGTCGGGTCGTCCCACCCCGGGACGTCGAGACGTCCAGTGTCCTACACTTTCACCCCTGACTCCAATCCTTTTTCTTATTTTCCGATCCTGGTCTTGTGTGGGTCGTCTTCCGGTACACGTCGAGAGGAGAAGTCCCAAAGGACACCCATGTGACTCTTGTAACACAAGACCGACACTTGAATAAGTCGACTCGGGCGAGGTCTTAGCCGGGGACCCAGGATCACGGCGGAGAGTGATCGGAGCCGGAAGCGAGTGGACGTGGTGTTCTTCGGGTGACACCCTGGGGTCCTCCGGTGACGGTAACACGGGAGGGATGACGCACTCCGGGGTACTGGTCTGACACCCGTGACTACAAGGGTTAGTAGGACTTCGCAGGAGTTGAACGAACCGTGACAGTGCATTATTGTAGAGTACAAGGAGTACTGTTTTGTCGGAAGTCTACTGTTTTGACTCCGAGACCCTTTGACCCTCCTTGTTGGTTTTAGTCTTTAAGTTCCAAAAACCTGGGTCTACAGGACTGTGACAACAAGTCAACGGGCCAGTACAGTCTGACAAACGCTGGTGTACCTGACGTCGTACGGTCCGGAGGGACAGGGAGTGGTAGAGGGCTTCAAACGGGTTCACGTACAGGTGACGTAGTCACTACTGTAGGTCGGTAGAATAGGAGACTGTGGGAGAAGAGGACAGGAGTTAGAAAGGGTCGTAGTCCCTGAAAAGGTTACTCAACCGACAAGTGTAGTCTACTGGTTGTATGACCTTGAAGTCGAAGTCAGGAAGGTTACTCATACATCGTAACTAAAGGAAATTCTAACTGTCCAAACTAGGGGAACGACAGGTTCCTTGAGAGTCCTGGAGGTCGTGGTGTCAAGTTTCCGTAGTTAAGAAACTGCGAGACGGAAGAAATGACAGGTCTAGAGTCTTTGTATACACTGGTGACCCTTCAGGTATCGGAACTGATATACCTGAAAACAACCGTCTCATTATAGAAAATGAACGACACGTTTGGACTGTGAAATCCCTATTGATAAAATTCTGGTCGTGAAGTTTAGTAATTTTACTTACATTCGGAAATGGGAGTTTCAAAGAGAGGTCTACTTAAACTCCTTTTCCACTAAAGGATTGTTTAAGAGGTTTTGATGATTTCCGAATCCGTACACCACATCTTGACAGGTCTCCTCGGACCTCTCGGGTCACGACAGACGGGACACGAAGTCGAGGGACCTGGACGGTGGTCCTCGGACCGAACAAGACCCGGACCCATTCAGAACTTTGAGTCTCCTTATACGACCCGGGGTCGGGTTCCTCGGTTCTTAGTTACCCGGTCATTTCGCCCTTTCCCCGGAATCCTCCCCCACCTTCGCGAGACCAATCTTCTCTGAAAATGTTAAAAGTTTCACTCAAGACCTAACAGTTAAGGTCTACCACTCGGAGAAAAAGGTTTAGTAGGAACATAGGACACCCATACGACCAGGAACCAGTTGTCAACGACTTGCTGGACTTACCTTTAGAGAGTGGCCTTTCTTCCGACACGGACATCGATACCTCGTTTCAATAAGGGTAGACGTGTGACTCCTGGATGACACATGATTCATTCGTGACTAACTATTTCCCGTGTGTTAACGATTTTTGTTTGTATTTTTGTTGCCTTTCCGTTGGTACCACAACCGGGGAGGATCTCTAGTCTCAGAAGACCTTTCTTTGCGTAAGTTATTCGTTCTTGTTAAGGTTCCCAGGTCCCAATAGGATCTCGTTCAGGTCTCACGACACTGACGTACGTCTCGTCCCTCTGGATTCCTGCGACTCCCGGGTCTTTTCTCCTTCTCGAGAAGTTTGACTCTGGGTTTCCCCTCAATCCTTAATCGGTCTCCTTCCTCCGACCCTTTCCCTCGAAGTTCGTCTCCATTTCGTCCACTGAGTAACTTTCTTGACTCTTTACAGAAGACAGAAGTCTTGGGGTGGTCACCCTTTAGATCAAGAGTGAAGTCCCATGTCAGGTCGGCAACAATGACAGGTACTCTTTCCTTAGGACGATGAAGGGACGTCGAAAGGGGATCCGAGATCCGAGGTTTAGTCTCCACTGACCCTATATAGAACTCCGTCTTTCCGGTATTCTCACCGGACTTTCCCGTCCATAATCAGGTCGGTACCCCTGGGACTCGACTCTACGACCCGTTCAGTAAAGGGTTAAAAGTCCTAAACACATAAGAATCATCAATCGGACTGTGAGTCTGGAATGACTTACTTACTTACCGACGTCAAAGGTAGACCTTTTTCTAAAGAAGGTTACGATTCTAAGACCCAAACTCTGGGTACAAGTCAGGGAGGGTCCTAAGAAAACCGTTGTCTTCACGGTTCTTTCCTTACTCATGTGACTGGTCCTGTGGGTGTCGGTTACAAACAACTTACTTATACACTAACGAGAGGGACTTCAGTGAGATCTTCGAGACTACCTAGGAGCGAAGAGAATCGTCGACGAGACTAGAGATAGTGAAGATTGGGACACGTCAGTAATAACGGGTGTATGAAGTGTCTGTCTGTAGTCTAAATCACCACTTTTATTTAGGATCTAGAACAGAAATCCTAGGTAGGATCTCCTTCTTCTATTTTCTACTGATGTCCTTCGACTCTCCGTCACATTCCTTTCTTCCCTCTCCTGATTGTACCAGTCTCAGACTTTTAGTCACGTGTAAGAGTGCATGTGAGGGACAGAATCTTTGGGGTTTGGACGGGTCACGAGACGCGGGAGGTCACTTGTCGATCTTGAGTGGTCCCGACCGAACCTTCTCGAGACCTTTACTTGTTCACGAGGGATTCGGTGGTTAGGGGACTGCCGGGACTTAGTCCGCGATACCATTCCCGTTCTCAAGGGTCGACCCGTGTGGGACTTTACGTAAAAGGGAGAGGACACCCAAAGGTCCGATCGGGTGTCTTCGGACTAAGTAGGTGTTGGCGTTACTTTGTATCTTAATTAAGGTCGATATGGGACCCACTCGATCCGGTAATATCGTTGGTTTGGTGGTGAATGTCGTAATAAAACTACCCTTTTACACAAGACTCGAGGTTCGTTGGTTTAATATTCACCCTGTGTCCGTGTGGGTCCAAGCTTGGGGTCAAAATTGTGCAGGATTGGTACGCCAGTCCCCGTTCCCTGATAGAAGGGGTCGGAGTCAAAGAACTAAACATTTTCTTGTGAAGGAAATCCTCCGACCTCACGACTGACTTGTCCGGGGACACTTTCACGGGGAAAGGAAAATGTCCGTGAAAACATCCCTCTGTACCTCTACCCTGAGGTTTGTGTCAGGGAGACTACTCCAACATGGGTCGTACGTGCCACCGTCGGGATCGTGGCCTGAGTCCGAGTCTCGTTCACAAGTGCCCTATTTACTCGACGACAGAATCTTTAGTGTCTTGTAAGGAGTAGAAACTGGAAGAGGTCCGAAACTACCGGAATAGACTCGGTTCTTTGAAGAGGACGGGGTTGAGTCGAGGGAGAAAGGGTTAGAGAGGTACTTGTCGTCACAAGACCAAAGGAAACGAGGACTAAGATCAGACTAAAGGAAACGAAACGGAGGTCTTCCCCGGTCTTCAGGATTGGAAAGTGGTCTCGGACCTGCACACGGGTGTTCTCGTCCGCCCCCACCCCCGTCTCTGGGTCCGGTGTGGGCGTTAGCCGGTCACCTTCCGGCGGCTGAGGAGGGCGACGGAAGCCAAAACCGGGGAGGAACGAGACAAACAAAGGTTCGACGTCGTTCTTGCCAGACATGAGTTTCCTACCACTTTGTCGGTTCCTTAGGCATCCCAGGATTTCCAGCTGGAAGAAGGAAAGGAACGGGAACAAGGGTTTACAATCAAAGGACCGGAACCCGAAGAACAGGGGATGGGTCCCAGTGTCCGTGACGCCTCCAGTCAGTGGAACTTGCTCGGAGAGGATGCGACGGGGCACGAAGGTCAGTAGAGGTGTCGGTAGGAATGAAGAGGGGTAGACCTTAGTGTCTCGACAGTGTCTGGGAGGGAGGGAGACAGGTCTAGAACAGTCACGGGGGAAGAGTGACCCAGAGGTGACGGTGTCGAGATGGGGTGGAGACAGATTGGGTATTGGGGTAGTCGTCAGGACGTTATCGTTTTTTTTTGGGGTTTTAGAGAACACTCTCATTATGTTCGAGTACTATTTTTAGGTTAACGGTCACAGAGATGTTTCGTTTTATTTCCATTGGAACCAAAAATTGGACTTTTTGTTTTTTTCTATGCTTCACTTTTTCATTTTCGGAGAGGGAGGGGAGATAGGGAGTCTCTATTGGAGACACCTGTCATAGGAAGACCTACAAAAAAGACGCGTACATTCACACACAGACGACCCCTCACGGGAGACAAAAAGAAAGTCTTACTCTACTCTCCTATGTTTGACAAGACGTTGAACAGGAAAAATGGATTGTTGTATAGAACCCGTAAAAAGGTTTTGACTGGAGTGAGAAAAATTGTAGGTGTATTACGAGGTACTGAACCTTGAATAAATTGACAGACGGTGTCTGTGAGTTCCACCAAAAGTCAAAAAAAGACAGTGATAGATCGACTGAGAGTCGGAGACCAGAGTTTGGAGGTTAGACGGAAGGTGTGGCGACGACCTAACGTTGTGGGTCAGATAGTAAGGAGTTAGTCGACAGAAGGAACGTAATCCCAATATGTGCGCCACAGAATAGAAAGGAGGAACCAGAATTTGAGTCCTGTCCCACAAACGGAATCTCCAGGACTGTTCCTGTCGGATAGTTGGCACGTCAAAAAGTCGGTTAGAGTCACGACGGGACCCTTTCACCTTCCTCCAAGAGTCCGGTGCACTTATAAGTAAAAGAAAAAAGTATAAACATACGACTCTTGAGACCCCGGGACCGAACACGGCCCGTGACCTCGAGACTCTACTTTGTCTATGTCTGGGGGCGGAGAGTCTCGAACGTCAAGTCACCCTTTCTTTCCGTGACATGTATGTGTGTCTATTTATGTACCTATTAATGTATATCCTACTCCCGAAACTTTCCTTTGTTGGTTCCTCTACCCTACCCCGGTACTCCTCGCTCCCGGTCACTTCGGCCGTCTGGCACCCTAGACCAAAGGTAAGATCCGGTGAAGGGGAAATGAGAAGAGTCGACTACTCTTCCCTTTAGGGGGAACGTCAAAATTGAAAGTCACTGTCATTCTGTGCGATAGTCTCGAATCACCATACCATCGTCTCAAGAGGTCCGGTTTATGAATAACTCGTATATGGTATACATCTATTGTATGTCTCCATCCCTGTATACACACACACACACACAACCCTGCTCAACATCACAATCCACGAATTTCTAAATTTTACCCACTGGAGACTTCCTCAAATGTTGAACTACCTCGTAATGTGGGTCCTCTCCTAATAAAGTTATAGGTAGTCCACTCTTCTCTCGTGTCAAGTAGGTGTCGAGACTCTTGACTCGTGATCGAAGTATCCGTTTGTCGAGACCCGACCTGAGGGACAGGACGTGAGGGATCGGTCTCTTGTAACTTGAAAGGTTCACACAAGTTTCCTCCCGGGCCTCGACTCTGTTCGAACCTCAGACTCAGTCTTCTCGATCTTCCCGTAGACCCTTCCCATTAGACACACTTCTACCCTTGTTCGACTTCCCTTCTATGAACTGAAGTGGCTCCTTTTCATTGGGTGTCCCTTTGACTCGTTTCAGTTGATGTGGTCGGAACCTTCTTTTAGGTTCGTGTTTTCTCGTCAAATTCCTCACGTTCGTAGGGGGCAACAGGGTACCCTCGGTTTCTAAAGTACGGGGTCTCTCCCGTGGTCTACCCTCTTCTGTCTTTACAAGGGAGACGGTCAGGGTGAAGGTTCAGATGCACAGAGAGAAATCGTACTAACTTTTGTGACACTTAATACACGAACATGAAACGACTACAAGACACTGGGTGGCATACACCGTGTTGATGTATGTATAATGACGCGTTTGGACATGTGTGTTTCGGTCCGTGTGACTTGACATACCTTTTACATTCTCGTAAAGTCTCCATTAATCTTGGTAGACCCTAAAAGGGGAGGAGCGAAGTCCTTCCTCTACGTCGATCTCTATCAGTTCGACGTCCAAACACTCCGGTTCCATACCTCGGTCTGAACGAGATTTCCATCACCCTTCGTCTTGTTATCATTGATGCGAGAGGAAGAAAGAGGAATTCTATTGTTTCAATGGAGGTGTTGGTGTCGTCCTTGAGGGTTTAGTTCAGATAGGTGTTGACAGAGACGGAGTAAAAGAGGTGGACATTTCCCTTCTTCGGAGTGGACGGTCACACCCCGACATCGTGGGGTCCAGTTGAAACCGTTTGTTACTCCGGGTCCGACTCCCCCGAAAATTTGGTCGGACACGTTTTGAGCCCCTGTAACGACAGTTTAGACTTACAGCAAGGACCGGAGGTTCCGATTAACAGAGATCTGACCACTTAGACCCAAGCCTAGGACGAGGAAACCCTTCGTTGAATCACTTCGAAGACAACCGGATGACTACAGGAAAAGGACCCGGTCTCTGAGAATTTTGAAAGACCCTCTTACTCCTTTGTTCGGAGTAACACGTCGGGAGGCATTTACGTCGTGGCTCACGATTTCTTTTCGAGGGTATTATTGGTGCACACTATTATTTTTCTATTTCTCCGTTTATCCATACATCCAGTCGAGTTTTTATCGGTGGGTGAGTAAACTGGATCCATTGGTAAACACGGTTCACCCAGGTTTCTCAAAAGAAACGAGGGGAGGGTTCGTCTGGAAGGGACGAAAAAATATTCCAATGGAATTTATTTTCAGGGAAGGACGTTCCCGACCTCAACCGGGCCCGTCAAGACTGGACGTCGGGATGTCCTCGTCCGTGAAGAGGCACGTGAGGAAGGTGGCTTGTTTAGGACCCCAGTCTCCCGTGTTCCCGAGCCGGAGACGGTACTTAAGAACGTGGATTTAGCCCCACATCCCACCGTTGAGTGTTTGTGAGGGGGTGGGTGGGAGTATTCCCAAGACACGCAGGGGTCCTCCGGAGGCGCTGGGGTTGTCTCTGGCGAAACAATCGTCTGGGCCAGCCTCCTCTCAATGTCGGAGTCCCAACACTCCCGGAGGAGTCGGAGAGGAGGGAGGGAGAGAGAGAGAGAGAGAGAGGGGCGAGAAGACGGGAGTGGTCTCTCCGCGGCCGGGGAGCGGGACGGGGGTGGGTCGTCGGCTTGCCGGTATCTCGACTCGAGTCGTAGAGGCGTGGGGGCGGCGAAAGGACAATCTGCCATCCTCCTCAGGGGAAGGACATGGGGGGTCACCCGCCTCGATAGTGACCGGGGCGGGAGGAGGGGACAGAGCGAAAGGGAGGACGGGAGGGGAGCAGGGGGTGCGTGTGCAAGAGGTTCAGTGCAGGGGCAAGAGGGGTCGTGTGTGGTCCCCCAGGAACCTCTACCTGTGGGGGAGCGGTCAGTCGACGAGTCGTAGACAGTGGAGGTGACGGTCCGAGGGGTCCCCCGCGTAGAGCCAACTCCCATCCCCCACCCTCCCCTTTCCTCTCCCTTCTTCCCAGAAGGGAAGGGGGTAGGGCGACCGGGAGTGACGTCTGGTTAGTGTCGTCCCTTCAGTCAAGTCGAGAATTTAAGTGGAGAAGGGTCTCGTCTTAGATCTCCAGATCTAAACACACACACACAAAGAGACGGAAACTAAAAATTCATGTTTTTCTAACTCGTTGCCGAAGACCGAAGGAGACAGTTTCAGACAGGAAACACCCAATGTTCTCCTTGTCTACCCCGTCCCTCTCTGGGGAGAACCGGGTGGTGAAGTGTCTACCCGGAAGGATCTCCTCTGGTCTCGAGAGTCCCTCCTACGACCCTACCCCCTTGCACTGTGTTAGTGACAGTGAAGACCCGAACTCCAACAAATCGACTTCCACTAGGGAACCCGCTGTGACACAAAACGGTAACTCAGTCGTGGCGCCCCGGGACCACTTAAGACGTCCCCCTCCTTCTCGGAGTAGTCTATTTTATTCTCGGTTTGGTCGTCTCTTTCAAAAAACAGTTGTTGTGGCACAGCTGAGGTCCACAAGTGAGGTGGACAAGATGCGGTACGTACACAGGGGTCACACATGCCGGGGGAAAGGGTCACTACGTCAGAGGAAGCCGAGTGTTGATTCCTACAGTCCCCGAACCTTAGTTCCTTTACTCGGACCTAGATCTCAGGACCGAGGTCGGACGACTGACCGATACACTGGAATCCGTTCACGGACGTAGATAGGTTCGGACAAAAGAATGGGCATTTTACTGTGACTACTCCGGACAGGACAGATGTGATGCGTTTATTTTCAACAAAATAACTGTCTCAATACTTTTACGATTTCTATACGCACAAAAATTTTGGTATTCCTCAAGGTCTTTCCAGTTTCTAGAAACACTTCTCCACCGGCACAACGGTCCACCTTGACCGTCGACAATAGTGGTCGTTCGGTTCCTCAAGGTCTGTTTCTGAGTCCTACGTCTGGGACCCACCAACGGAAAAACATGTCTGGACTCAAAAAGTTCGGAAACCGATGATTCCGGTGATCTCTCTTTTTGGCGCTAAGACTCACTTCAATTCTTTGAACTGTCCTCGTTCCTTCCCCAATGTTCGGACCCTTTTCTTTCAAGAACTTCTAACTTATTCCGGATTAACGATCCTCTTGAGTACTCCGAGGGACGACAGGTCGAACCAAGGAATAGGTATTTCACCCCTCCCCCAAGGATTTTCTCCGTGAAAGGGTCCTCGACGTCCGGGATTGTAAGTTTCTAAAATTCCAAGTGAGGTGACTGTCTTCTTAGGACTGTCACCCTCTGACTGAAGAAAGAGACGACTCATAATTAGGTCGGGACGAGTGGAGTGGAGTCGGGGAATCCCATGGGTCTTCCACCGGTCGGGAGGACCAGAGAGAAGAGACACACACATCGTCGCCCCCCATCTCCCCGACTCGAGTAAAATGAAGGGTCTGTCCGTCGTTCGGACCTAAGTCCGACAGGGGTCACATCGTCGAAGACTAGTGGGACCAGTAGGGGGTGGGGGTGAAGTGGGGGGTCGAACTCCCTTGTTTCGGGTTGGACTGGGGCGGAGGGGGGAAACTATATACCGTTAACCTTTGGGAGTTTTTCGTTCGTGTGACTTTCCCGACTTGACCCTGCAGACAAAGATGGAAGAGACCGTCCGGAGGAGGTCTACCAGGTGGTGGGATGTCCAGTCCGGACCCTCAAAATCTTTTCCTCGAGGTATCTTAAATTTAGAAAAAAAAAAAAGAAACAATACTAGAAACACCACGAACTTATCCGGAAACTCTGAGAGATCAAGACCCAAAAGTTTTGACCCCATACTTTTAGGGGTCGTCATATACTTCGGTGTCATATTTGCGTCACTTAGAAAACAATTTTTCCCAAAAACACCCCCGTCCCTTCTAATTCTTTAAATTGATAATTCAGTAAAATTTCAAACGATGATTTTAATTGTGTTTAAGGGTATGTGTCTATTTTATATTTTATCTTACGTTCTAATATAATAAACATTATTTTCATTATTTTATTTTACTATGAAACATTACTTTTATGACTCAAAGTTTCTGTAATACGAAGGATCCCCGACGAAGTCCGGTGTCGGGTCATGGGATAAGTAGGAATCGTCGGTTTATCGGACTTAACCCCAGTCGGCTGAGGACAGGGAAGTGTCCTGGGCTCCAACGGAGTCTTTCGTCAAAACCCATGATTGACCTCTCCCCACAACGTGGAGTGGGAGGGAGGTGAAGTGATAAAAGAAAAGAGTATTCTGAAGTCTACATCCTACCCTCTCCCTAAGACCCTTCGACCGGTTTTCGACTGGGGCGTCTACCCTAAGGAAGGACTCTCCGTCACGTCACACAGTCACTCTTTTCTCTGTCACGGACCTCAGACCCAGGGTACCCGTTAAGACCGACGCACCCTCTACTCCTCCCCTCGTCACTCAAGACCATCCGGCAGTCCTGAAAGTAGTCACGTTCCCCATCGAACTTAAGACCGTCCTCGGAGTCCGATAGGAGGATCGAGGCGGATACAGTACCACCAAATTGTTCGGTCGGAAAGCACCCCAAGGGAGACGGGAAACAGGACAGGGGTCTCCTTTACCGAAGAACACTTTGGACCCTCGGGTCGTCTTGACCGACAGACACTCGAGTGGTAACGGTGTTCATCCGGATGAGAGGTGTCGACAGACGGTAAAGTGGTTGGGGCTTGGGTGGGGGGGGTGGGTGTCTCTCCGACCCCTCGGTTGGGTCACAAGGAAGGTCCCAGATGGAAAGAAGGACTCTTCAGTCAGGAGTCAAGAATCTGTAGGGTTGATTTGTTCTCGTAGTCCTGGTGGGCTCCTCGAAAACATGTTTTCCCAGGGTAAGTCTGGATGGTTTAGTCTTACCCCCAACCCCTTCACCCTTAGATACTAAATGCTTAAGGCGTCTTCTAAGATTAATAGTTAGTCCGAATTTTCGGTGATCAACTACCTTTCTAATGTCCTGTGAATGAGACCCGGAGTTAAACGAGGGGACATCTTACCGTAACACAAGTAAGGAGACCCACACTCATCTATTATGTTAAGTTTTCGAAGAAACTTTCCGACGTATTATGTTACATAACAGTCATAAAGGTAAAGTTTTTCATCGAAGTAAACGTTTTTCTAAGGAGTGACTTAAAAATTAATAGGGAGGTTATCGTGCCAATTTTAGGATGACATCAGAAGTCGACAGTTGTCGAAAAGTGTCGGGAGGATCATTTGGTCCACGTGAATATTAGAACGATAAAACTGGTTCAACAAACAAAAAGTTCCTTTTTTTCGGTGTCTTCAGGACCCTTGTGAAGACGACCGAAGTAACAGGGGTGGAGGGTGGTGGCGAGGTGGGAGAGGGATGGAGGGTGCGAGAAGGTCGGTGAAGGTGAGGGGAGTTACTGTACAAAGGTTTCCCGACACCTCCACGGGGTTCGTCTCGGTGTGTCCGTACGACCGACCGGAAGTCCCCCAAGGGTAGGACTTAAGACCCCAAGGGTCTTGGTGTGAGGGTGGGGTTCTAGACCAATTTGAGGGGTTTGGGCTGACCTCGTTGAACGGTCTGACTCCGGGACCCTTGGACACGCGTCCTGTCTTTGGTGGTCTTGTCCCTCCCCGTCCACCGGTTCCTCACTCACGAGTAACTGAAATTTAACGTCCGACGACACCCAGGATGCCCTTCTGACGTCTCGGACCCTTCTACGCCTCACTCACAGACGTACCCGTCCCGGAACCGGTGTCTCTGACCCTGAACCCTGGACCAATGGTTGAGGTCTCCGGACTCAGTGTCCCTGTACTGTGATCGGGTCACGACGACCCTCAAGTCGGTAGAGGGAGAGTCCCAGCGAACCGCGTCTAAGGTACAACGTGTGACACAGACACAATCCTCACGAAAGGGGTCTTCTGCGTACATTTACGTGTCTGAACTTACCAATTGTCACGGGAGACCTCAACACGTTTCCCTGTAGGCATGAGGGGGTTTGTGTCCTGATATTTGAAGTTTTCGTCTTCTCTCACTGACGAACCACTCGAGTCCCAGAGGAAACCTTACTGGTTCTATAACATCTTCCCTGTCTCCACCACTCCCGTGTCACAACACCTGTGTTTTACGGTCACCGAACACGTGAAATTTTTCAAAGTAAACTATACACTTAAAGTAGAATTATTTTTTTTAAAAAAATTCAGAAAAATTCCGTGAGCTTTCCTTTCATGTTTAACGAAATTTTCTAAAGGGTGTTCAGTCGGGAGAGACGGTCACACACGCAAAGGGTGTTACATGGAGAGAGGGGTCGAAGGACCCCAACGGCTGACATGAGGTTGACTTTCTTAATCCAATGAAACCTTCGGGGTGACGATCTGGACTCGTTTCCTTCTTCCCTTTATAAGTCTATGTAGGTTGTGAAAACCGTCGTGAACAGTCTTTACCCTATCTCTCCATCGTTCGTCAAGAAGACTTCCGGACGGGGTTTCAGGTGGTCTAGTGTTCTTAGGTCTACATCCGGACGCCAAGAGTCGTTTAGGTGGAAGAACGAAATAGGTAATTAAGTAAATAAGTAGGTTCACAATCCATCCATCTTGTCCCTTTTCCTCAGGTTTTACCGCCACCGATTTTCTGTTTCTTCCCTTTTCGGGCGCTTTTATCTTCTTTCCTTCCAGACTCCTGGTCTCACTCCTGTAGTCCATTTTGTTTGTTGTGAGGACCGACCGGGTTAAATGTGTCCTGTCCGGGTCCCTCTCTCTTTGTATATTTTTCTCCTCGGTTTCGATCGAGGGAGAGAGAGAGAGAGAGGACGCGCGACCCCGTGAGAAGAGGAGCGCAGAAACCTAGATGCACGGGGGTACGGAGTTTCTCCCTAAAAGGACGATAGAAGATTTATTTTATCTCGACATTGTGACTCGACATTGTAACTAAACAGATTCTCGATATTGTACCAGGAAAGCTCTGGACTCTCGATATTGTGCCAGACAGGTTCTGGGTTCTCGACGCGCTGTGTGGTTCCCCCGAAATTACAGGCAGTGAGGTTTAGAAACAACATTGCTCTGTTTCTTGGTTCCTTGTATGTGAGCGCACTGTGGTCCTTATAAGTGACTCGGAGATGATACACGAAATGCGACTTTCAACTCATCTTGTCCCTAAAGGGACCACCAGGTTCGCCGATTCCGAGACGAGAGGGTATGTCCCCCCCATGTCCAATCTACGGATAAGTCCTTTGATTCTAAGACACACCGGTTTTTTTTCTTTTTCTCTCTCTCTCTCCCTTCTTGTGGTGGAAATCCTTCGAGTATCAGGTCACTCTTTTGATTTCACCTTTGTCAATGATTGTCTCTACACGTACTCCACGTTCCCCCTGGGCTCCTCCCTGTGGATTCCCTACCACTGAACCTAAGTGGTCGACCTCTCCAGAAGAACCTCCTGCCCTACGGTCTCGACCAGAGTTTTAGACGATCACCTTTGTACAGGTCCGTGCGGAGTGGTCGTCGGTCGGATCCGGACTCTCCCTATCTTCGTGTGGTTTACGTCCCAAGTATCCTAGAAACTTCCGAGACTTCGCCGGACCGAGTCTCCGATCCTCTATATCGACAGAGGAAGGACGTTCATGGTGGAAAACCCCAGGGGGGAGTAGGGTAGACAAAGTCCAACACTTTACCATTGTTACAGAAAGTTCGGTGACGGTACCCCTTCCCTAGGACGGGAAGTGGAGTGTCCTACTTAGTTCTGGGAAGTTGGTCCGGGGAGCCTCCCCAACAATTCTTTGAGGGGAAATCTAGGTTTCCAAGAGGATTGTCTGTTGTCATACCCACTTCTTACAGTCACCTCTTCGGTAAAACGGACGGTTGGAGTATGGGGACGTCGATCCGGAGGATGACCCACCAGAAATGGGATATCGGATGAGAGAGGATGATACCCTTTTTGGAAGTTCCAATTCTGACAGGAAAAAAGTAGTGAAAAACTTTTACTCTGTAATTACCTAAAAAAAATTTCTTTGTTTTAATAGGTCACGAGTAAATTGTATTTGGAAAGACTAATATTTTTCGACACACAGAAAAAAAAAAATTTCGACAAAATAATTGTCTTACTCTGTCACTTACTTTTTTCCACGAACCGTGTGTCGTATACCGAGGTGTTGTGTGATGAAGGTACTACCGATAAATAACTTATCTTACTTACTAAGGATGATTTGACTTGAAAGATCTTATCGAGACCTAGGAAAACGAATGTTTTGGAGATAAAAAGTATCTAATCACAAGGTGTAAAAAGTCTTACAAAAAAGTGCGTCCCTTATCCCCTATCTCTTCTTTTGGTGGGACAGAGAACGACAGAGGGGTCAGGTCAGTCGGACCCTCCTCTCTTACCAGGACTATGTAATTAAGGGACTAGAAATGAGACTCACTGTCTTTCTGTGTGGGTATGTCCAGTGGGGTTGAGAAAAGAAGAGTGGAGTCATTTCCCATTAAAGTTCTCCTACAGTGGAGGGGATCAGGGGGTTCGTCAAGTGGGTTGACAGTGGTGGACCACAGAAATTCCGAGGGTCGTTCAATGACCTCGAACCTCTTGTCCTTCTTTCCCGGTCACAAGTCCGGAGCTTTCGGGACCGTCGGTTTTCCGATAAGATAAAACGTAGTCACAAATTCCATAGAGGATTAGACTCAGTAGACTAAATAAAAAATGGGTACTTAAACAGAGGTCTCTACCAAGAGTGTAGACGACTTTCGTCTGCCCCACGTCCCAAACTTAAGACTAGCAAATCAAAATTCAGGACCAGACGGGCCTTCTGGGCGCCCAGTCAGAAAAAAAAAAATTACCCTCGCCCCACACACCGATCGTCACCGGACTGATGAGGTCACCGTTCACGGAAACCAGTGTGTTCAGACGGGCCTTCGCTCCGGGCGGTCAGACTAGACCAATCCGAGACCGGGCGGGGCCGTGCCCTCGCAGACTACATTCAAACCAAAAGAGAAGGTAGTCCTAAGCCATAGGGTCCAACTATTTAGAGAATTCATTTATTTCCAGCTTAGACAGGCTTGGAGAAGGGTGGCAGTCGTTAGACAATCAAAAGATATAATGGCGGCAGCCCAGTGTAAAAGACACCGTGGCGGACTGACTGCTTTGTCCCCTACCGTTAACGAGAGGCCCCGAAAAAGACCTCTAGATCCAGGAGCTAGGACTGCGTTGAGAGGCCCAGAAAATGTGTTTCGCAAAACCATTCTCCCCGCGATCCTGGGTCGTCTGCGGAACCCAAGAGAGCGGCGTCGCCTGACCTCTCTGTCGGCGTGGCGTCAGCAGGTATCCCGTCCGCCCACCCAGACACACAGAGATACTATTACTCAGTCATGGGTCGAGCTCTTGGTTCCCGATCCTTGGGCCCGGGTAGTTATGACGAAATTGGTGTGAAGGGTTTGGGAGAAGAACATCCGTCGACCTCCCTCGTCTGTGACAAACCCCTGGTCCGAGTGTAAGGCCCGTGCCTGGGACCGGGGACGTAATTAGGTAGGGGAGTCCGACCTCTCATTAACCGCCCGCCCGTCCACCCCGCCGGCCCTTCTCCCTCTTGCCACGGGCCTCGTCGGGTCAGAAACCTGGGGTGGGGGTCAGGAAAGCATTCCGTTCCAATCGCACCCCATGCACACGCTCTCGGCCGACCTAATTGCAGACGAGGGGCGCGGCGGCAGGGTGCTCATAGGTCGGCCCGTGGGTTAACACGGGTATCGAGCGTCCGAGAGTCTGCGACCCACGTTGGCAAAAGGGACGGACAACGGGAGCGTTCAAGGGGACGGAGAAGGGGGCGCGCCGACGCCGGATGGGGGAGGTAGTCTTTATGCTGGCATATTATTTGTTCAGAAAGGAACTAGGAGGGGACGGCGCTCGCGGGAGCCCCTGGAACCGTCGACGTCGCCGGTGTCTAGGGAAGGTCTTTCCCCCGCACCGGCGCCGCGCCCCCAGGCAGGGGCTCACAAGACCCAAGTCGCCCCCGCCCCGGTCCGCCGACAGTGACCCGTCCTCTCTTGCAACGCTTGCACGCGGACTTCGGGTAACCGGCTCCACCCGGTGTGAGGGCCCAGACCTAACCCGGCGGCGCGCCTTCCCCACACCGGAGAGACGTGATCGGGAATATCCAGAGAGCCGCGACCACGATCCCTGGCGCCGTCCGGATCCCCCTCCACGCCCACCCCTCTTCCCTGTCCAGACCCGTCTCGAGCCCCGAACCGTGGTCAAGCGCGTGAGTAAGTTCGCCGTCATGCGTGAACAGGGTTGTCAAGAGCGACTGGCGTCATTAACCACTCACAGGGAAGACACATACGACTAGCGACTCGGCTCGCCGGAGCCGGCACCCCCAGAATCGAGAGACAAACTAGGTCGGGGGTCTGACTGCGGGTTAGACTTGGCGAAAAGAGAATGTCGCAGAAGACTCGAGGTCGTGGGACTCGAGTAGACGTCTGCGGGACCGCAGGTAGGAGTGGTACGGATCGGAAACCCTAGCGAAGAGCAGCAGAAGAAGCAGGAGCAGGAACAGGGCTTGAGGGTGGGGTTTAGTCGGCGGCGCGAGTCGCACCCCCAGCCGCCGGGCTCTTCTTCCTGAGCCGGCGACGCTCTCGGACCTCTCGAGCCTGACGCTTAGGGACCTGTCGTCGTTGTCACCGAAACCCGGCCTCCTTCCATTCGCCATCCGTCCTCGGCCTGCGCTCATCTTCCCGGCCCCTCCACTCCTTTGTGGCGCGATCCTCAGTTTCGGGGGGATCTGAAGGATAGGGTAGTCTTAGGCCTAACGCCTTCCCCCGTTCGTCTCCTCTCCTTGACTCCATATCCCATGATAGTACCCCGTATTTGACTCCGTGTCTGACCTTTCTTCACGACCAAAGCATCGCTTTGTCGTGAAGGAGGCAAACCTCGAAGAGAATGGATTAGGAGGGGATAACGAAAGGGAACGTCTAAGACGTATGGACCTACCCCACAGGGACGGGCTGAAGCTCGACGAGTCGCTAGGGCTCCTACTCGTGGACACACGGTCGGACTACGTCGACGACGTCCTCTCGGACCGGGTCCGGGCTAACCCGAGCGCCGCGGGGCGCGCGGACGACTACGGCCCAGTCGACCACTCGGTCCACCCGTTTCTTGATGACGCGGACCGGATGTCGCTCGGCACGCCGGACGCTCCCCGCGACGACCTGCAGACGCATCTCGTCCCGTTCTCGACGGTGTCGCACCCCGTTGACCGGGAGCTGGGGTCGGACCACGGGTGGAAGGTCGACTGGGAGCACGACGCGGACCTGAGTGCGGAGACCGGGTTCTAGGTCCCCAACAAATCGAGACGGTTGAGAGGGAAGCAGGGACCGAAGTCGGTCAGGGACTGCGACTCGTGACCGAAGTCTCATTAGTTCTTCTTTGACATGTCGAGCCTCGTTGAAGAGTAGCTCCTCACAACTTGGACCCGGACCCCCGGCTATTACGGGGGTACAGTCTCTTGAAGACCCCACCCCCCGTTCGTCTCCGACTCCTTGACCACGGACGGGAGTCTTTTGGCTGTTGTCGGTGGACTCCCATCTTTTCAGTTCTACCCCCTTGTGCCACAAAGGGATCCTTCGAGTGACTCCACACTCAACCGCCGAGGGACGATCCCCGTGTGCGACGGGGAGTCATGACATCGTACTTTGTTTCCGAATCCCCGGTTGGTCCGAAGACTGACCTACACATACATCGTACATGGGTCAATAAAAATAACAATGACTGTCAATTCTGTTGTCACCGCACTGTCTCGGTCCTCCCGTCGACCCGACGAGACCGGAGACGTTCCCTGCACACAAAGTGGTATCGACCGGGACCACCCTCCCCCCTCCAGTAGCTCCACTAATCACATAGAGTACCAGACTTCCCGGGTTTACAAACCAAGAAACAAAAACAAAAAACTAGTATCGAAGTGATGACTGGACAAGATCCGTCGATAGAATGTCTGCGTACTTACATTCTCATCCTTCCCCACCCACAATCC
The DNA here is from genome assembly GCA_006410555.1 of Capra ibex. Classification (NCBI taxonomy): domain Eukaryota; kingdom Metazoa; phylum Chordata; class Mammalia; order Artiodactyla; family Bovidae; genus Capra; species Capra ibex. Next base: position 16,314,933 of record SJYO01035988.1, on the reverse strand, counting down.
TAGTGAACCCCTAGAAACTGTGAACTTCTTATTTATGTGGACCCTCGACACACACCGGGTAGGGACCTACACATGATTTCCCAACTCGACACTCCCCTACCCCGACTAACCCCACCCCCGACCTTGGGGAGGGAGTCTCCTTATGGTAGACCTAGAAGGTAGATCTTGACAAATGTACTTCTATGAGCGACAAGTACTAATGTGAACTACAAGTTCATAATTCTGGATACGTTACAAAAAATGAAAAGATTATTTTTTTTCAAACAATTTTGTGAACAGACAGTAATCACGGTACTTTATTTTCCCTCCCTCTACCCACGACATCTTCCACCCAAAGTAGTCTGACACCACGTCGAGACACAAAGAGACAAGGAGTCCTTCCAGACTCCGGGAGACGGTCGTACCATGACCTCCATACGTCCGACTCACGGGAGACACAGTTCTTGGGACCGAGGGAAACGAGACGACCAACTCCGATGGTTCCTTTTCGGGACCTTTGACTCCTCCTTCAGTCTGGAGAGTGTCTCAGTCTCAGAGTCATCTTTCTCGAGTGGACTGACGGAACCCAATCTTCCCGGACCGTGTTTCCTGACGACTCGGGTTCCAAGAATGTCCGTGAATTTCCTGACGTTTTCTGTAAAACACACACACACTTTTTTCCGTGTCAATATAAACAAGGTGTCAGTACTTTTAATGTGTAAAATAGAGGCCTGTTCTTTTCCGATCCCTCGTCCTCGTTTTCCGTACCTCAAACTTTTTCTGAATTGAAACAAGTTCGGAGACTGATCTGTTCCTTGAATCCCGAGTCTCTCCCCATTCTGGAGGGTCCGTCCTTGTTTTGTGTGTTGTGTGTGTCCTCGACAGCCCTCCCGAAGCCCTCGGTCCTCTGACGTGTTGTAAAGTGCTTACAAGAACCACTGGACCTGAGTAATGTGAGAAACCCGGGGTTAAAGGAATAGTCACTTTAACCCCAACCCGGTCTACTTCCGGTCCCGGGAAGGGAGAGGAGGGAGGGTCGCTGAGCCGGTCAGGAGGGTGTGGTCGGAGACCTCCCAACAATAGAGGAAACAAAGAGAAGGAACAGACTCTGTCCGGAACAAACGGGTTGACACTTTGTCATAAAGAAGGTGACCTAACATCTCAGTTTAGACAACCCCGCACTTAATTTGTGTCTAGGGGGACCACCTCTAAGACTAACGTACACAGACGCCGTCCCGGAGTCCTTAGACGTAAAAGTAAGTCCTAGCACTGTACCAGAACTTGAAACCCTACCAGATCTTCTGAACGCAGAGGTCACCTTACTTTACTGAACAAGGGGTTCTACTTACTTCACCAATCTTGATCTAAACTTTTACCACCATTTTTCATTCTTCCACGGGTCTCGTCAAAATTCTCTCGGGAATGAAGAACCGTGTAGAAGGACTATCGGTGGGACCCTCCCCACCCACGCCACTCCCAATCATTTCAAAATGTCTAATCATTTGTCAAAATATCTACAGACAAACTGTAGGTTCACCTCATCCACTAACCCATACACGGAGACCTCGACCCCCCTCCAGGTCCGACCTCGTCTTTGCAAATGATTGTCTCCGGATTGGCGATTTACTTGTATAGAAGACTGGAACCGACAGGAACGGGTGAGAACCGGGGAGTCCCACCTCGACTTTCATTCCGTCTGAATCGTGAACCCACCACAGACCCCCGTGAGAGGGTCCTTGACTCTAGTCCCCGTTACGAGTACCGACACGAAGGGACCGGGGATTTCTCCTTTTGTTAGTACAGATCTCTCAGAATAACCACAAACCTCCGTTCTCTCCCTATCTCCCTATTCGTAATTGGGAGAGGATCCGGCCCTTCGACGTTCTTGGGAGTCTAGTAAGGAAGAGAATCGACCTTCTGGTCTCCCTTGGAACGCAAGGGTTCTTCACAGTCGATTTTACGAGAAAGGACACCGGTCTGACGGAAAGGAGTAAGAGTACCACGAACTTTTAGGGGGGTTTATCCTATCTTTCTAGGGGAGGGGCGGGGTCCAACCCCGAGAATCTGGAGGATACTCCGGATTCCCTCGAAACAGGATCCATAACCCGACAACTTCTCTTCTACTTCGTCCAAAGAAACAACGGTTCTGACTTTCGATTATTTCGAATACTCTGAAGGTATATTTTAGGTTGAAACTTTTTACGAAAGACTTTAGTAAGACAAACCGGATATGTTAAACATAACTAAAGGAACTATATAGAACTCCGTCCTTCCGGTACTCACACCGGACTTTCCCGTCCATGATCAGATCCGTACCCCTGGGACTCGACTCTACGACCCGTTCAGTGAAGGGTGAAGGGAGACCTGGAGTTAAAAGTCCCAAATACTTAAAAGTCATCAATCGGACTGTGAGTCTGGAAAGACTTAATTGCTTTCTGACGTCAAAGGTAGACCTTTTTCCATATTGACCTCAGGTGGTGACCGTCTCCTTCAGTCACCGACCCGTTCTCTACCCTCCGGACTCGACACCGTCTCGTTTGTGGGACACTATCTTTGGTGGAAACTGACGGAAGGGAAGACTAGACTGAAAGGAGATTACGAGTTTTCAGTAGTAGAATTGTTGTCAGTACAGTTATATATTGGAATTATTCAAGAACATTTTTTGTAGTATAACCCGATTACACGAGTCTATCGTAGTGAAGATTCGACATCAAAAGATTCGGGTCACGTATAAATCGTCGGATGTATTCCAAGGAAATTAAGACGGAGTACAAAGTCTTCCTTTAAGCTTCCGAGTCTCGCCGAGTCACTCGTCCCCATTCTTCCCTTTTCACAGAGGATGGAGGACCCGGAAACCGAGTTAAGTGACTTGGGAGGACCAAGGGGTCGAGTCCACAGGGCCAGTCGGAGTAGGACGAAAACGACGACCCCGTCGTTCGACTCCTTTGTACTCCGTATCTTTAGTCCGGGTTAATTATCTAATTATGTCCTGAGATATTAATAGGACTTTCCCCCCAAGAAATACTTCCTTAGTGTTTAATCTTTTGTCAGGTAATTTAGGTCTGTGTAGGTACGTCCCAGGGTCGACCCCTCAGAGGTAGCGTCAGGGTTGTTGCCCGTCGACGTACTTTTATAGACACCGGTTCGTCATGACTACCGAGGTCTCCCGTCTGTGACCATCTATCTACCAGTGAACTAATGACGTAAGTAAATCAGTTGGACGTATATTACTTTACCCCGGTACCTGGACGTTCTGTTTCGGTTTCATTCACCCTTGGGAATTTTTCGACTACCATTTCAGTTTCAAGAGAGAGTGTGTGTCTGAGGGTGCATTAGTGTGTGTATGAAAATGTTCGTTTTGACACTCCGTTTCTTTTTACTCTCTCTCTTTTACCCATATATAAGTTACAAGGGATGGGGATTGAAGGGTCCTTTTTTTTAGATTGTTAGTTCTTTCTAGTTTTCATATGGATATATTCCATTTTGATTAATTTGACCACTTAAAATAACTTACGTTTAATATGGTATTATAGACTTGAAAAATTTTCTTAATTGAGTTTCATCTAGTGTCTGGATTTGCCTTCTTGATTTGATATTTTAAGAATCTTCTTTTATATCTTCATTTAGATGTACTAGAACCTTATCCGTTACTGAAGAATCTATACTGTGGTTTTGATGTTCAAAATTTTCTCTCCTAGTTGTGCAATCTGAAATATTTTAAAAATTTATAAACACGAAGTTTCCTGTGATAGTTCTTTCATCTTTCTGTTGGGTGTTTGACCCTCTTTTATAAAACGTTTAGGATATGTACTATTCGTTAAAAGTAGATCTTATATATTTCTTGAGTACGTTGGATTAATTTTTTACTTGTATTCTAGACTTATCTGGAAAGAAGCTTCTTCTATACACTTACGGGATATTCGTAAATACTTTTTTTAACAAAATTGATAACCAGTAATCCCTTCACATTTTATCCTATGACAAAGTATGGTGGTCGTACCGATATTAGTTTCTACGTCCGTTATGGTTCATAACCGTTCCTACACCCTTTTGACCTGGGAGTATGTAACGACCTACCAAACATTTTACCATGTCAGTAAAACCTTTTCTCAAACCATCACGGAGTATTACAATTTGTATATCAATGGTATACTGTGTCGTTAAGGTGAAGATTCTATATGGACTCTTTACTTTTACATACAGGTGTGTTTTCGCATACATACTTAGAAGTATCGTCGTAATAAGTATTATAGTTTCATCTTTGTTTGGTTTACAGGTAGGTACACTTACCTAATTATTTTGTACCATATAGGTATGTCACCTATATAATAAACAGTTAAATTTTTTACTTCATGATTAGGTACGATGGTGTAAACTACCAAGAGTTTTTACAGTACGATTCACTTTCTTCGTTCAGTACTGGTGCATAACATACTCATGTAAATATACTTTACAGGTCTTTTTTGATTAGTATCTTTCATCTACTCAACGAATCCGGACCCCCTGTCCCCTTCTACCCCCACTTACGATCATCTATATCTCAAAGAAAACCCCCACTACTATTGTAAGATTTAAGACGTTGAGACACTTATATGATTTTGGGCAAATTGACATGTGAAAATTGTCCCCTTTAGACGTTAAGTCAACGATACAAGATAGACTGAGACACTGGGGTACCTGCCGTCGTGTGGATATTTAATATAGTTATTCTGAAAAAAAATTCATGTGTAAAAAGTCTAGGTATCTTGACTTGTGGATTATTTTCCCACGTAAAAAGACATACATTTAATATGTAGTTAATTTTCTAAAATTGTGTATACTTTTTCATGTATTTTACTGGGGATCTTAAAAATTTCGTATTTAATAATGTCACGATATTAATCCCAAGGTAAATCACATTTATATCATTTAAAAAGTGATTCCTTCCGTTTCTCCTCGGTACTCGTAAAACCAAGTTTAAAATAAATCACAGACAGAGACGGTTGTCTTACAGTCGGGATTTTTTCACGGACCGAAGATCTTTTACGAGTTAGGTATATACAGCTTCTTTTCTGTTTACCTTTCCTAGGACTGTAGAGTTTGGGTGGTTGAGGATTTCTCCGGGTAACCTCGGTGAAAGTTTATGAAAGAAAAAATAATACCATTTTATGTGTATTGCATTGTAAATGGTACAATTGGTAAAAATTCACCTGTCAAGTCATCACAGGTTATATAAGTGTGACAACACGCTGGGTAGAGGTCTTGAAAAGGTAGAACGTCTTGTCTGTGAAATGTGAGTAATTTATTGTTACGGAGTAGAGGGTCGGGTAAGATGAAACACAGAGATACTTAAACTACAGAGATCTATGTAGTACATTCACCTTAGTATGGGATAAACAGAATGAGACGGACCGAACGAAGTGAGTCGTGTCAGATGTTCCAAGTTAATAAATTATCGTTTACAGTATGAAAGGAAGGAAAAGTTCCGACTTATTATAACGTGATATAACTATATGGTGTAAAAAAGAATAGGAAAGTAGACAGTTTCCTGTAAACACAACGAAGGTGACCGATAACACTTACTACGACGATACTCGTAACCACATGTTTAGAGAAACTCTAAGACGAAAATAAACCCCCCCCTATATATGAGTCTTCACCTTGACGACCTCGTATACTATTAAGATCAAGATTAAAAAACTCCTAAGTGTTATGACAAAAGATATAGTAAAAGGGGTAAAATTTAAGGATGGTCGTCACGTGTGAAGGTTCGTGAAATTACGGAGAGGTGTAGATTTAAGTCCAGGTTTAACAGGGGTGTCAGTTCGGGTGACGTGGGTACCGACATCCACCATTCACCATTTCCCGACTTACTCCCACTACTTAGACGTCCTTAAACCTCTGTCTCACTCGTGTCCCAGGGTCTCATCCTTCCTACTCTAAAGTCGAGACTTTTACACTTCCGTCGAAAAGGGTAAGAGAGAGGACCCGGAGGATAGTGGTGTAAGGGTAAGGGAGTCTCCCCTCTCCCATTCGACTCCGTACTCCTGTCTCGTCATCTCAGCTAAACCCTACCGTGTAGAGTCTCCTGTCCTCTCCCTGGACCCGGGGTCCTCTCTTTACCAACTCCCGACCTCTTAGACGGGGGTTGGTTAAGAGTCGGAGGTTTTTAAAACTGAAAATGATAGTAAGTAACTCACTTATGTATTGTTCGGACACTGAAGTCATTGTTACAATTCACTTATACATGAAATGAGTGGTTTAAACGTAGATGACTTTAAATTTTTTCGTCGTCGTGCTTATACCCGGTCTGTACGACATCTGTAAGTCTGTTGTGATCTGTTTGGAACGACCTTAAACGGTCGGGGACCACTTTTGTAGCTTGGGAAAGTTCCGGGAGGGTCGGAGGGATGGGGTGGGGGTCTTCAGACTTCGCCCGTCTTACCCTTGACGTGTGAGGAGGTGTCCCGATCTCTTTACCGTCCGAATCCCAATATAAATAGGAATGTAGAAATAAATAAATAAATAAAAATTTGATAAATAAAGCAACACGGCACAGAATCAACACCGTACACCCTAGATCAAGGGACTGGTCCCTAGCTTTGGAACGGGGAACGTAAACCTCGTACCTCAGAGTCGGTGACCTGGTGGTCCCTTCGGGGATAGGAATGTAGAAATCGAGTGAAAGGACCACCGAGTCTGTCATTTCGTAGACGGATATGCCCTCTCGTCCCGAGTTAGGGACCCAAACCCTTCTAGAGGACCTCTTCCTTTACCGTTGGATGAGGTCATAAGAACAGACCTTTTAGGGTATCTGCCTCCTCGGACATCCGATGTCAGGTACCCCAGTGTTTCCCAGAGTGTACTAATTCGGTGAAGTGAAGTGAAATAAGAATGTAGAAATCGAGTGAATTGAATAGTGGTCAGGACACTTCATCCAGGACAATAATAATAAGGGTAAAATGGCTACTCCTTTGGGTCCTTACACCCGGTTACCTTCCTCGAATTTGACCTCTCTCCTTTAGACGTCAGATCGTACGAAAACCGGGACTGGAACAGAGAAATAGAAACTTGACTCCCCCACCCGGACCTACTGTGGTTCTCTAGAAACGTCGTCTCGAGTCGCCGGTCGACGACGAGACACCGAAAGGGGCTCGGGGCGGGATAGCGACGAGGGACCCAAGTTCGGATCCCACCCCACCCCCGTCCCCGCCCTCCTTCTTGTCTCGACGGAACGTCCAGTGACCCGTTTCCGAAGTGACGAAGGACCCTGTTCAGGTTCAGACATTCCTCTTACAATTCTTCTTTAAAGGTGCCGGAAAGGGGCGTCGGTCCCTAAAAGGTGAGGCGGACCCGTCTGTGCGGAGGGGTCCCTGGACCGTTTAGGTATCCACAATTACCTGTCGAGCCGACTCACGATCCTTCTTATCTTCTGGACTAAGACCAAGGACGGGACCCTTTTCCCGTGCTGACGGTGTCATTCTTGTCCGACTGACTCTTACCCCTACCACATCTTGTTTCACAAGCCAGGTCTTGTTAGGGTCTCTCTCTGCTCGTCCCTCTTCCTTGGCAGTCTCCTTTGAAGGACGTTCTCCCCTGGACTCGACCTCCCGGTCTCCTCCCTCCTCCAAAAGGCCCCGTCTGTCCTCTGTCGTCTTGTCTACTCTTATTACACCTGATCGAAATGTTTCCAACGGTACTTGTATCCTCGACCCGTCATCGGTCCTCTCTCCATCTACTTTCTTTACCTTTCAAACTACTTCGTCTACCACGTTAGGTCCTCTGTCTGTCGGCAGTGTCCCCTAAACGACGCCGGAAACGTGACCGACAAGGGAGACGACCTTTGTGGAAAGGGAGTGTCGCAGTGGACCAACCAAGGTTCAGCCGGTACGATTTGTCCCTTTGGAAGGGACCGGTGAGGACGACGTAGTCAGAGATCGTTGTGGAGGGACGAAGTAAAAGCGGGGTCGTGAGTAGTGATGGACATGAATAAAGAAAGTCTCCGGTGGAGGGAGGACCTCCTACGTGTAACGTACTCTAGTCTCCGGTCGAACAAGGAGTAACTGAGGAGTCTCAGTCCGTGTATCGACCGGGAGGTATATATAACAAATTGACTTGACGTCAACTCAGACTACTATTTTCCTTCGAATATTATTACAACAACAACAAAAAGGACTCCTGATGACATACGGTCCGTCACACGATTTACGAAATGTTTGTAATAGAGTGAATGAGGAGACTTGTTGAGATACTCCCTCCACGACGATAATAGAAATAGAATTACCATTCCTTTGTCCCGGTCTCTCCAACCCATTCAACGGGTTCCTGTGTGACTCGGTCTTAAACTTGGGTGTGTAAATAGGAGATCTAATCGTGACAAACTATCTTTATATTGTACTTGGTGTATTCATTGACTTTTAAAAAGATTATCGATGTAATTTTTATGTTAGTCCACTTTCATTAGAATTATTATCAAATTTATAAATTTATAAATTATTATAAATTGTAAAATTAGACTATATAATTTTTATGATAGTAGAGTTTTTATAATTACTCAAGAAAAATGTAAAATAAAATAATACAGAAGTTCTACACCATGCAAACGTGTGTGTTGTGAACAATTTAAAAACAGTCTTTTACTAGATATAAATCTAAAATCCTTTAAACGTCAACTTTTTCATCTGGGCGTATAAGTTCAACAAAGTTTGTATGACATTACAAAAGATCGGTGACGCAGCTCATAGTCAAAAATTCGAATGTACATTTAACTAATTTCTTGTACTATTGAGTCAAGGAACCGACGTGATCAGTGTAAAGTTCCCGAGTTTTCGGTGGACACTGATCGCAGGTGATACCCCATGCGTCGGAGTAGGCTACCCTTCCGTCCAACCCACCCTCTCTGGACCCCCTCCCTAAGCCTCGTCTGTCCCCTCTTTTCCCGTCCCCTCGACTCCACCGTCCGGACCCGTGTGGATTTTTACTCCACCAAACTGGTCGGTGCTGAGGATGGTTCGTCATGTCCAGACCGGGTGAGTGCTCCGCTAGTGGAGGATACAATCAGACCCGAAGACGGGTGGTTCTGTCACTACCGGGAGTCTGGGGACCCAATTCGTTTACCACAAAAAAGTACCCCGAAGATAGGGGAGGTTATGGTGTTACTTCCCTAGGACTCCTACACACTCCGACCTAGACGTGGCCGAGTCCGATCCCCAACCTACTAGAGGGAGACTGGAGGAGGACGACACCCGCCGTCTCCCGCACCAGTCCACTCCCCGGGACCGATTTGTGGAGACCTCACTTCTTATAGACCCAAGGTTAAGGTCGAGTCGGTTAGGGTACATCACACTGGAGTCTGTTCAGTTCAAGGGAGAGACTTGAAACGGAAGGTGTAGATCTTTTACATCTGGTTATTACTTTACGAACTCTCAAATTACTACCTTCCGTTACCGTGGGGTGAGGTCATGAGAACGGACCTTTTAGGGTACCTGTCTCCTCGGACCATCCGACGTCAGGTACCCCAGCGATTCTCACCCTGTGTCGACTCGCCGAAGTGAAAGTGAAAGGTGAAAGTACGTGACCTCCTCCTTTACCGTTGGGTGAGGTCACAAGAACGGACCTCTTAGGGTCCCTGGCCCCTCGGACCACCCGACGGCAGATACCCCAGCGTGTCCCAGTCTGTGTTGACTTCGCTGAATCGTCGTGTCACACAGGTCGAGTATCATTCGCCAGTTAATCGTTGTCAGAAGGATCTGTAACAGGAAAAGGCCAATTTTTGTCCTTTCATCCGACCTGTTACAGGTACTAGTGGCCTTTCCTCTACAGGTTTCACTCGACCTCTCCCTCACTTAATTAGACCTGTCTACTCCCAAGGGAGGAGTCCCGAGGGTGTGGAGGGCACACTGTGTCTGAACCAATTGACGGACCAATTGGGCAGCTCTCACCCCTCCCTCTATACGGTGAGGGTGTCCGGGACCCACGGCTTCGTCCTGTATTCTTACCGGTTCTCGGCGGAAGGTCTTTACCCCTCCTACTCAGTTTGACTTAGTCTCCGTCAATTCCAGTGGGACCCAGGGATCTCAATGAGTCTCACTGGGACCATATACGGACCGTTCTTGCTACTCACCTGACCCAAGGTCCTCTCGTCCACCCTGACCTTTAGTGGGTTCTGTTCCTTTAGTTGTCCACCTTTGAGGGACGTCCGTCTCGTGTGATCTCTTCGTCGGCTGTCTCCGACTTTCACCGGAACCCACCCATAAAAACTCCCACCCCGTCGAGGTTGAGGGAGAGGGTCAGTCGTAGGGTGAACTCGGCCCTTATAACCAGGGTCTAGGGTCGAAAGGGGTGAAGTCGAGGGGTCAGTGGTTTGGAAACGGGACGGGTCTAGGCGGGTTCTCGCTCTCGACTCTGTTGGGATTCAGCTGGAGACGGGCGGTTTCCAGAGGACCGAGAACGGTGAAACAAGACAGTTGCAAAAGTTGTAAGGGAGGGAACAGACAGTGGGAGGTGACCTTGACTACGAGGATCTCCATCCTGTTCAGGCAGGACGAGTGACGACACACAGGACCCGTGTCGAGTCTGAGACTGCGGGGTGACTCATGAATGGTCTAAGAACGGTCCCGTCATCTGAGTCTGGAACCACCCAAGAGTAGTGTAAAGATTGTGAGTAGTACACCGATACCCAGTCGGAGAGAGTCGGAACAAAGGAGTAGACATTTCATCCTTTGATTTAGGGACACTTCTCGAATCTTTTGGGTCCAGTCTTTCACCCCTCCTACCTCGTAGGACGGTCGAGATCATTCGTAGACTACCGAGAATGAAGTTTGTGTCGACACTCGTCTCGTTGGATGTCTTACCCCTTGACTCCGGGTTCCTTCTGTACGACTTTCCGACGGGTCCCTCCCGGAGGGACAGGGTGGGGAGGGGGGGTGGGGCGGGGGCCTGGGGTCCGGGACCAAAGAGGAAGGTCGTGGAGACCAATCTAGGGAGAGTAAGTTGCAGGGACCCTCAAAGTTGGGTCTCCAAGTTGGGTCGGAGAGGGCAGTGGAAAGACATACCCTAACCCGGACCGAGGATCGCGACCTCTGTCGTCTCTACCGACTGAGACCACGATCCCAGTGTGTCGATCCCGACACACACACACACACACACACACACAGATAGTGAAGCTTTTATAAGTGACCGAGGAGTGACATGGGGTTCTCCCTCCGTCAAGTCGGGTTACCACTCTACGACCTTGGGTCTTCAGACTTACCTGCATTTTATACTCACTGTATTACGTGAAAAGGGAAGGATTCAGGGTTAGAGGATGGACTGTTTCTCCCGAGACCTTGTACTACGTACAAGTCAAGAGTCGTATCCCGGGTCGAATAGGAATTGTGAAATCTTTGCCGTTCACAAAAACAAACAAACTGGCAGTCAGGATACTCCCGTACTCCCGTAACAAGACTGGTAAGAACCACGGGTCCACCTACTTACTTACTCACCTTCCTTCTTTTCTTCCTTCTCTACCTCCCTCCTCCCCTCTTCTCTCCTTCCTCGACGAAAGCACGGGTGACGTAGAAGGAAGAGGGTGGACCCTCGACGGAGTTTCGAGGAGAGTAACTCACAACGCGGTGTACACCAGTCCCTCCTCTCGACTCGTCTCTACCCTCACACGACCCAGACTTGAGACGTAGACGGAGAACGGTCAACTGACTTGAATCGGAGGAGTTGTAAGAGGAGACTGTTTACTCCTACTAGGATGGTTGATTGAGTGACTTAACATCCCTCCAGGTTTTCTACAGACACTTATGTGACTTGGGTGAACATTTGACTTCTCACAATTCCTGACAGAACCACGTCCGTCCCAATCCGAGACCTTGGTCTGAAGGATGTGAGTTTAAGGACGAGATGACGGACGTTTGGAACGCGTCCTAGGAATTAGAGACACCCGGAGTCAAAAGAATAGACATTTTGTTCCTTCTAAAGTCGTGAGTGCAGTGTCTCAACACTCTAAATTTACTCTATTATATCTTCTTTGAGAACTTAATCCCCTCTTACGTACCGTCCGTGAGTTATTTACCACCGAGAACCCTTTCTAAGACACTTGATGTAAAGTGATTTCACACTTACTCATTATTCTGGATGATACGGGGGGAGAGTCTCCTTAAACTTAGAATTGTCCTTAATTTCCTCACTTTAGGATAAATTACCACCTTAAAAGTTTTCATTTCCTCCTTATATCCCCAATCTCTTCCTGGAAGGATCCCAGGGAGTTTTAGTCAACGACGGACAACGTGTTTAAGACGACCCAGGGTCTCCTCCTGGTGTGTCACCCATTCCCTCTTGTCAGAGTCAGGGACTCCTTGGAGGAGAGACGAACATCTTTGTCTTTCGTTGAACGGGGGTCCTGTCACGTATTGAGGTTGTGCACCTCACGGAGACCGTCGCACCGACCGTTGTCGGGTCCGGGTCGATATTCTTCCCGAGGTCTTGGTCGTTCCCTTGTCGTCTCGGTCCCGGCCTTCCACCCCTATTCGTGGTCTACACTACTCCTGACTGGACCCTGGTCACTCCTTCACCACCCGAGGGAGGGTCCCACTCCCCCTCGGAGTAGAGGGTATAGATTCAAAAGAGATGATCTTGGAATCATGGTCCGATCGCGGACATCATCTTCCCGGTATCAAAGACGTCGGTCTGACGGTCCCAAGTTGGGACCGAGATGGAGAAAAGTTGACACACTGGAACACTGTAGTCGCACCCCCTGTCTCTATCTCAATCGACGCCCGTAGGTAGGGAGTAGAGAAGGTCACGAAGAAACCTCTTTGTGAAGAAGGAGGGAGGAAAGGTCGAGTAACCTTGTCCACTCCGACGACCGTACCCTGGACACTGGTCTGGGTAGTCTGTCGTGACTCGGAAGGACCCGTCCCAAAAATAAACACACCAGTACACTGGTGGTCAACAGATTAATTTCATTTGGGACCCTGGACACAGTACTAATGATTCTTCTCTGGGAAAAGATGGCTGGATCTTAAACCCCACCATACTTGGACCTCGACATCTTCTGGTGACTGCCGTCTCACCTTTCTAAGTCGGAAATACTACACAAACTCGAAGGTCTAGTTTGGTATGGAGTTGAAACAAAGGGTTCAGTCATTTAAGAGAAGAACCGTATTTGGTCAAACTCAGTCCAAAAAGATAGTGAACGTAGTCTTTCTCAGACTTTAAATGTATCACTTGAAAGAATTGGAGAGACAGTTAAAGTCAAAGGAGAAGATGTTTTTCCCTTACTACTATTTTCGTAAAAAGTCTTCTTTCCTTCCCAACAAGATCCCACTAAGTTTCCCAACTAGTCTCAGGTTGTGAATGGTGCCTGACACTGTATACAATCGGTGGATTATCGTTGAGAAACCACAAGGTACATACGACACGATTCAGTGAAATCAGCACAGGTCGAGAACCACTGGAGTACCTGATATCGGACGGTCTAAAGAGACAGGTATTTTAGGAAGTCCGTTCTTATGACCTCACCCAACGGTGCGGAGGTCCCCTAGAAGGGTTGGTTCCCTAGTTTGGGTACAGAGAATGTAGAGGACGTGACAAGCCCCAAAAGAGATGGTTATCGCGGTGGACCCTTCAGGATCCACAAGTCAAGTCAAGTCAAGTCAAGTCAACGAGTCAGCACAGGCTGAGACGCTGGGGTACTTAGTGTCGTGCGGTCCGGAGGCCCAGGTAGTGGTTGAGGACTTCAAATGAATTTGAGTACGGGTAACTCAGTCACTACGGTAGGTCGGTAGAGTAGGAGACAACAGGGGAAGAGGAGGACGGGGGTTAGGGAGGGTCGTAGTCCCAGTAAAGATTACTCACTTAAGAAGCTTACTCCACCGGTCTCATAACCTCAAAGTCGAAATCGTAGTCAAGAAGGTTACTTGTGGGTCCTGACTAGAGGAAATCCTACCTGATCAATCTAGAGGAACGTCAGGTCCCCTAAGAGTTCTCAGAAGAGGTTGTGGTGTCAAGTTTTCGTAGTTAATAAGCAGCGAGTCGAAAGAAGTGTCAGGTTAAGAGTGTAGGTATGTACTGGTGACCTTTTTGGTATCGGAACTGATCTACCTGGAAACATCCGTTTCATTGCAGAGACGAAAACTTATACGATAGATCCAACCAGTATTGAAAGGAAGGTTCCTCATTCGTATTCACAATTGTTTAGACCGGGACCCTTCACTTGACGTTCTCGTGGACCCTTTTTCGGAGAAGGACATTGACTCCCCAGGGTCCTTTGACCCCTCATTCCCACCCCACCTCCTGTGAGTAGTCCTCCTGACGAAAAGGTAGGTCTAGTGTCCACCGTGGTTCTTTTCGAGATCACCCACAGTACTAATAAAAAGGTGAGGAGTGTTACTTCGGGTAAAATGTCTACTTCTTACACTCCGAGTCTCTAATCCATGTTAGATTCAATCTAATTGAGATGGTGGGTGAGACGACCGAGTCGGGGAGGGAACCTCGTATAGTCACGCCAGGGTACGATCCCGGTGGAGAACGGTTCGGAGTTAGGGTTGATCCGATTTAATTATTTACCGAGACAATAACAATTTACTTCCGAAGGTAATCATTAAGAGCCACCGAAACTTTTCCCGTTTTTCAATATTCGTGAGAGAGGGAGGGAGGAGTTCCCGCCGAAATAGAAATTGGGTGCCGAGGACGGGTCCCTTGAAGTTACTTTAGATGACCAAAGGGGAAAGACTAGAATTCATCATCTCTTCGACAGTGCTCAGTCTCCGCCAAATGGGGGGTCTCTCTCGGACTGCGTCAAAACGATTTCCTTTGGTGCGTTCGGAGTTCCGAACCGTGCTGGGAAGGAAGGCCTGTCCGGTCCTACGGACCCCACCCCCACCCTTGCCGTGGAAGGTGAAGGGAGGTCTATTGACGGCCTAGTAAGAGTGTAGACCCCTGACTCGAGTGGAAGCCGAAGAGGGTGCATCGGAGGAACTCGGAGTCAAAGGAGTGGGTATTTTACCGTGGGTGGATAAAGTCCCAACAAAACTCCCGTAGCGCCTCCCCTTTCAGGACATTACAAGTCGTGTTCCTAGACGTGTTTCAGTACTCACAACCTTAGGAAGGGGTTTTGCCTCTCTCCTTCCGTGTGCACACACGACCGTTCCTGTCTCTCTCCTAAGTTTGGGCCAAGAAACCACTGAGGTTCGGGTCTGGGAATGGAGGTCCTTGCAAATGGAGAAAATGCTCACTCTAAGAGGGGTGGGAGAAGGAATTATGAAAAGGTGGAGTCGGAGGATGGGGCGGGGCGGAGGTGGACCGTCGGGAGCCCCTGGAGGGTCGGAGTCGGAGTTCCTCGGCCTGGAGGGGCCGGACTTGACGACTTTTCTTTTTGACAAAGGAGGGGACAGGTAAGTGGATCGAGCCTGACTCTTTGCAGGTCGCTCTACGAGGGGATGGGGGTGGGAGTGGGTGCTGTCTGAGAACCTGTGTGGAGGTGACATCGGTCCTATCCACGCTAGTACACAGGGAGCCAGAGGGACGGACTATCCTTCGATCTGCGAGTGGGCGAGATTAGGGGGGAGGGGGCTGAGTGAGACGAACGAAGACCAACCACGAAAGACTACCGTCTCCGCCCTAGAGTTGGAGTCATCGGTTACTTCTCCGAGTGTCCTCACGAAGAGCAACAGTGCCGTTGTCCCTCGATGTAGAATGATGGGGGTAAGGTGGCTCTGGCGAGAAGGGTCCTCGTCGGTCCAGTGTGAGGCCCCCGGGGTCAAGATGGAATCTTGTTCCTACCCCAGTTTCAACTCCCCGTCAATCCCGGGTTCGGGAAGAATCTACGATGGTCACATCTACTTTTTCTTCTAACAGACCTCGTCTTGTGATACCCATCCGAAGACAATCTTCCCTGTTCCTTTAGGTTAAAGGACATAACCTTCACCGGTATCGTGACCTCCCCGTCCCGTACTCCGACCCGTCAAATCCATCTTTATTCACATCATCCACGAATCGTTCGTAAATCCCGGAGACTCGGTTCCGAGTGGGTCCCGTCCCACCCCTTGGTTCTACTCGTCGGTGTCGACTTGATACCCAGAGTGTCAGGGAGTCAAGATCCGTCCTTCTCTCTTGGTTCCAGTAGTTCCGGTAAGGGAAGGGAGGTCCGTCGAACATGAGGTAGAAGTCATATCAGTACAGGCCAGAACCCGTAAGTAATTGGAACTTGAGAGGGGTCCTTTCTCCTTCCACTGGTCCAAGTAACAGGGGTAAAATGTCTACTCTTTTGGTTACGGATGGACCATTGCATAGAGTGGGAACCCGGGACCCCGGACCGTGACCCGGGTTCGTCCCGAGAGATCCGGAAATTAAGGGACCGCACCACCGAACAGATTCCTTCGGGGTACGGTGTCACAACTGTGACAGGTGGGAATGACTACTGTGTCCCTACGACCCCGGTGGACTTGGGGTATAAATTGTTCCGTCCACTTGGTCCTGTCTTTCGGGACGGGGACGAAGACTACCGAGACCCACCCCCACGTCGTTCTGTCGGAACAATCAGGAAGATACTCACTCAGGTCATCTAGTGAGGTATGAGGGGTAGAGTTCTTCGGGTGTCAGATCTTACATTTAACCACATCGGTGACACCTTTTATCATACCTCTCAGGAAATTTTTGATTTTTATCTCAGGGCATACTAGGTCGTCAAGACGAGGACCCGTATATAGACGTCCTTTGAGATTAAAGTTTTCTACGTACGCGGGGTCACAAGGATCATCGTGATAAATGTTATCGGTTCTGTTTCTTCGTTGAGTTACAGGTAGTTGTCTTCTGTCCAGTTTCTTCTGTACAATACAGTTGTGTTACCTTATGATGAGTTGGCAATTTTTCTTGCTTCATTACGGTGAACGTCGTTGCATCTACCTGGATCTCTACTAGTGTGGTTCACTTCCTTGAGTCTTCCTCTTTCTGTCTATAGTATACTACAGTGAATGTCCATCTTAGATTTTCGTGCTATGTTTCCTTGAATAGATGTTTTATCCTATCTGAGTGTCCACCACGGATCACGATTTCTTGGATGGTTGGTCACGTCCTCTACATTCTCTGTGCTCAAGTTAGGGACCCTACCCTTCTAGGCGACTTCCTCCCGTGCCATTGGGTGAGGTCAGAAGAACGGATCTCTGAGGTACCTGTCTCGTCGGACCACCCGATGTCAGGTACCCCAGTGTTTCTCAGTCTGTGCTGACTTCACTGAATTGTACGTACGTGTTTGTATCTTTTGTTTAAATACCAATGGTTTCCCCCTTCCCACCCCTCCCTATTTAATCTTTAAGTCCTGATCGTCTATTTTTGATGACATAAATTTTATGTATTTGTTGTTCCAGGATGACATATCGTGTCCCTTACATAAGTTTTAGGACATTATTTGGTGTCACCCTTTCTTTTACTTTTTCTTATTCATATATATATATATACATACACATTGACTCAGAGAAACGACATGTAGTCTTTGATTCTGTCGTAACATTTAGTTAAGATGAAGTTATTTTTTCTTCTTAGGTGTCGGATTGATCCTCTGTCTGGACGTTACTGGCGTGTCACACTATTTACGACGTCCGTCTTGTACCTGTCTTGTTATTTCCCGAGTGTTCTCTTCCCCACGGACTTGGACGGGTCGTTTCGGTCCCCACTGGAGAGTCTCCGGTGTTCTGTACATACATCCGGAAACGGTCCGTCTGCTCGTTTCCTTCCCTCACGGTCCGTCTCCCTTCTCGTAGACGTTTCTGGTTCTCCGGACGGCTCGGACCGTGTAGTCTCCTTGATGTTCAGTTCTCCCTCTGACGTCGTCCTGGATCAGGCACCTCACTTGTGCGTCCTGTTCTGACATACGGGACGTCAACCCACAAAGTTAGAGAAATACTCGGTCGTCCGTGGGTGTAAACGAAACGAGGTTTACCATCTAAGCATCTGGGGAATCTTGGTGAAGACTTTTAGGGTGAAACTCTTTACAACCTAATCTTCGATTTTGGTGACAGTTGATACCGATGTCCGGTTGTTGTACCTACTTTAAGTGTCCCACTCTCCTTCTCCAGTCCCAGTTCTTTCTTAGTAGGATATACTGGGTGAATATAGTTCAAGCCTCTTCAGTCCTATCACCAATGGAGACCCCCTACATCTTCTAAAATTCCTCCCACAGGTCTCCCGTCATTATTATAACACTAAGAACTAGACTCACAACTAAAGTGTCTACACAAGAAACACTTTTAAGTAGGTCGAGATATGAATTCGAAACATATAAGAAGACATACATCGAAGGCGAATTTTTTTTTCAATTGACGAAAGGTATTTGTAGTCACGTTTACATCTGTAATTTTGAAACATTAAGGTGTTAGCCGATACTCGGTCCGTAGGTCTACTGTATCTTATACAAATATAAGTAAAAAATATAATGAGGGCTTACTTTTGTGTCTGAGAGTGTCTCTCGCGAGTTTGAGGTCTCTTGAGCAGATGTCTCGGGTCCGAAACTCCTTGGGGTCGAGTTCTCCTTCGCATTACCACGAGTCAAGATCCAAATCCCCTACCTTCTATTTACTCCCCGGACCTCGAAGAAGGTTTTGGAGACCTCTCCACCCAGAGAGACCGAACCGACACTCGAGGACTTTCCGTCCCCGGAGAAAACGAGTGAGACACAGGGACCACGAGTCTCTCCCTGGACCGTGTGTCACCCAGAGTCTCCTGGAAAAGACGGTCCCGGAGAAACTGGTCGGGGTGCACCTCACACCTTCTCCTCTAGACAAACCCTTCGACACCAAAGGGTCAGTGACCGACTCAAGGTGTGGTGTTCGAACGTTGGTACCCACCCGCTACGACGTCGTCCCTAAGGTCCCACCCCAACCATAACAAGTTAAGAGGGGCCTCCCCTCTCGACGCACGTCTCTCCCGAGACTCGAGAACCCCTAGTACTAATACCCGTCCTTTAGGGTTGGGACGGACGGGTGGTCGGAACGACCTTAACCATTGTTGGGTCGAGACCCCTTCTGTTTGACAAGGTCTTGGTCTCTCCCGACGTAGACACCCGTCCTACGAATTGTCGGCGAGTTGTCCACAGAGGAGGACAGGGCCCCCTGAAGGGAGGGACCGAGTCGGAGAGAACGGGTGAGACTTCTTGGTTGGAAGGGGAGGGTGTAGGGCAGACAGAGGTGAGTCGGCCGTAAAAGGTTTGATGGAAATGTTAAAGACGGGATTGGGACACGATGGGTCTCGTAGCAAATGAATTATCAAAAGAAATTTTGGTACAAGTCAACAACAGAATTGAACGGGAACAATTTATAAACACTTTAGGACCTAAACTACAAGGTCCAAAAAAAGATTGTGTGTAATTTAAAAGTAAATTTTATAGTGGATTTTGATGGGACACATGGAAGTGTTACCTTTGCTAAAACATGTTACCAAGTCGGTCCTACCACCAATAATAATAATTATTATTACTAATATCGGAGTGCAATCGTCGTACGACATACGGAGAAGGGGTGTAAACGTAAGTCAGAGTAAGTCAGGAGGGCCAAGGATGTGGTACGTGTGGTAACCGGGGCAAAATGTCCACTCCTTTGATTTCGAGTTTGTCATCATCGCTAAACGAATCCCAGTGTGTCTGTCCTGAAACCAGGACTAAGTTCCGAGATCCCGAGGGCTGGATCCTCCTCCGTCCCTTCGTTCTCCGTAAAAGGACAGAGGTCCGTCTGAGTGTTCTCGGTATCCTACCGTAGGGTACCGCCTCTCTCAAACCTAATCTGTACTCCTTCCTGAAGGACCGATCTTTGCAAATCCGTGCTCTTACTAACCGGCTCCTGCCTTCGACCCTCAGGAGTTTTGTTCTATTTCCGGGTTGACCCTAGTACGGTCACGACGGATCTCCGTCCTCTTACCTGACTTACTGGAGAGGTTCGGAGTAGGTTCGGGTCTCTAACCCACGTGGGACGGTAGTTCCGTCGGAAGGAACGGCAAAGGGGTTTCACAGATAATCTGTGCCGTTCCGTACACCTCCGAGGGTGAATTTCCTTGACCCTTGGAGAGTAGAACCGGGACGGGGTACTTCCTCACAGTCCTTGTCGTCCGGTCCCACCGTTCCGTGATAATCGAGTGGGAGAAGGGAAGGGTGGTGAGACCGTCGAGGGCCTCGAGTAGAGGCTCCAGACCTCAGTTTCCGGACCGACGGGAGCCTTGGTGACCCCGACGACCCGGTGGGAACCCGGTGGACTCGGTCCCTTGGACGTAAAGAAGGTAGGAGAGGTCCCCTAGGAAAAGTTTTGAGGGACTAGACTTTTCAATCTGTGTATGACTGAATTCCACAACGGAGAGGTTATTACTTAACAGCCAAAAAAATTTCAGTTTCATAAATAAAGAGTTTTGTTTCACCCATAATAGAAGGAAAGATTAATCTGTTTATTATATGCGGGTCACTAAACTTTTGTCATATTTTCACTTACGTTTTAATGGGTGTAAAGATCGTAGATCTTTTGTCACCGGAAACGGTCCGTCTTCTCTCTCCCTTCCCTCAGGGTCCGTCTCCCGTGTCCTAGATATATCTGATTCTCCGGCCCGTTCGGACCATGTAGTCCCCTTGGTGTTCCGTCCTCCCTCTGACGCCGTCCTGGCTCCGACACCGTACTTACGGGACCTCTTGTCACGTACGGGACGTCCACCCATAAAGTTAGGGAAATACTTGGTCGTCCGTGGGGTTGACATCGGTACTCTAGGGACTCCCGTCGATAACCTCGAAGTCCCCAGAAGTATCGGGGACCCAAAACGGGTCAAGTCACGGCGTGTGTCTCGTCTACCAATCCCAGGTAGGTGTACCGCTCCGGAAACACACTCCGGGACTGTTGTCCTCTCCAGCCTCAAGACTTCCTCCGTCGAGATTCCGGGAGACCCTTCAAACCTTCCGTAGGTCCTCCTCCACTCCTTATGGATCCCAGCGCCTCTATCGTATATCAAGTCGATTACCTCTCCCTCGTCCACTTGCCCCGTAAGACTACCCTCCTGGACGGGTCCCTCACTACCCCACACCCGACTCGGGGTCCTTCGGAACGTACGCCACTGAGGGTCCGACTACGACCGTCCGAATGTGGTCGTAGACGGTCCTCCACTCCCACTCTAAGTCCACGAGGTTAATGTCAGTAGTGGGCCCTACCAGAACCCCCACTGGGGAAAAGGTTCTTCGACTGAAAACTCCTTAAACGAACCGGTACCTTTAGTACTGTACAAAGGCGACCGGAGTCGACAACTAATTTGGAGGTAGGCACGTTGATGGTTGGGTCCTTCTTCGGAGAAGGAGTGTCGCACAAGGGGCGAGGACAAAAAGTACAAATACCCGTCCACCAAACATCTCCCTAGGCGTGGGTCACTCCAGTTGACTCTTTTGTTCTCAGCGGTAGGACGACGGGGAGTAAGATCCTCGACGTCCGAACCCGGTGGCAGTGGGGACCCGTGTGTGGGGGAGGAGGACGGAAGTGGGCGGGGACCACGAAGAGGAGACAGGACGAACGGGACGTCGGAACACGGACGGGTTTGACAACAAATAGTTGTGTCTGGTCTTTCAAGGCGACGGTCGTCTTTGTGTGAACCGCTACCGCGACGGTGGGGTGTGGGACGGTAGTTGTGTGAGGGTGCACGACGACCGGTGGCAGTTTCGACGCGAGAGTGCGCGTAAGAGTGGGGGAGGACGGTTGTGTCGACGAGGGGCGACGAACCTTAGCCCGAGTGTGTGCGCACAAGCGACTCCCAAAAAGAGACACATGAGTTCGGAGTGTGAACATTTGTTCCGGTCGTATGTGAGACGGGGGACTGGATCCCACAGTCAGAACAGTGAACGTTGACACACTGGCACCCGTTACCTGAATTGTAGAGACCCGTAGACTGCGGAGTAGACATCTTACCCCTATTATTAGTGGAAGATCCACAAAAGGTTTCCGAGTCCCCCTCGACCCGCTCTCTCGTCCGTAGGTCCTTCACGATCTAGTCGCCCTCGAGACTACGACCACGACAGCACACAGGAGAAACCTCAGACCGGTGACCAAAAGGAAAGGGTGCGGACTGACGACCGGAGTGGAGCACCAGTGTGGAAGGACCGGGACACTGGAGTTCACTCCGTGTAGTGGATAGACGAAGAGTACAGGGGTGGACCACTTTACCCAAATTATTGACGGACCGACCCGGGTCTCCGTACGACACTCCCCGTGTCCCTTGACCAGTGACAACACGAAGTCTTCGGGTAATCAGGACCGGTGTCGACGTCCCACAACACCCGCTTACCCTAACCTTCCCCCGTTGTCGGTGTGTACCCGTAAAAGTCGGAGGACGGTAGAGGGTGAGTAGGGGAGGAGTTGGGAGTTCGACTCCGTCACAAAGATAAAACCGAGACGGTACCCCGACGTCAGATGGGTTTCTCCGGTGCCACCGGGTAGAGACGTCGTGGGCCCCGGAACGACTCAACGGGCGGATGGGGGGAGGGGTGGGTGAGGAAGGAATCCCGTGTCGCCAAGAAGGGTCGTCCTAGTGACGTCGCGACTCGGGAGGTCGCATGGCAGAGGAGGACGAGAGAACGAGCGGGATTCCGGTTCCCAGGGGCCAGAAGAGGGGTTCAAGGGGAGGTGGGATGGTAGAAGAGGTCCTGAGACAGAAAGGAAGAGGAACCGATCTCTTGGACGAGATCTAAAAAGATAAGACCCCTTGTCCCCATACGTCTCCCTATCTTTTGTTTACACTAAATTCTTGACTCTATTTAGACCCGACTCGTCCTCCCACACGCATTACCTCTTCCTCCGAGACGTCACCCACCTCGCCGTTAAGTCCGGTCCACCCACTCGACCCGAAGAGGGGTGCGCCGTCGTGGTATAGAAGGACGAAGAACTACGTTTGTCCACTTGGACGACCTCCCGTCTAGGACCGGACCAGGAACGAGTTTCCAACACCGAAGAGGTAAACTGACACTCTCTGATAGTTCGAGACCGGTGGTGACCCTCCGGTGACCTCTAGATAACCGAGTCCCCTTGGTACCATTGGTCCGACGGAAACCCCGCGACCTTTCTTGTGTTTACCTTTGGGTATATGATGTACATAGCTATAGGTTGTACACATTCAGTTCGATTCTTCGACAGTTTTATAATATGGAAGTCTCACTGGACCTTTCGGTTCAAACTTAAATCTAAAGAACCTAAGAAGTCTCAGGGAGGTCTTGTGTTCCTCCCTGTCCTCTCTCGACCCACCCAACCATTGGTGACACGTTCACCCCGAGATCTCGTCAACCGACTAAACCGTTTTTGTATTTGATACAAAGTTAGGTTAGTCATGGAAGACAAAAAATGAAGGAGGGTCCGGTGACACCGGTTTTCTCGATCTTCCGTCATCCGTGTCACCACCAATAATGGAAGTAAGTTTAGGGTCCCGACGGTTTTGGCTCCGAGTTAATTAGAAAAATCAGAAAAACTCCGAGTTAAAGGGGTAAACATTTTACCCTGATTACTATGGAGGGACTATTTCAATAACATTAATGATTTTCTCTATTCGGAACATTTCGGGAATCCTACCAGGACCTTGTATTATTAGCGAGTGATTCGACACTCGATAATATTAAAGAGGTGTATACACGTTACTATCATAGTCTCGTCCTTCATCAGACGGACAGAGAAATAACGCGTGTACTACTTTATCCAGTGAGTCGATTCGTCTTCGTCTATACCTTGATCCCAAAGGTTGAAAGGGTGTCAGAACCCAAAAAGGGATCGATTTTTATTTTTTTACCACCGGGTTATTGCACTTACAGAAATTAAGTCACGTATGAAATTTTTGCCAATTATATCGTTTAAAATACCATACAAGTAAAACGATGACATAATCGACTAATCCCGACGGCATTGTTTATTAGCGTTTGATCCACCGGATTTGTTGTCTCTACATGACAGAGTGTCAAAACCTCCGATCTTTAGACTTTATTTCAAGAGTCATTACGACTGTGGGCTTCCGAGACTTCTTCTTAGATCAGGGACGAAGTGAGGATCGAAGACTACCAAACGTCCGTTCGAGACCGTAAGGAACCGAACCTCTTCGTCGGGAGGGCAGAGACGGAAATAGAAGTGTTCAACAAGACAGACACATATACACCGAGAGAAGCACACGGGTTTAAAGGGGAAAAATATTCCCGTGGTCAGTCTAACCTATCTTAGGTGGGACAACTGGAGTAGAATTGATTTCTGTAGACGTTACTAGGATAAGAACTTATTCAAGTGTAAGACTCCATGACTCCTACTTCTGAAGTTGTATCCTCAAAACACCCCCTGTGTTAAGTCGGGTATTTTTGGCGTCACTTTTTAATACCGATGGGACGTACGTCATAGTCTGACGTCCGTCCCCTTTTTGTGGAGACCACTACAAAGTCCCGGCACGAGTGTCGTTCAGAAGTTTTACACAAAGGACTAAACACAATTTAGACCACGGTTATTCGATTTTCCCGACTTTAGAGGGTAAAAGGTGTTACTCAGGAGGTGACCGGTACTTGATTTTCCTAAAAATTGCTGGTCATGACAAAGGTCTGTTCATGAATTATTTGAGAAATTTTTATTGACCAAGAGAAACCAACCGAGTTGAGACGTTAGGACCTACGGTAGAACAAAGATGATAAAGACAGGAGTCTCTTCTCCATTTTAAGTCGATCTCGTCCGTCTTACTGTGTGACAGAACAAAACGTGAACCTATCGAATAAAATAAATTTAAAAAAGGGAAATTCTAAAATCCCTCTTTCAGAAGTGTGTTTATCTTTAGGACGTTCTTACCGTGTTATCTGTGGATGCATGGAAGGTGAATTTACGTTGCCAATAATTGGAAAACGTCCTAAACGAAATAGACATCGTTCAAAAAAATCACTTGGTGAACTTTTCTTCAACGACCGTAGTACTATAAAATCGGGGTTTATAAATCGGTACTTAAAGGATCCTTACTCCCGAAGGGACCATCGAGTCGACCATATCTTAGACGGATGTTACGTCCTCTGTGGTCAAACTAAGGACCCAACCCTTCTAGACCCCCTCTTCCCTATCCGATGGGTGAGTTCATAAGGACCCGAAGGGACCACCGAGTCTCCCATTTCTTAGGTGGACGTTACACCCATCTGGACCCAAGTCAGGGACCCAACCTTCCTAGAGGACCTCTTCCCTTGCCGATGGGCGAGGTCATAAGAACGGACCTCCCAAGGTACCTGTCTCCTCGGACCGTCCGAAGTCAGGTACCCCAGCGTTCGTCCTGTACTGACTCGCTAAAATTGAAAGGGATCCTTGTCTGACAAAAGGATATATTCGTGTGACTCTTTTGGTTAACAAGGTATCATAGTAGAGGATAGGTCAGGTATGAGTTTAAACTGTTCCGACTAAAAATTTTTTAAGACTTAGACTACTTAAATTTTAGACACTTCAAATCCCAGAACTGTCATACTGGCCACATTACCCTTTAAAACCTCGAGAACTTTTAATTGGATCATAGATCTTGAGAAACTGGGTATGGTGTAACTGCAAGGGAAAGGAGTAGAGGAAAGAGATCCCTCGGTCGAGGGACTTTCGGGTTTACGTACGAACCCCACCCCACGAGGACCTTAAGGAAAATAAGATTCTGACTCTGATTAAGATTCTGAATGAGAATCGGAATCCTCGTGGACTTCCTTCCGGAGGACCGGACCCCCGGACGATGTGAACGGACCCTCCGGGGATCTCCCTCAGCGTTTCTGACCTAACCCCCACGTCCCTGCGTCCGAGGTGGTCTGGAACTGACTCCACTTCTGAGGGTCTGAATCGTGGTGGGAGAGGTTTCGACCGGTCCACGGTCGGGTGGCACCAACGGTCGCGACGGTAACAGTGTCGGAGAAAGACCCCTAAAGGTCTGTCGCCGGATCTCCTAGTAGGACCGGAGGTCTTTCCACTGACGTTTACTTGTCACTTTCTTCTTTTTCTCCTTTTAAGCCGTTACTTGAAGAGACTCAAACGTCCCCTGTCAGGAGAAGGGGAATAGACGTTTAGGTCCCAAGTTCTAATTTGGAAACCAAAATAAATAAAAAAAATAAAAAAATTTTGAAACCAAAATTTTTGACAAAGTATTGATCCTTGTCGTAATTAGTCATCTTGGCACGTTTATTTTTCCCCCGGTTGTTTCTACCTCCCACACCCCTTACCGACCAAACACTAAGTCTTGGCGGAGGGGGAGGTTGGGGGTCCGAACAAACTCGAACCGACGTTCAAAGTCGGTTACATAAAGACCTACCCTGTCCTCGGTCCCCAGTCTATTTCAAGGTTGTATAAAACGTCGTCCGGACTGTGAAACGGGTCACGAGACCCGGACACTGTCGACGGTCCTACCACGCAACCCTTTCAATCCGGTCTACCTCGACCAAATTTACCCAGACTCCCTTGTCCGTCAACTGATTGGTCTGCTGAGTCGTCGTGGGTCGTGTTATTGTTGTGGCAACTTGGTTGTACTGAAGGACCCGGTGGTCTCCAGGACGTGCGGTAAGGACCCTATAGTGATCGTCGGTGGTACGATTAGGGGGGTGGGGTGAGGGCCGTAGGGTAAGGGTAGAATAATAGAAATCATTTTGTTCATTTGCGACTTGTGTGGTTCGTGGACTGTGCGTAATAGATTGAATTAGGATTGTTGTCGAGTCACTTTATCCATAACAATAATGGGGGTCTGTCTGTCTATCTGTTAAACAAAAACACATTCTGTCGAATGTGTTTATCATTGTCTATGTGGACGTCCATACTCCGGGTAAAATTTGTGAAGGGTCCGCAACGGATTAAATCACCCCTTTGGCTCCGCGTCCTCCGTTGTGGTAAACAGGGCCCAGTGTCCCAACCATCCACACTTGTCCTTTGGTGACCCTTGATCCCCTCAGGTCTACCTCCCGGGTGCGGACGTGGTGGGGCACTGACAGGTCTACCCTTTGGAAAAGGTTCTGTCCGTTCTCCTTCTCTCTGACCCAACTCTAGGCTTTGTTTCACTTCCGCTTCCAGACGCGAGAAAAGGCAAAGGACTGTTCGTATTACTCGCCGTGGGCACCCTTATCTTTGCGTCTGTAGACTGGGACTCGGGAACCGGCGAGAAGGAAGGAGAGCGGACCGGGGCAACCAGACCTGACACACCAGAGTCCGGAGTACCCTGTCAGTGACACCCTGTCTCCGTTCGCCCGTCCGACGTCCCCCGGAAGACAAAAGTGGCTCGACGTACAGTGGGGAGAGTTGAGACTCCGCGGGTCGCCTGTCACTCCCCGACGGGACACGTGGAGGGTGTCGGCTTCGACTGACAGAGTTTAGACGTCAACTCGGCCGACCCAGGTCTGGACGTGCCTCCGGTCCGAAGGGCAGTGTAATACCTTGAGAAGACTATCGGGTTCCGGTGGACGTCGTTACAGTGGACCGCCCATCTCTATCAGACGAGAAACAGGAGTCGTCGAGACGAAAGTGGACGTGCACCTGTTTGAGTGCATGGGTCCCCTCGACGACAGGGGACAGGGTCGACGGACGTACGTGAGTTACCGGAGACCTACCTGAGACTCCTTCCTTGTGGTTCCGGAACGAAACCTCGTGGACGGATGTGTGAGGTTCCGTCGAGGAGGTTGTGTTCCGTGGTAGTCTTCCCAAGAGTCTCCTCTACTACAGATTCGTTTCGTGATCTATCTTTTATTTGGCACTGTTACAGACATAGGACGAGGAGTCCCCATGAAGTCAACCACATACGACAACTGAAAGAATACAAATGTCTGTATAGGCACGGAAATAGATGTATGTACGAGGACTGTAAAATTTTTACAGTACGAGACTGTAAAAATTAATCTTTCCTTGGTTGAGAGAAAGAAATGAAGAGCTCTGTGGTCCTTGTAAAGAGGTACACCCAAATATAGGTAGATTACCGACGGATCATAGGGTGGTACGGTAGTAAATGTTGTCGTTAGGGGATGACTACCTGTACATCCAACAAGAGTCACAAAAACGATTAGTCAGTAGGTGGGAAAGAAGGAAGTGTGTTTATAAATAATTGGGGACTGATACACGGTCCGTGGAACCATTTACGACCTATATGTCTCTACCTCTTTCACATGTGCCAGAGGGTTACTATCTAGAAAGTCAGGTCGCCTCTCTGTTTGAAGATTAGGGGTCCACGTCATTCTCGACTCGTCCCTTCCTCCGAGACTTCCCTGATAGTCTCGGTCTCGGGGACGAAAGGACCTGTGACCCCTTCCGGAGAGACCCCACCACTGTAAAGTCGTCTCTAGATACGGTCCTCGGTTAGTAAACTCCTCACATCCCTTCTCGTAAGACCCGTCTCCCTTGTCGTACTTGTTCCTGTCTTAGCATACTTGTGGTACACACACCAGACAAACCCCTTCAGACTCTAAGGGGGATTCCGCTGTCACATCCCCACTCCAACCCCCACTCCGATCTATCCGACCCACCTTGAGTCCACTCTTTCGGAACTATGGTTCGGTTCCTTGAACCTGAACTAAGAGAGTTGTCTCGGAGAGTTGTACAGTGACTCAGATCTGTCTTATGACGGCCGAGGACGGATTTTCTGTGTCCTCTTATAATTACAAGTCCTCCTTTAGAGACGAAATTTACCTTCCAAGCAAAAGGACGATCTTCAAGTTTCAGACAGGACTCGAAATCCCGGTTCGTGCAATGGAATAATGACTCAAGGGGTCTTTACACTGGGTCTCTCTAGTTCCTAAACGGGTTCACTTTGTCGTTTGAGTGGCGGTTTCCTTTTTGGACTTCGGGGTTGTCGGTCGAAAGTCGAGGACGCGATTTCGGGCGGGGGAAAGTGGACCCGTAAGAAAGACCGTCGGTGAGTTTTGTCCTTCGCCCACTCCTTTACGTAAAAGTCTTAAACACCTTGTGGGTGCTCACAGTTCGTGACACGGACCGGATCCTCCATGTCCGGACACTCCGGTCGGACCTCCCACGAGTGTCGGGGCTTCTGTCGTACTCAGGGGTCAGTAGGAGTGAGGTCTTTAGGAGGGACGGGGCGGAGGGGCGGGGGGCTTTTCAACGACTTTTTAGTACGCATTGTTTCACCGGTCCCCAAAGGACGAAACCATTCGACCGAATGAGTTAAAGGGAGTAAACAGGTGGGCCGGGTCTGCCTCGTTTCCCGTCGGTAGTTTCCACAGACCCAGCTCCGAGGCCGTCGGCCCACTTACCCGGCGCCCCCTGAGTCAGACCAGACCCGGCCCCCGCCCCCTCCCTGTTCCGGCCCCCGTCGGCCACGGTCCCCGCACGACGCGCGATGCGCACGACCTCCCGCGCTCGGCGGCGCCAGCCTACTCCGTTAGCGCCCCTTGCACGCCGACCCGGGCAGTCCCCGAGGCCGACCCTTCACCCTCCCCTCCCTCGGCCGCCCTGGCGGGCGTCGTCAAGTCGGGAGAGGGGCGCGGCGACGAGAGGGTCGGTGGACACGACCCGAGGTCCCGCCCGCGCAGCCGAAGACCGAGCCGGGTCGCGCCCACCCGCGCGCGTCCGCGTGGCGGGCCTTTCCGAACAGACCTAGGGGGAACGGAGGTCCCGCGGCACCGAGAAATATGGGGCCCGCTAACCGCAAGACAAGAAGCGTCCAGGAAGGTGCGGGGCGGGGGGAGGGGCGCGTGACACGACTGCCTGTGTACTCAAGGACAATGCTTGCGCGTCTGTGTGGACCCGTCGAGGTGCACCCGCAGTGCGCGCGCCTCCGGGGAGACGGAGACATAAACCTCTCGACAAGATTCAGTCGGGATCTAAACAACAGGACATGAACGACCTTGTTCGCGACACAGAAACCCCTCCAACGAATTGGAGAGACTCGGAGTCCATTCGGCAGACAGGTTACCTCTACTACTATCATAATTATGTATGGTTGGAGTGACCGAACATCATTCTTAATTTATTCTGTCACGGACATTTCACAATTCTGGGTCACCAGTAATCTTCAGTGGGTTATTTCCTATTGGGACTACTAAAAATATCTCCTCTTTTAACTCGATGTTCGGGATGGACCGACCCGAGTCCCTCAGACATTGTCCTCGTTCTGACCCACAGACCCAAAACAGACAAAATAAAGGAAATAGTCTAAGTAGGAAAGACGTCATAGTGAGTAGAGAAGTGGGTCCCGAACGTTGTGTCGTGTGTAAAGAACTATAAACACGGGTGAGATGTCGTAATTTTTGCCTTCCACACCGTGGGGCCCACGACGGTCGAGGTGGTCACCGGAGGACCGGACCCGACGACGGTCGAGACCGGGGACTGTGTGACCTCAATTCAGTGAAGGACGGAGTCAGAGAGGTAGACATGACATCCCTATTCTCCGGAGGAGAGAGGGAAGAGGACCCTGGCCATCTCCTACTGAGTCTATTACCACCCCTTTCGGGTGTCTTTGTCTTTTCTCCGAGAAAGACCTCGACCCCCGGGTGACTCACTACGTTCGAAACCCGAAATGCACGTTAGGTCGTTCTCCCTTGTCCCTACTAAGACCCTTTCACACTTCTCGGACTCTCTCGTCTCCGTAAGGACGGGGAACGAGAAATTTTAGTCTGTCGGCCCCACGTCCCTGTCTCGGAGTCAGATCTTCAGACTCCCCGGTTGTGACCCGCGTCTGAAACGGAGGGGGTCCAGACACCGGTGTGGTTTCCGAGTACCAGGCAAACTAGACAGACGGAAAAGGCAGTTCACCCTCGACACTATAAAGGGAGTGCCCCGACAACACTCCTCATACTCTCCATTGGGGTTCTCTCCCGTCTCATGTAAGACACAAAGATCCACCCTCGCGTCCCACTCCCTCAACTCTGTCTTCCGTCGGGGATTTCCGAACCGTGTCAGATCAGTGGGGTCCGATCACAGGTTCCCGGGGAAGGGGGTTTTCAGTCTCTCAGTGTCTGGGTTAAGGTCTGTATTGTCTGGAGGTGACTGTCGGGTGCTTCATGTCCTTCAAACCTGAGTTCTCACCCAGGTTTGTACCAGAGACGGTGTATGATGGACACACTACACTCCGTTCAATGAATGACAGAAACCCGGAGGTAAAAAGGTGTACATTGTACCCCTATTATTAAGGACGACATACTCCGACAAAACTCCTGTTCTCTTTTACTCCCCCTGAAGGGAGTACCAGGTCACCAATTCTCAGACGGAAGGTTACGTCCCCTGCACCCAAGGTAGAGACCAACCCCTTGATTCTAGGGTGTACGACGCCCGTCGATTCCGGGGGGGCAGGTGTTGGTGACTCGGACGCGCGAGACCTCCGGACCTCTGTGTCTCTTTGGGATCGCAGACGTTGCTTCTGGGGTATGTGGCGTTGATTCTGAGCTGTGTCGGTTTGTTTAGTTAAAAAAAAAAAAATTTCTTTTACTCCATTGATACTTCACAAGTATGATCACCGGTAACGACAACAACATTTTACGTCAAAATGCGGTGACGAGTAGAATTGGACAGTGTTCACCCCGGTCCGTCTAATAATAGGAGAACCCAGAAATTCAATGTTTACACATGACTTTGGACATCACGGAAAAACAAAAGAAGTCAACTATCGGAGTGTGGTACTCGAAATCACCTTTGTCCAGACAAACGAACCTCTGAGATATTCCGTTATAACATAAACTGTACACTCCTTCTGGAATATACAGTAGGTACCATGTCTACTCTTTTAACTCTGTCCCTCTCCAGTTCATTGAACAGAGTCCAGGACACCCATCTTTTACCAACCGGTCCTAAATTCGACTCCGGACGGACTGAGGTCTAGCAGGGTGGCGAGTCCCGGGACGGAGAACACAAAGACGAGACCCATAACACGACGGGAAAGGACTCCCCCGGAGAATTTCACAGGGGTTCCGGTTCCTGTCAGTACTAATGACAAGCGAAGGAACAAAGGGTCCCACACCGAGTTCGTGTGTCACCCAGGAGTCAGACACGACGACTGGTCCCTTTATCTCAGAGTGAATCGTCCCCCTACTCAGGAGAATCTCCCTTCACTGAGTGTCCGGTCGACTCACACGTCCGACACAGACACGCAGATGCACACACAGAGACACACACCCATCCCCACCCCGCACTTGGCCCAAGACGTCTCTACTACACCTCCCTTTAGGTCCGACCACTAGGGCAGGGACGGCAGGGACGGCTTAGTGTCTGAGTGGGAGGAGAAAGGCCCGGGACAAACGAACTCCGGAGACATGGTCGAGGGTGAGATGGGGTTGCGATGAACACGGAGTCGGGAGGTCTACGGAGGAGGTGTGGAGTCGTGGGATGTGACTCGGACCCCTCCCCACCCCCCCGCGGGAAGAGCCGGACTACGTCCGTCGACCGACTCCAGTGTCGACCACAGTCGAGACCACTCTTCGACCGAGGAGGGAACGGGTTCCTCTTCGAGAAACCCATAGAGGTTCCGACCCGGGATGATAAAAATCTATGATAGGGGAGGAAAGGGGAGGGTCGGAGTATGATCGACCCCCTCCTTTACTGAGTGGAGTTCGGGTCTGTCCATCTTCGACAGAGTCACTCGGGGTCCGTCGGGACGGACGGAGGTCGGGATCCCGAGGGGGTGGACCCCAGTGGTCCTCACTGGACGGAGGGTCGGACTTCTAGTTCCGGGTCCTAGGGTGATCCGAAAGACACCCGAAGGAGACGATAAAGAGAGTGTCCCGGATCTCATCCGACGGGGGTCATCCAACATCTGGGAGACGAGTGGAATCGTCTGAGACCCGAAATTGAGATGAGACCCGGACCCGATCCGGGGTCGGCTCAGACTCCCCCGGTCAGTCTAACTCACCTGACTGGTGGGTGACCGGAGTCACCCCTAGTCCCCTTATCTTTCTTCCTTCTGGGACAAGTTACCTCTCTCCCCTCCCGTACTTCTGGGATCCATACACATACGACTCATCGCACTGGTCAACAGGGTCGAACGGGTCCATACTCCTTGAAGGACCCCTGAAATTTACGGTTGGTCCTCTCAAGACCCAGTCGACTCTACCAACCAACGGGACCGTGACTTTACGCCCGACATAGAATCCCTTTCCCGTCCACAGTCCTCGAACAAACCTACAGGACCGGATCAGGGTGGATCAGTACCG
Organism: Capra ibex; assembly: GCA_006410555.1. Taxonomy (NCBI): domain Eukaryota; kingdom Metazoa; phylum Chordata; class Mammalia; order Artiodactyla; family Bovidae; genus Capra; species Capra ibex. The sequence goes on along the minus strand of SJYO01035988.1, from coordinate 16,281,881 downwards.
ACTTCCTGGTTCAAGAACCGGGTTCGGACGAGACGTCAGTTCTCTGGTATTTGTCTTCAAGTGGAGGACCCCTCCCTGACCCGGGTCCGACACGCTTTCCGACCATCGAGAGACACCTGACTCTCTGGGTCCTTCGGGGACCAGCCCCGTTGAGAGGAACGATTTCGGTCACCCCCGTTCCAACCCGGTCAGTCGTGTCCCAATCCACGTCCCTCTCGTCTCGGGTACAACACCCCTCCTCCTTCTCGTCTCCTTTCTGTAACTTTTCTCGTCCTTTATCACTACTCTCCTGTCGAGACTGTAGTCCCTCCGAGCCAAGGTCCGGGTGAATGACGACCACGGAGTCACGTGAATTGACATTTTACCCGTCTCCCCGTGGACAGACGGACGGAGTCAATGAACGTCACTCCTGACACTCTGTCACAGACCTCTTCACCCACCACCGACCTTTCGTCCCCGACTCCACCAACTAATCAACCTCCCCCGAACCTCCCCCGAACCTCCCCCGACTGGCGGGCGTCTCGAGAGTCGACCAGTCTCTTCGCCCGTCGCCTCCGGAACGGGAGGAGAGGTAGGGTCCAGTCGTAGACGAGTTGTTCCGAGGACCGGGACTCCGGAGTGGAGCCCCAGTACAGTCTCAACGACACCGGCTCCGGGTCTGGAAGTACCGTCGTGGGGCGAAACGGAAGCAGGAGGAGTAGGAGTCCCACAACCGAGAAAAAAGCGTCTGATCGCCACTCTTCGGACCCGTCGACGAGACTGGGCTGACTCTACCCGTCGGAATCTGTTTGGTGAAGAGAAAAGACCCGGAGTCAAAGGAGTGACCACTTTGACACCCCAATCTACTCCAGAGACCAAAAAGTTATAAGTAAAAAGATCACCTTAGAGAAAAGGTCAGTTTCAAGGTATACGTGAGTGATTTGTTTTCCCTTGACAAAACAAATCACCCGTTAACTTTACGGGCCACCGGGGGAGATGGGGTAGGGGACGGGGGTGTCCCCGGGTTCCCGAGTCCGTCTGTGTCATACTCCGGGAAGAAACCCCACGGACGGGAGAGGTTGTGATAATAAACACGGAACTCCCGTTCCCACAGGAACAAGAGGGGTCCGTCGGGCCTCAATCTGGGGTTCGGGTCGTGGACCGTGGAAGATGATTTAAGAGATTGAGGGCCAAGGACAACTGTGACTACAGACAGAGTCGGGAACAACGTCTCAAGTCACACCGGTGTCCGGGGAACAGGACAGAGTCCTTTCAATTCCTGGTTTTGGTCGTGGTGTCGATTGGAACACCCCGTGAAGGTCCGAACATCTCTTGAAGGTGCATGGAGTAGAGTACACGGGTCAGGAGTCCTGTCCGGACTCTAAGGACACACTGTCCCTAGACCGAAGTTCTACGGGGGTGGACACCCAGTCTCGACCCGTGGAGCGGTCCTCGGGACCAGGAAAGGACCTCGGCGTCAGACCCCGTGGACCGGTCTCGGGTCCTATCCGGGCTCGAGAGGGATCGAATAGGGCCCTACGACCGTGGACGTCCGTGGTTGTTGTCTATCTCCTCCATCCTTAGCTACTCCTTCCGACCTTTCTCCCCCTTGAACGAAGGAGTAGAACCCCCAGTAACAAAGGTCGAATGGTTGTCCGTCCCTATAAGGGCGGGGTGTGTAGTGGAAGGGGTCACTCCCCACCCTTCTCCCTCCCTCGTACCCTCCTCCCCCCTCCGGTCCTGGAGTCTTCGACACGACGTGTTTACCCATGCCTCCTACGGTCTCTGGTCCGTCGACTGGGTCCCAGTGGGTTCCCGGGTACTCTCCGGGGGCGGCCGTGACTGTAGTCGTCACGGGACGCCCTGCACGTCAGGAGGACGGCCGAGGAGACCGAGAATGCCGTCGTCCGCACCCCTCCCGGGACTCGCCTCAGTTGTCAAGGAGCCTAACACAGTGACGGAGGCGGACGGTCGAGACCTCGATTATTGTGTTTGTGTACATCCAGTGTTTTGAGGTAGGGCACCGGACCTAGGACGGGGCGACGCACTTGGGGTCCGAGTCCAGGACCCACTCCGACCCAGACCCTCCCCGGGCTTGGGGACCCAACCGGACAAACATGTTCGGGTGGGGTCAGTCCGATGTACTAAGTGTCTCCAGCTGTAGTTCCTGAATCGGCCACACCAGACACCTTACTACTATTGACAGTGTTTTTACAAATTTACTATGTTTACTTTTCACGAAGAAATACATATTAAAATGTTAATATTGGTTTTTTAAAATTTACTACGTTTACTTTAAACTATGTTTACAGGAAGTGCCGACTCCACACTTTGGACTAGAGACCTGAAACACGGGTCCCGAAGTCACGACTCCTCCCTGGTCCCCCTCTGACTCCGGGTGTGTCAGGGTTCTCCTCGCCGGGTTCGGGGAATGGGGCCTTATGGTACCTTTGGCAACGATGGGTACACCGCGGCACCCTCCACCAGACTGCGCGCCCCAGGTCCCACGGTAGGAGTCGTTTCGGACTCCATCGTTTCGGACGGTCGGCACTGGGACTCCGGACACCGGTCCCGGCGTGACTCCGTCGGTCCCTGTCTTGGCCCAGAATCAGGTCCTCACCCATCACGGTGGACCGTCTCCGGACTCGCGGTCTCTTGTGTAGGAGAAGGTGGGTAATCCCCACCCTTGTGAAGCCTGTCGGCAGTCTCCACGGGAACTCGTACTCGTGACGAATACTAAGAGTGAGATCGGGGACCGGGTCGGTAGGAGGGTGTTCCTGTCCTCTGCGTCACCCGTAGACTCGTCCTGAGACGAAGGGAATCCTCCACCCCTTTTCCCTTTCCGGAGTGAGTCACGAATAGAGTATCGTCCGACCAAGTGTGTAGAATAGACAGGTCGACCTACGACCGGGAGGGACCTCGGGACCGTCGAGACCGTCTTCACAGGGACCAGGACGTTCTCCCGAATACCGACGTTTCGATGGACCTCCCAGTGGAACCCGTCCCGACCCCCATCATAGTGTCTCCCTGTCGATACTCACCGGTAGTCTCTTCACGGCACCACAGCCCCCACGGGGAAACACGGAGCCGTCACAAGTGCCTACGGGGCGACACGGGTCCGGCCCCCGGCGTCGTGACTTGTGCACCTGTCCGGGGTCTGTCCGGGCACGGAGAGGTCCGACACTTTGGAGGAAGGCTCTTGATGTACTCGAGGAGGTCACTCTGCCGTCCCGTCCGGGTCCGACACGTTTGTGTCCGTCCGGAGGACCCCCTCCTCCTGCCGCCTCCGAGTCCCTCCGACGTCCGTCTTCCTCGTCCCACCGCCCAGTCCCTTCCCACCCACCATCCCCGACGTGGTCCCTTGTTCCAGTCTCTCCTCCAGTGGACCTCTATCCTCCTCCTGGAGTGAGGTGAAAAGGCCGGAGGTGAAGGGAGGAGACATAGCTCAGGCAGTCGTAGGAGGACACGACAAACCCACGGACAGAGAGCCCGGGGAAGTGACACAGGTAGTCTTTTTGTCGTTGGTGGGTACACCAGTCCATCACCCCGACGACTGGTCTTAGGACTTAAGGAATTCGGACTGGAGAACCGAAATGGTCATGGTCGAGGTGACACCTTGACGTGGGGTAGTACGGGTTCCTTTTCGGGTCGGTTTCAGTCTCGATTCTTTCCGTCGGTCCAAGGGGGACCCTGAAATAAATCTGATTACACTCCCTGTGTTATATGTTTCAGTCTGACGGGTGAGAAGAGGTCTCGTTTCAGGACTGAGGGCCTGAGAGCCTCCTGATGGACCTGCACCCCTAGAACTTCTACGGGCAGTTTGGGGACCAGGACAGACCCGGGACCTTGAAATAAAGGACGGGTTTGTCGACGCCCCGACAACCTTCATTGTCCTTCGGACCCGAGACACGGACCACTTTGTAGGGAGGTACTCCCAGTCCCTTGGAGAGAGGGTTGAGGGGACAGGGGGCAGGACATGCTGACCGGAGTGTTCCGACGGAGGGACTCCCGTCCCGGGTCGTCGTTGTTTCCGAGTCTGTACGAACCACTTAGGGATTCACTTGTCCCCTGTCGGTCCTAAGACCGCCACGTCCCCGAGAACAAGTAAGTAAGGGCCACTTCCAGAAAGAGACGGGTTCCGGGGACCCAGACTGACCCACTCGACTGTCGATATCTGGCCCCTGGGCCACGTACGTGACAAGGGAGGACATGGAAGGCTCCCGAGACGGGCGGACAGGGGAGGTCGGTCTCACGGACGGGTGCGGGTGGAGGAAGTGTCTACGGCGAGAAATGACGCTCAACGAGTGGGGCGGTGCGAGGGTCGAAACAACAGTCGGACGAATGACCCCAGACGACTTGCGACCCGAGTGGGTGGGCCGGCCTTCAAGAAGGTCCCGTCGGGGTCAGAATCAGTGGAAACACCAAAGCACAGACCTCACCCTAAACTGAGGTCAACCACGAACCACTTAGAAGGAACTGACTGCTGTCTATTGTGTCTCTGGGAAGACACATGGACAATACAAAAAAAATTATACATGCCCTATTGAAAATGAGGAGCGTTATTGGGTGACTCCATCCACCAAAATAATAGACGTAAAACTTCTACTCCGGTGACTCTGTCTCCCTCCAATTCACTGTACGGGTTCCGGTGGGTTGGTCATGTACGTCGACCCGACACCCCAGGTGTGGCTGTGGACTGCCTAGACGACAGGACGGAGACCTCACACCCCGGTCGAGTCCCTTCGACGGGCGTGTCGTCCACCTGTGGAAACAGCAACGACCCTCTCTCATCCACACGTGTCGAGCTCCCGTCGGACAGGGGTCGGGATCTGGGAGTCTAATTCAGAGTAAAGGGAATCGCACCGGAAAGGGGCAAGGGTGGGAAGACTTGAGTCCCGAGGACGGTGAGATGAACCACACTCACCCAGACTGGGAAGTTCCTGACTAACAAAACGATGTATTTGGGGGTTATGTACGTGTCGAAGTATCTGAGAACCCCAGCTTGAAGGGACGGAGTCCCAGAGTCAAAGGGCGAGACCCTTTACCCGACTGACCGAGTCTGGTGTACCACACTGTAAACCATTTGTGAGACTCGAGTGTAACACAGTTGTCAGATAAGTAGGTTCAGACACGTGGAGAGTTGTCGGTCCACTGACGGGTCCTTGAGACCCACCCCTACTCCGATATCAGTCCGACCCCACACACGAGGAACGGGGAACCCCGTTCAGATCTTGCCCCTCTATTCGGCCGACTAGGGCCCTCGAACGTGCCTGAGCCCCGGGACAACACGGTGGACTGTCACCCACCCCTGTGAACAGTTTCCGAGAAGAAACATCGTTTGTCAGTCTGTCACAGACAGGGCGGGGAAAACCGAGTGTCTTGACGTGTGACTCCCGTCTCCCTGAACTCCCCCCAACTTACCCCCGCCGACCGTTGCGGGGACGGTTGACGTCGGTTGTTCACCACCGAGCGTCTGGCCCGCGCCCGGCCATTGGGTCCACCCCCGTCGGTTACTCGTGGGCCCGACGACACCGTGGTGGCCCGTCGGACGGACAGAAACCGACCTCGACGTCGTCCTCCCCGGAGTCCGGTGGTCAGTCCCGACGCCCGGGACAGAGACCCTCCGGGGCCCGTCTAGACGGTGAGGTAAGTGCCTCCGACGGTGTAAAAATTGAAAAGGTACCCCCTCCTCCCACCCGACACCCCCGCCACACCGTCCCTACCGACCCTTCTGACGTGGGTCTCTACCTTTCTTTGAGGCTCTTGAAAAGAGAACAAGACCTAGGTCCCACCCGACCTCGAGGTCCGACCCCTCTTCCCTCCAAGACTTAGACGACACAAGTGGTATCCGGACTATCAGTCTCCCCATTCTGATTCCCCTCCGGGCCCAACGCGTGGGACTAATCACGGTCCCTGGGGGGACCCAGGACCGGATTGACTCGACGAATGGGAAGCAACGCTACCTTTAGTCGGGACCTTGTTGTGAACACTGACTTCGCCGACAGTCGACCCCACTCCCCTGCAAGGCTGATCGGTGGTCTGAGGAGCACCAGAACCGTCCTGTCACAGTCGTCGTTGTCCACGAACATGGGGGGAAGATGGGAGGCTCGAACCCGGGGAACGAGTTGTGTCTGGGTGGTTAGTGTATTATTTGTACATAAATATCTATATGTTAAAGTCTTAAGATTAAGTTCTTTATGTCGAAGAGTCCCCTAGGTAGTCCTAGATACAAGAATAACGTGTACCGAGTCGGGTAGATCCCTGTAGATGGCTCTGGTCTCCCAACCCCACCAGCCCCGTCTCGTGGCCCCGGTGGCGTCCGTCCCGCGAGAGTAGGCGTAGGTCAAGACTCGTATAGAGACCCGACCCCGCCGGCGAAGTAGTGTCCCGTCCTGGAACAAATTTTTGGTATAAACTGTAGAGAATTGGTTCGAAGGAAAGGGTCGTTCTTAGGATGAACAACCCTCTGAAAATTTTTTTCTCGGTTCTCTTCGAGACCCTCCCACCACTGGGGGGAGGACCGACCGTCGAACCAAACCCCATCATTCCGAAGCCTCCTACCGTCCGAGTTAACTGTGTGGGTGGTGCTCTCCTTTTAAACCCCTTTTGCCATTAAGGTTTTCCGGGTCATATTTGACACCCTTATTTATTTTGGAGGGAGGGAAGGGGACCGTCGTTCACGACAAAACTCTTTTTAGGAGTAAACTTCCACTGCTATTCTTTTGGAAGACCAAGTAGGAAACAGGTTTCACGTTCTCTTCCGGCCCACCGTAGTACAGGAACCTCTCATCTGTCTCCACGGGTGCCAGTACCTGAAAGAAGTCCTAAACCGACGACGGGGTCCCAGGACCCACGGTGGACCAACTGAGAACCTTTTTTTCGGAAGACTTCGGAACCAGGTACTGAATCCTTTTTGGTCATCGTTGTTACCCCGACACGGATCCCCGTGGATATTCCGTTTTGAGTGTATCCCTGATTCGCCCCTCCACCAGTCCGTCTTGGACTAAGGGGAGAGGTTAGGACGACAAGAACCACCATCCCCCTTCCCCCGAGGACCAGCGGTCCTGATTCACGGGTGGACTCGACTGGTTTGAATACCACCCACCCGAGTAGGGGGACCCGGTAGACCCCGGAGATGGTACTGTGTTATGACTGGACCGTGGACCGGGATCCCCGTGGAAGAAAAGGGGTACCGGACAAGGGGAGGTCAAATTAGTATTGCAACCGTCGGAAGGTTTAAGAGATGTCTAAATACGATAGTACTAATGACGACGGTAGTTTTTGTCCGACCCGAACTCCCGTTGCAATCTTCGACACTGGGTCGAAAGGAAGACGACAGTCGATACCGATTACAGATAGGAAACTTCCTGGTCCGAGGGAAGGGGTTTGTCCGGAGTAAAAGATTTAGTCCCTTCTTTAGTTGAGTTGTTGGATTGGTTTAGGGACGTATCAAAGTTTTTCATCTGAGAGAGATATATATAGAAATATACACGATAAATGTATATTTATCTATATATGTATATGTGCGTAGATATTTAATGTAAGATACCTCTCAAGAGAAAGGAGAAGGAGAAATAGGAACCGGTTGTGACTAACGAAGGTGACTCCACTGACCACCACCGAGGACCCTCCCCCCTCCTTTCCGTCAACCCACGGGGGAGGGGGTCGGGAAGGGTGTCTGTAAACGACGTTCAAAATGTAAGATGAAAGCAACGGTACCAAAGACATAGGATCCTCTCTCGACTGCACCTCCACCTCGGGCTCGCAAACGGTCGGGACCCTCCTTCCCTTCGTCGGGGCACCGTCCAAAAGGACAGACAGGATTCTCGAAAGACGTAAATGACCCACTCTCTCTCCCGTCAACACGTCGCAAGCCGGAGGTTAAGGTAAAATTAAAAAAAAAGAAAAAAACAGAAAGGAATTCACATATCAGGCAGTGGAACCGAGTCACGTACAGTGGTTTTTAAGAGGTCCCTAAAGTATCAGACCCCTCCTCTCACCATTGTCAATCGGACCGTCAATACACAGGGCCTCGGACCTCGAATCGGGGGTGACTGTTCGGTTCAGGATCCGGGACGTCAGACAAGGAGAGAGGGTCGCCGTGGTCGCTTACCGGAGTCTCGTCTCGGACGTCGACTCCCCTGTGTCCGTCTTCTCCGTCACCCGTCTCGTGGTCGACTTTTCCTTGGAACTGGTCGAGACGGGTGTGAGGAGACCCGGACCAGGTTCGACAGGGGAGGTCGTTTACGACCCTTGTCTCGGACGACATGGCCCCCCCTTCCACCCTCCCACCGCGCCACCTCGGACGATGGTGGTGGAAATTAAAAAAGAGGGTAAGGAGACACGACTCCCGAGAGACAAGTGACCTGGGACTTGAGCACTGGAAAACAAGGGAAGGAGTCTGGTGTCCACTCTACGTACCCGCCAGTCTACGGACGTCGACGGTCTACTTCTCGACGAGTCTCACGAAGGCTAGGTCGGTCTGATCGTGGTCAGACCCCCGTCCCGGAGAGGACGGGGGTCGGACAGCCGAGGGAGGGTACTCGTGGTGTAAAGAAGGACGGACCTTCCTGTCCCGTTCTCCTTCCCGACAGGCGAGTGGGTAGGGGTGTACCAAGTAGGACCACAGACGGCCCCTTACAGCCCCCATTATGGTCCGCCGGATCTACGGTCCCGTGTCCATTGTCAGACATTGTGAACCCTTTCCCGGGACCCCCTGGTGTACCGACCTCATCTGGTTCACTCGGGACCCGTGGGGAGTCAAGACCTCGGTCCCCCGTCCCATCACACCGTACCTCCGTGGGACCTCCCGACTATGTCTGAAGTCAAAGGGGTGAGTGGGGTCCCGTGAGGGTTGAGACGTCCGACCCCAGTCCGACTCCTGTCCCTTTGACGTGACGCGCTAGTGACCCGCGGGAGGGAGGGAGGAGTATGGGAGGAGACGGAGTACTGGTTCTGGTCTCGACGGTCCTCAACGGTCCGTCTCTTCCGGGACCGAGTATGAACCTGGAGCCGCCGTGCCGACCGGGTCCTGATAGGTACGTCCCTCCGGACGTGGAGACTGTCAGCCGACGTCGAACCCCAAGGGTAGAAGACACGAAACAACATGTCCAGACACAGTGGTTTCATCGCCCGGGCCATGTCGTTCGGAAGGAGACGTTTCGTTACCCCGTTCAACCCCACACGAAGATTCCGACGATGCTACAGTCGCACCAGACACGTCCTCCCCTTCCCGTCAATGCCCGGGTCCCTGTCCCCATCTTAGGGAAATCCCATCTGGGGGCGACCCCTCGTCCTATCTCCGGGGAAAACTATCTCGTGTCCACTCCGGTCGGTTCCACTCCTGGACAGTAGGACCCGTCTGACGGGGTCCCGGGGTGTCTATCTAGGTCTACAGGTTAGTCGCTTACCGGTCCTCTAAACGGGGTTAAAGAGAGATGTATCAATGGATACCGTCAGTTTGTTGTCCGACTAACGTCACTAAATATCCTTCGACCTTCTTTAGGGGTCCACCGGGGACCGAGGATCGGGGTCCCTTTGTGTCCCCACCATCCACCGAAAACCGACCCGGTACCGACCGTGTCCCGTCCCGGTCCGCGAACCGGGTGTCTAGTGCCCCCTCGTCGCGGAAGAAGAAGGTTCGAGAGTCCGAAACACGTGGGGTGGGGGGTGGGGGTGTGCGTGTTTGTGTGTGTTTGAATGAAACGACGAAGAGGAAGGTTGTCAACAAAGCTTCTAACCGTTATATTAGCAGAAGGTGTAAGGCAAGTTGGTAAAACTCCGACCTCGGACACATGAGGAGTCTCTTACACAGACGGTGTATCATCTGCTGCAAGTCCACCAGTCACTGAGCGAACACCTGCACCGGGTGGCTGGACCGGTCTTTGTCTGGTTCGCGTTTCACCCGTAACCAGGTGTCTGGGTTCCATAGCGATCCCTACTGACCCCGGGGGTTGTCTTCCACGGTGTGTCCAGTGCCCCATCCCCGATCTCGTCCTCGAGGGACGACGAGATCTCTTTTCTTTCTCCGAGGGAGGACATACTCACCGGGTCTGGTGCCGTTCCACACGGAGGTCGAGAGACGAATGGTGTGACGACGGACCCCGGAGACCCCTCGTCGGGGAGAGACCCTCCTGGACCAGTCCCTTCGTCCAAGGTGGACACTACTTAACACACTGGACTCGAGGGGCACGAAGGTAAGGGAACAAGTAGGGGATTCGGTTAGGAACGACTTCCGGACGGGAGGATAGGTCCCCGAGGGTCAGGTCTCACCTCTCCGAATCCTTGCTTTACTGTCCTTCCTAAGATTCCGTGACATAGGAAGGTGGAGAACCTTAGAAGCTCGAGGTTGACGTCCGAGTCCCGAAGGGTCCACCGGGATCACCATTTCTTAGACGGACGGTTACGTCCCCTGTATTCTCTACGTCCAAGTTAGGAAACCAGCCTTTCTAGGGGACCTGCTCCTTTACCGTTGGGTGAGGTCATAAGAACGAACCTCTTAGGGTACCTCTCTCCCCGGACCGTCCGATATCAGGTACCCCAATGTCTCAGTCTGCACTGACTTCACTGAATCGTATTGCGCACGTCCGAGTCCCTTTTCGGAGATACACGACTATCCTCAGTCACCAAACCACTCCTGTCGAAGACAGACGGGTAAGGACGGAGAGTCGAGAGATCGATGTCTCTTTTTCCTACCGTAGTCCGGTGTCTCACGGACACGACCGACCACACCCAGGTCACCTGGCTGAGACGGGGGACGACCGAGTCTCCCTAGGACGGTCCGAGGGTCCGACTCGGGCCGGCGATCCACCCTCGTGATCCGAAGATCGAGATATAGTCTATGAACCAGTCCACGACCTTTATTTACTCCCGTCGACTACGGAATTTTCCCGTTTATTGAACGAGTTCAAGTGGTAGCACCAACTCTGGTATATAAGTAAACTGTTTACAATCGTTCGTAAAGAGCCTCTTCCGTTACCGTGGGGTGAGGTCATGAGAACGGACCTTTTAGGGTACCTGCCGCTTCGGACCTTCCGACGTCAGGTGCCCCAGCCATTCCCAGCCTGTGCTGACTCGCTGAAGTGAAAGTGAAAAGTGAAAGTACGTAACCTCTTCCTTTACCGTTGGGTGAGGTCACAAGAACGGACCTCTTAGGGTCCCTGCCCCTCGGACACCCGACGGCAGAGACCCCAGCGTGTCTCAGCCTGTGCTGACTTCGCTGAATCGTCGTCGTCGTCGTCGTTCGTAAAGATTGCTCGGACCGTAAAATACACATATTGAGTAAATTAATAGTGTTCGTTTATAAGGGTAAAACATTCACTCCTTTGTTTCCGAGTCTCTTCAATGTATTGATCAGGTCCCAGTGTCTCGACGAATCAATCATCTCCTCAACCCTAAGTTTCGCTGGGAACGAGACTGAGATCTCGGAGACAAGAAGAGTACCAGAGTCCCGGGAGTTCGCCTTACCTTCTTGTCTCCAAGGACAAAGCTCCGGTCGTCATTCTACCCCTCTCACAGTACTTTGGACACTTTGGTGTGGGTTTTGCCACACGTGCGTGTCGCAAGATCCCTTTTCTCGGCGTCCAAAGTGACGCAAAAGAATCCTCTGATACTAGGATTTTTCTAGTTCTTGGAGTCGAATTGTTCCAGACAAAAGAACTAAGATTCGTCGAAGACGTTAAACTAGTCCGTGGACGACCTTCTCCTACCCTTCCGGGGACCACCCCCGATTCTGAGGTTTCGAGGGCGGGGTGGGGTGGCACATGGGTGTTGGGACCTGAGTGGGGTCGCCGTCCATGAGTGCCAGAATCCGAGTCTGACATCCCACCTGACCTGTGGTACTCGACCGACTCTCGACTGTGCTCCTAGTCCTACTCCTACCCGTAGTCGACCTGTTTATGGGGGTCGGGTGGGACCTCCCTTCTCGGTTACCAGTGGGTCCGACTTGGACCACCCCGCTTTGCGACCGTCGTTCGCGGTCTCATCCCGGGTACACCACCCTCGGACACGTCTGTCCGGAGCTACGGAGAGAGAGGGTCAGGGAGGGTACCCGGGGGTTTATGTCTTTGGGGAGATGGACGGTCAAAGGGGTTTATTTTTGTTTCGTCGTTGACCCCAATTTGTGACCCCACCCTCCACCCATATACATAAATGAACACTCTCTTATGTTTTTTTTCTGCTCGTTTTCACAGACGGAAGTCTCCTTACCCTCCGTCCCGAACTTCCTCCGAAAGAGATATAGACGGAAAGACTTAAGACTTGGGATACTGACATAATGGTTAAATTTTCAACGGTCAACTCTTTAATATTTAAACAAGTCACACACTATTAAACACTAAAGTTTTTTGAAGACATACAATTTATGTGTGTTTTATTTTCAAATTTTTTACTTATTTGTTTTTGTCTTCCGGTGTAATAGTCTCGTTTTCTCTTGGGAGACGGACCATATTAAAATTTATAAGACGTTGACAGGTGTCATAAAATTAGAATCGATTGACGACATTAAAGTCAGTCGGTGGACAAGAATATTAGACACCGTGAGTTTCCTACAAACTACGTAACAGAACAATGTCGAGAAAATATGTAAAAATTTCTTATGACTTCTCTTCGTTCTTCTGGGTGGGAATACAACAGTAGGAAGTGTTAAGAGAACACTTTAAATTGGAAGGTAACGAACCATTTTATAGTAAAATGGAATTCTTGTATATCTGGAGTGCTTCCGGCAATTGTGACCTTGGACGGACCTTCATCCCTCCAAAGACGTAAGGTAAAGGGTCGTCTCCGGTAGTGTGGGTTGAGGGCGACACCCACGACACCTCACACCGAGGGAGACCACAGGAAATCACCTTACCGTTACCCCCCTGACTCGAGGGGCCGACTCAACACCCCATGACGACAGCGTCCTATCGTTCCATGAGGGGTGAGGTCCGGAGTGGGGGAACCCACTCCGTGAGAGGGGCATGGGTAGGGAAGGAGTGAGTGTAGTGGGACCAAGAGGGACGCTAGGACGGAAACTACCATGCACATCGCGTACGCCGGTAACGACATCTGCACCTGCAATGGACCCCCAGTCTCCCTGACTCAGTCCTCACCCCGACGACCCTTCCCCTCGCTCCGACCGTAGGGTAGAGGGTGGTAGTGGTGGTCCCTCCGGACCTGCACCCCCTCTCGTCCCTTTGAATGATCTACCTTTCGGTGGTGGTTTTTTGTACAATTTCTCCAGAAGTCCCCTCTACAGCCGGAGTTTCGGCGCCACCTTCAGGCGTACGGGCACCGGCACGGCCCGCCGGACCGGGAACAGTAGTGGCTTGACCAGTATGACGAAGGAAAAGAGACCCAACGATTCATGGCGTATACGACACGGCTACCGATCTTCGTTCTTTCCTCCGTCTTTCCACTCCAGGTCCCTATGACCCCCCGTCCGGGTACCACCGGTTCACGAGTGAAGGAAGTCCACAAGTTCACCACGAGATTCCACACCTCCCACCCCACCCTCGTCCCTACGACCTTGTGGAGACTTACTTAGTCCCGTCGGACCTGACCCACCTCAGGAGTGAGAGGTGGTGTGCTACTACCAGGTGAAAAAAGATAGCTAGTCCAGGAAATACCCGTAAGGGGATGAATGAGGATTCTTGAGTAGAGGTAAAATGGTTACTCTTTTGACTCCGAGTCCCGCCAATCCACATTCGAGTGTGTCCAGACTACGACGTCTCGGTCCTAGTTTGGGTCCACTCAGAACGAAGTCCAGACGAGAGACTGAAATACTTTTGGAGGTCTTATGGAGGAGGAGTAAGGAAAGAGGACCCCACAGACCACCCTACCCCGTAGGCAAGACCTCCCATACATTAGAAGTTCAGTGGTGTCGTGTTGTGTTCCCGCTTGTTTGTGGTCTGCACGATAACATTTGGCCTCTCGTCCTTGACGGTCCTCCCCGGTCCAGGGGTCCGTGATTTCTGAGGTGACGACCATCACACCGGACCCGCTCGGAAGAGAAGGGACCACAGGTCCAGGGTCGACGCCAAGGAGCCGGGCCGGGGGTAATCTCGAGGACCCCCACCCCTTCGGACACGGACCTTCCGGGGTCGAGACTCGGGAGGATTCAGAGAGGAGGAGGAGGTCGCCGGGTGTGGGAGTTCCGTCGTCCAGTTTCGACGGAGACGAAGTACCGCACGTTGGGGAACTCTTACTCTTACGGAGAGGAGGAAGGTGACACTGTCCCGGGGCTCCGGTCCCGACCTCTTTGCAATTGGGGTCGGTGGAACGGAGGAGTAAGGAAAGAGGAGGACGGGGCCCCAACCGCCTGTCCGTCACCCCCTTCTACGGACGTCTGACGGGGTGACCCGTGGTTGGGACTCGTCGGACCTACCTCGTGGACGCCACCGGGGCTCTCTCCGTGTGCCCCAGAACCCCCAGACAAGACACGCCCGAGGGGTGGACCGCTACCAGTGTCGGGACCATGTCGTGTCGTGGGACGGACTCGGCCTCTTCCCCCGGTCAGTGGTGTGGGGTCTCCCTCCACTCGGATTCTGGTACTTCCAGGGCACCTCCTGTCTGCACACTCTCTTCTCTTCCCTAGAGACACCTTGACGTCCGGATCGTTGAGTCGTGACCGTGTCTCGGCCGGACACACGGAGTATACAAGTTACTTTTATAGCTAAGTTCCCGTCGAATACAAAAGTCGGTCTTGACTTCGGGGGAGGGGTCTTTATTGTCCGGGACTCAGGTCTCTCTGACGGTACAGGGGATAACCTCCACTCGCGAACACGCACCACACACACACCCCCACACACACAGCCCCACACATCTCTGCCCACCCAACCGACGCCGACGACCAGACTCCTCCGGTGGGTCGAAGAGTCTTGTCCCTTTGTTAAAAGTTCGAGGGTCCTATACCTTCACTGTGTCCACCCAGTCCTCCGGAGGAAGTCGGGGAGGTAGTCGTACCCTGGAACCGTTTCCGTGACCAAGAGTCGAGGTCGCGACATTGAGGTCCCTCCCTCCCCCTTCCTCTCTGTCCTCGTCACGGTTGACGTGAGACTCTGACGCCCCACCTCCGCTGGTGTCCCGGAAGAAGGGTTTTCGTGGAGGACTCGACCCTCCTGAACCCAGGTTCCGTCGAAGGTCCTTTTCGGGGAGGAAGGGAGGGTTCCTATCCTCTAGTCTTGTGGGTTTGTGTCCTTGGACCCAGTCGAATGGAAACTTTCGAAGTCACCGTGGTCCGCGTACCAAGAACAGTCCCACCTTAAACTCCCGATCAAACGCCATCCGGAAGAAGTCCAGGAGTAGACTCCGGGGAGACGAGTGGGGGTCCTAGAGCATCATTAGAAATGTGACGAACTGGGACCTCCTCCTCCCTCATCTTAGACCGATCCCTCGAGAGCACCCGGGTCCGACCCTTCCCTCCACCGACTACTTTCTCGTCACACCCGCAGGTCGAGACTTGTCCGACCCCCTGGTCGTCCTGTCCGGGTCGCCTCTGTCGTTCTTATATAAATCCTAAATTCTCCCCCGTCGACGACAAAGACGATCCGGTCCTTGGTAAAGGACTCGATTGTTGTCGTGGGAACGACGTCCGTGGATCCTTCCTGACAGTCAGTCCCCGGAGACGGGTTCCCGTCCATACGGGGCCCAACCCGTCGAGACGGTAGGACCGTTAGGTTTCGACTCCCCGTTTGTCCGGTCTACACCTTCCACAGACAGGTGGGTAGTATCCCGAGACTTCTCTGCGACAAAGAGACGGAGATTAAAAATGAGGACCCCAGGGACCTCTGAGGGACTAAGAGCCGGGTGTCAGTCAGAGAGAGAGAAAGATCACGAATAAAAATAAGCCGACGCGACCCAGAGTCCGTGTCGTAAACTTAAGGATCAACATCATACAGCCCAGGTCAAGAGACTAGTCCCCAGCTTGGACCCGGGGTCATAACCCTCGCACCTCAGAATCGGTGTCCTGGTGGTCCTTTTAAGGGTAGTGGTCAAGGATAACGGATGTTGGGTACCCGAACAGACCAGTTTCAGGACAGACCAGTCTTTCTACAGTTAAGTCGTTTATGAAAATACCCTTTGATAGTAATGTGACCCAGTGTGTGTCCGGACTTCGAACTGTTGTAGAAGTGATCGTCGGTCCTGGTACCCCCTCACTGGCGTCTCCCTGAGGGTTCCGATCGACCACCCCTCCGGAGACCTCTTTACGCTCGTCCTCATAGATTAGGACTCGTCGGCACCGACCCAACAGAGCCGGACCACACTCGACGAGACACGACTCGGACGGGTTCGGAACCTCCCTATTGCGGGGGACAGAGGTGGGATGGGGCGTGTCCGAGACTAGACTTTCCCAGAAACAACCCCCGTCCTCACACCCAACCCCCTCATAGACCTCCCCTCTCGTCCGGAGCAGAGACTGTTTACCCCGACACATTCTCCGGGCCCTAGACGGCCGGACACCGACTCCTCCGGCCGTCGTAGTCGCCAAAGGTCGGAAACGACACCCGACGTCCCCGTCGTCCCCTGTCGTCCCGGGGTTCCGGGTGTGATCTGAGGTCCCGGAGTACCCTTTATCCTCTCCCGGAACACTCGGGCCGAAGACTCGTAGGAGGTCGGAGTTCCAGGAGGGTTCGCTACACCTGCTACCCGCCGTCCTTCGGACGAGATCTACACTTTTACAGGGTTCGGGGTCCGAGACCGGGAGGGGAACGGGTCAGTAGATGGAAAAGTGCCGACGATGAACGAGCCGCCACATCGGAAACCACGAGAGAGGAGGAGGGCGGAGTGGCAACCGACTCCCGCGTAACCGGGGTCGACGAAAGGATACCCAGCGCACTCAACGGAGACACCCAACCCCAACCAGCGGCCGTCCGACACCAAAGACCAACTCCCTGAGCTAGTCTCGACACGTTTTTCGTTCTGTTGACAAGTTCCAAGGACGAGGTCGTTGCCGACTCCCGGACGGACCGGGACCCTCTAGGGTCCTGGGGACGTGGGGTGAGTGAGAAGAAGGGTTGTATCGAACTAGGAAAGGACTGAACCCGGACTCCCGGATTCCCCGATTAGTGAACGAGAGACTCCTCGGTGTCAAGACTCCCATTTGGGTCGTGTCTTTATTTGATAATTAGAAAATCCAAAAATTTTAGGGTTTCATTACACACATTGTCGGTGGGAGACAACTCACGGTTCTACCCGTTTCGCGAGACATTCCCCCGAGGTGAACCGTACTGGTAGTCTCAGTCGTCCCTGACCCTCCTTCCGGAGGAGGGCGAGTCGACACCTCTCCTGTCCCTCGTCACTACGACGGGGTCCCCCGTCCCCACACACCCCGAGTCCTGTGTGTAGACGACACGAGTACCGAACGATGACAAATGGAAGAAGTTTGTCGACCGGTGCGGGTTACAGGACGAAGTCGCAAGTGTCAGATATGTCCCGTAATCGCCAGTACGAGTCTCTCCGAGTGTCTATAGGTTTGTGTTCAGGAACCATGGAAAACTAAGTTACTCCTTTCCGGGTACAGAGACCCTCCTCAGGGGACACGGGTGAGTAATGTCCGGGTTTCGGTCGAGACTCGGGGACTCAGTACAGACCCCTTGTCGTGGGACCCTTAGGTCCGTAGACCCGGAGACGTCCCTGGGCCCTGGGGAGGCACGTCTCCTCCCCGTCGTCACGTCGGACCGACCAGGGGTCGAAGGAAGTTTATACGGTCCACAAACGACCCGAGGTCCGTGATACTACGTACACCCGGACCTCCTCCGGGTCTCGACCCGAGGTCCCTCGGCTCGTGACCCCGAGCTCACCGGGTGACATAGGACTCGGTGTCGGTGGCGACGCGATGAACTTGTGAACGTACAAGACTCAGTCTTCGACCCTCTATGTTTGTGTCTCCGACTGTCCACTCGACCGGGACGTACTCCCCCACCTCCCTGAGGACGTCGTTTCGGGTTCTCCCACGAGCCTCCCTTCGGTGTCTCCACTCGCGAGTCGCACTCAGTCGTCGGATCTGTGCCTCGAGACGTACATAAGCGAGTAAATTAGAAAAAAATTTTTAATTACTAAATAAAAAACCGACGCGGCCCAGAAGCAACGACGTGCGTCCGAAAGAGGTCAACGTCTCCCCCCCCGAGGAGGGATCGACACCACGAGCCCGAAGAGTAGCGCCACCGAAGAGAACAACGTCTCGTGTCCGAGATCTGTACGTCCGACGTCATCGACGTCGTGGTCCGAGTCCTCGGCACCGCGCGGCCGAGATCCCGCCCCCGAGTCGTCGACGTCGCGGACCCGAATCGACGAGACGTCGTACACCCTAGACGGAGTCGGTCCCTACCTTGGAGACAGGGGGTGTGACCGTCCGTCTAAGGATAGATGACGCGGTGGTCCCTTCAGGAGCGGGCAAATTAGAACTGTCACCGGAGCCTCGACCCAGAGTAGTGAGAGTAGGGACAATATTCCCTCCTCGACACAAACTAGTGGAACGGGTACCGATGTGTTCCACTCACCGTCGTGAGCTCAAGGTCCTACAGGTCGAGGCCTTTGGTACGAGAACTGATGAGACGGTAGGGTCTGGTGTACTCGGACCATCCTCTTCGGGGAAGGTCGGTACAACAAGACTCTTTCTTCACGTAAGGGTTTCTGGGTCCGAAGGTTAGAGTCAAGTCGGATTGTGAGGCTGGAGACCACCTAACCACTTTGAAGAGATTTAAAGCCAAAGGAGTGTCACACACACACTCACACACACGAGTCGGCGTAGGTTGAGAGAACTGGTGTACTGGGGTGGCGGTCAGAGGAGACCGAGGAGACGGGTACCTTAAAAGGTCCGTTCTTATCACCTCACCCAACCGTACAGGAGGACGTCCCCTAGAGGGGTGCGTCATCTACTCCTATTTTACTCTGCACCTTGATCGACCGTGTCTGTGACTGTATGTCACTTTCAAGTTTTACTCCTCGACGATTATGACACTGGACCCGACTACTCGACCGACCGGTCCCTCCACTCCACTGACTCCACCCCCCACCCGTCCCGTGCGGTGTAGAACCCCTCGGTTTCAGAGTCGTGGGTCATCCGAGACCTGAGTCGATATTGGTACTCTACAGTTCGGTAGGGTCCGAGGTCAAAATGCGACCCATGGTTCCTTTACCGTTTTCATCTTTGGTTGTTTCACTAAGACTAGTTCTGTCCTGACAGTGAGGGTCTGGGACTTACGGTTTGGGAGAGTCACCGGGCAGGAGAGAAGAGGGTCGACCAAAGGATTCCGAAAATTTCTCCAACAAATAAAACTAAAGAGACCTTCGGAGTCCCCAGGTCCGACTACGGGAGTCCTTTTATACTGACCGGTAAGTCAATGACATCTATGTGTCGTCGTAGTCGGTCCTTCACCCTACCTGAGAGAGACCATGGAAAGTCCCTTCTAAGACCTTCTAAAAAATCTGTCAATACACCTTAGTCGGGAAGATTAAAGGGATGTGACGTGTTTCTGTTGCGTTTCCCCTTGCTTACACGAGACCCAGTGTGTCTTCTAACGACAAACTCCACCGTTAAGTTCTAAAGACCCACGATTGTTAATTCTGAAAGAACACCGGTCCTGTTGGGGAGGTGGTCGGGGACCTATACTGACGGGGTACGACAGAGTGACAATGTGGGTAGTGTCGTGTCGAGGACCCTTCGTTTTAGTGTCTTGTCACCCGTTGTCTTATCGAATTACACCACTACCTCAATCTGTCTGTCCCAACCCAAGTTTAGGGTTGAGACGGGGAAGAGTCTTTTCGACCGTCTGTCTTTCTTCCCTTTGACCTCCTTCTCCGGTTTCGACCCCACCCTCCTCCTCGGTGACTCCATCTCCACTCTGGTAGACATGTCTGTTTCGATGATCTCCTCTGGGGAGGAGTTTGGGTCTGACCTCTAGTCTGACGGGCGAAGTTTGGACCGGGACGACGAGCTGTCGTCACAAAGGAACCTGTTCAGTTGAATCGAAGAGGTACACTTGGACCCAGAGGGAGTTCTGTCGACTTTGTCATTTACTCACTTACGGAGGTTTCGTGACTCGTGACGGAGGTCGTTTGTGACACGGTGGCGCTTGTGTAGGAGAGGTCCGAGAGATCCATGGATGTCACGAGTTTCATCAGTCCTCTACCTCCAGTCTAATCTCCTTCTCGGACCCTCGCCCCGACGTGTCAGACCTAGGAAACGATTAATCGGTGCACCGGAACAGTTCAATGGATTAAGGAGTCACTTCTGTGTCAGGGACGGGAGTGTCCGAACAAGTCCCCCCATTTCTTCTAAGTTATTTTGTTCTATTTACCTTCCTGACTCACGTGTTTCCGACTGGTTGAACTTGTCTGTCGAGGTGTGAGACCTGGAACGGTCAGAATTTTGTGGGGAGTGAGGGTCTGGGACTTACGGTGTGGGAGAGTCACCGGGCAGGAGAGAAGAGGGTCGACTTTGTCATTTACTCACTCGATCGCACACGACCGGAGGGGCTGACTCGGACTTGGGGTCTCGGCCGTGGTGGGTCTTGGAACCCGTCGGAGACGTACCTGGACCTCAGACCCTGAAGGACTGTAGAGAACCAATGTTGAGTCAGGTGTCGGACGACTCACAACTCTGAAATGGAAGACTTCGGGACCGCGGAGGGTCGGGGGTTGGAACCCAGGGGAGTGGAGGGACCGACCGGACGAGGGCCCCGATCGGCCAAGTACTCGGGTCTAGTCCTGTAATCGCCGATAAGTAAAACTTGGAGCAGTCAGACACGGTCCACGAAGTGTCTTCGACTCCGTCGGCTCGACAGGAGGTACCGATTGGAAGTAAGACCTACGACCTTTGTGTGTCCGGACATCTACAAGAATTGTCGAGGGTCCTTTTACGTCACGGAAGGTGGTGGCAGCGATTCGGGTTCCGCTTCGGTGACGAATGGTCCGACGTCCTGACCTATATTTGAGAGTCTTTCCCTGGCTGACCGAGGTAAGGGGACGGGACACTGAGGAGTGGAGTCCCGGGGTGGGGACGAGGTCTCGTGTAGTCAGGTCGGGGACCATGGAGGGATAGGGTGGAGGACGTCGTCTCAAAGTTCAGGAGAACCTGGGAAAGTGACACTCCAGGAACCTGGGAAGTTCTAAAGAGACTCGGAGGAGAGTGAGGATTGGAAAGGGACAGACAGGAAGGTGCAGAGGTTCTGGTTAGGAGGAGACTACGAGAACTAAGAGACGGAAAGTAAAGAACTGAACGGGAAAAGGGTACACCGGAGACGTCGTTGACTGTCACGACGAGTGGTCGAGGAACTGTGTCCCGAGGTACCGATGGACCGGCGACGAGGGAGGACCCTGACGGAGAAGACGACAACGAGGTAGAGTGGAGAACGAAGGACAGAGAGGGGTAACCGATGCCCGTCTACCCCGTTACTGACACGGACGTCATTGGAGACGATGTGCAAGTGTGAAAGGGTGTCACTGGAGTCGGTCCGTGCTGAGGTCACTCGAGGTAGGTTGACTACTGCTCTGAGAGTCGACCTTGACCCTCGAGAAAAGGACTCGAGGTTGGACTGTCGAATGAACCTTGTAGGGTGGTCGTGGAACGTGAGACGGGTGGGTACAAGAAATCGAACCAAAGAAGGACTAGTGTATCCCAACCTAAGACTCAGGGGTAAAGAGGAGTCATAGGAAGAATGTCTTCGGAGTCGTGGAGAGGAGGTCACTTAAATAAGACTAGGTACGACGGAATGGAATCCGGAAACATTGAGGATTGGGTGCGGTGCGTTAACGGAGGGTTGACTAAAGACGGAACTCAGAGAGAAGGGTGAGTTATTGGGATATACAACAAAATTCTAGTCATGGGATAGAAGGTGGACGATAGTTTTTGAAGTCAGTAAAAAGGTGATTGATGTCTTATTTCACTTTTATAGGCCCATACCGTCGTTTCCTAAGGGGGTCAGACCAGGGTAGGATAAAAGTTGATATCAGGGAAGGTATGAGTTTAATGGTGGAGGTGCCGGAGGTGTAGAACAATGTGAGTCAGAGAAAGGGGTGTAGAGAATGTTGAAGGTCGGAGATATAAAAAGGGGGGTGTACGGAAAGAGTTCGGGGGATGAGAGGAGACTTCACGTCAATTTTACGCCGGAGAATAGAATGATGGACTTCGGAAGGGAGTGACACTAGATGGTAGTAAAAGTGTAGGGACAGTACTCTGATGAATATTAAATGAGAGGTACGAAGGATGGGGGTTCTGAGGGGAGGTGGAGCACTTCCCGTCCCTGACTTAAAAAGTGTAAGCGGGTCTCCAAGAGTCGCAGATTGTGACCCAAAGTAAAGACAAATTAGTGTCGAGGGCAAAGTGTCAAACGTGGTTTAGAAAAGACATTGACAGAGGAAGTGATCTACATTCGAGGAATTCCACTTACTAGTGGAGGATGGTTAGGAAGATATTGATGAATCGTGGTTCGTCTCTGAACCGTTTGTTTTTGTTTCTTCAGAAACGTAATTTACTCATACACCTTACTCAAGTTTGAAATTTGTAGCTCACGTCTGTTGATGGATCATAAAAAATTGGTTCCAAAGGGATAGAGTTCGGATTTGGTGGGGATGTAGGAACAGTCGAGTCACGTCCCGACGTTTACCGTGTTCCATTTCAAATCTCTTTCGACTCTCCGTAGATGGGAAAGGTCTTATTATACTTACACTGTTTATACGTCGTCCAGTGCGGAGACGGACTCGTCTAAGGTCATGAACACGGGGTCCTTCCTGTGGTAGGTTCGTGAACTTCACATGGTCCCCCGGGACCATTGTCTTCTCAAGGTGTCCGGTACGACAATGGTAGGTAAGAACCGACGGACAAAGACTTGGAGGTCTTCATGATCTCAGTCAGGCCCTCGACGGGAGCACGGGGGAATATGTCTCACGGGAGGATGTCTCACACTAAAGTGTCTTTTCAAGGAACTCGTCCAATGGAGTCCTCGACACCTTTTATCTCTGACTTTGAGAGAGATTTCGTTTGTCCGGTTTGGACGTCTCAGTCCTCCCTCTCTTTGAGTCCGTAAGATCTGACGGAGAAGGTGGTGATGAGGGGAAAGAGTCAAAGTATTACACCCGTACTTCCCAATCTTTCGATTGACGACGACAAGTCAAAGTAAAATAAGGAATCGTTTGTACATTTCTGAGTGTTTTGAAAGGTTAAAGATCGACACATTGGAACCTGTTCAGGGATCGGAGACTCCATAAAGGAATAGATGTCTTGTTTCTATTACTAGACCAGACGGAGGGACTGTCCCGTCCAAGTTCTCTTTTTTACATTACTTTCTCGACAGATTTGACTTTTCGGGAAAACCCATACTAACAATAAGTGTAATAGACACGGTCGGGAGGTTAAAAGGTCAACTCCTTTGGGTTCGAGTCTTTCTAGTGTCGCATCGTCAATCCTACTTTTGAGGGTAGAAGACTCATGGACGACAGCCGGTCAAATGAATCACCATTAACGTCCATGTTTGAAACATAAAAATTACTTGATGGAGAAAGAGAGGAGGTCGCACACTTCTTTTTAGGGCTTCTTCTGCATCCAATTTCTTTTGTTTTTTTTCCGAAGGACCTATCTCACTCATCATGTCTGTCGGAGTGACAAGGGAGAGACCAAACCTTTGTCAGGTCCCGACGGATCGTCGGACCACGACAGGTCGGCGAGTATACCGGCGGGTGACTGCCTGAGAGCCCCCGCTCCCATCCACCCTCACCACCTCCGGTAGCGAGACTTAGAGCGTTCGCCCTCTTCTCCGAGGTCCTCCCTCACTCCCCCACACACCTTACCCTTTTTCCGTCCAAGATCAGACCACTCCCACCAGGAACTGGGATCGGGCCTCTGTACGGTCCCTCACTTGTATGCCTCTACTGAAAAGTCCGGCAGGCTTCCAGTCTTCAGGAGAAAGAAAGAGATCTTGAATAAAGAAGGAAGTCTCCTCAATACAAATAAAAGGATTTGATATTATAAAGGGTCCGGCCGTTACCGGGACCCGGTGGCTTACCGGGGAACCCTTTTCATCAAGCTAAAGCGAAGGTATATTCAAGGAAAGCGGGGTAGACAGTCTCGGAGAGTAAGAACCCTTGAGGTTTAGAGTCTCCCAAGGCGTTCGTGGACCTTTCGATTTCGGTGGCAACGGGGACAGTGGTTCACAGGTCATAGGGCCTCTGCCCACCCTCGGTTTCTGATGTGGAGGGCTTCCGGTGGCGCGCAGAGTCACGCGTCCGCATCGGCGCGGAGCGGTGGGGAGGGGGAGGAGGTTGACGAGGGCAGCCAGGCA
This sequence comes from Capra ibex, assembly GCA_006410555.1. Taxonomy (NCBI): domain Eukaryota; kingdom Metazoa; phylum Chordata; class Mammalia; order Artiodactyla; family Bovidae; genus Capra; species Capra ibex. Next base: position 16,257,645 of record SJYO01035988.1, on the reverse strand, counting down.
AGGGCATAAGGGGGGTAGTCAAGATTACAGGGGAGTCACAGAGGCCGTAGGATGTGAGTGTCGCTTGAGCGCCGCAGCCCATGTCGGCGACGCGGAAGAGGTCCTTCGCCTCGCGAGCCAGGCCGACCAACGAGACCTACCGGAATTCCCGCTACGATTATGTCGCGAGCCGAAGTAGGAACAACCTAAGGTACCGCCTTGGTCTCGCGCCTTGGTCCCTCCCCCTCCGGCCCGCTCGCTTCCCGACGCGGTCGTCGGCCGCGCAGATCCCCGTCCGCCAGCGTCCCACTACTGTATTTGGGAGGCGGGGAGGAAGGGACCCCAAACTCGCTCCCGCCTTCGCGATGGCATACAGAAGATTCTCGCCCTTCAGACTCTCTCCGGGATTACCAACATTCGGGTGTAAGGTTCGCCAGTATACGGCTCCAGAATTTCAACATACCTCTTCCTTTACCGTGGGGTGAGGTCATGAGAACGGACCTTTTAGGGTACCTGCCTCCTCGGACCATCCGATGTCAGGCACCCCAGTGTTTCTCAGCCTGTGCTAACTCACTGAAGTGAAGTGATTTCAAAACATACAAGCGTTCAAGAACCATCATTGAGATACGTAAACTCTGCTTCCAAAGAATAAATCAGTAAGCTGTCTATAAACCCATGGGCGATAAACGGTCCAATCTATATATCATCTTTTGTTTTCGGGGACGGGAGTACTCGGATGTAAGATCACACACATCACCCCCACCCCTCTACAGTCTATTTCTCTATCTGAGTTTATCACTGTTTACGATTCTTCCTTTTTTTTTCTATTTCTTCATTTCCCTAACTCTCACCTACCACGATAAAATTTATTGGACTATCCTCTTTCGAAAGTCTTCGACATTAAAATTATCTTTAGACTTAAGTCCTCTCTCTCGTCTATTAAGTCTACACTGATGGACCTTCTTTCCACCAGGTCCGTCTTCCTTCTCGTTTATGTCTGAGACTTTCCTCTTAAAAGAACTACTTAATAATGTCTAGTTGTCCCTCGTATATCTTAAGGTGACATGACACCTTAGGTCAAGACAGTCTAAAAGTGTATAGACTAGTTAGGTCCCTTTCGTCAGAATGATTACAATGATTACTGGACGTAACCGTTTAGGTAGTCAGTAGAGAGTCAGGAAGATAATACACCGGAGGGGTCGCTCTAAACCATTCTCAGAATGGTGTCTATTCCCAATCCTCCGATGATGATATTAGGTATTTACGACCCGACCTACTTCGTGTTCGACCTTAGTACAACGACCCTCTTTATAGTTTATTGGAGTCTATACGTCTACTGTGGTGGGAACACCGTCTTTCACTTCTTGATTTCTCGGAGAACTACTTTCACTTTCTTCTCTAACTTTTTCAACCGAATTTCGAGTTGTAAATCTTTTGTTTATAGTACCGTAGGTCAGGGTAGTGAAGTACCGTTTATCTACCTCTTTGTCACCTTTGTCACCGACTGAAATAAAAAACCCCGAGGTTTTAGTGACGTCTACCACTGACGTCGGTACTTTAATTTTCTGCGAATGAGGAACCTTCTTTTCGATACTGGTTGGATCTTTCGTATAATTTTTCGTCTCTGTAATGAAACGGTTGTTTCCAGGTAGATCAGTTCCGATACCAAAAAGGTCATCAGTACATACCTACACTCTCAACCTGATATTTCTTTCGACTGGCCACTTCTTAACTACGAAAACTTGACACCACAACCTCTTCTGAGAACTCTCAAGGAACCTGACGTTCCTCTAGGTTGGTCAGGTAGGATTTCCTTTAGTCAGGACTTACAAGTAACCTTCCTGACTACGACTTCGACGTTGAGGTTATGAAACCAGTGGACTATGTTTCTCGACTGAGTAAACCTTTCTGGGACTACGACCCTTTCTAACCCACTCTCCTCTTTCCCTGCTGTCTCCTACTCTACCAACCTACCGTAGTGACTGAGCTACCTGTACTCAAACTCATTCGAGACCCTCAACCACTACCTGTCCCTCCAGACCGCACGACTCTAAGTACCCCACCGTTTCTCAACCTGTACTGACTCACTGACTTGACTTGACTTGATATTAGGTCCACTCTTAATTATCATAGAACCCTATTTCCGCCACCACCTCCACCACTCTTCATCAGTTTAAGACCTATATAAAACTTCCGTTAGTTTTAATAAAAAGATTACCTGACCTAAACCTTATACTCTCTTTCTTTCTTCAGTTCCTACTAAGGTTCTAAAACGGGACTCATACACCCTCTTGACAAAGGCAAATGACTTTGACCCTCTTCAAGTACTCTCCTCGTCAAACCATCCTCCTTATAATCTACAGACTAAATCCCACCAAATTCAAGCACTATAGAAAACCTCAGTTCACCTCTACATCTCATCCCCCATGTATATATGGGGGACATATATACATCCCAAATCCCTACTTCTACCCTGACCTTTATATCAAAACCTTCAATAGTTGCATTCGTCGTCCTGTGTTGAAAAGTTTCTTACTGTATCGGGTTCCTGTGTTGTATTTGACTAATCTTAGTTTACCCTGGTTTCTACCATCTGTTCTGATCTGGAACTAGGACTTAGTCGTTCACTTTACTGTGTTGGTCTCCACGGTACTGTCAAGGTTCAGTGATTCTGGTTCCTCACCCGCCACCGGGTTTAGGTCCTTCAGAGACGGGGTAGGGGGTTTATCAACCTTATCAGGAGGGTGAGTAATCGTATACTTTAATGGGTCGGATATTTTTGATTGATACGGTGTAAAGTGTCGGTGACCTAAGTGGGAGACACTACCGGGTCTGAGACACCTCACACGAAGAGAGACAAAGACTTATTTAGGTGAAGAGTGGATAGTGATACAGAGAGTGACTTAAGAAAGACGTTACTCTGTAGTTCTTGGACTCGAAGTAATACTGGACTTTGGTCCATGACACTCAAAACCGACCCAAGCCCAGGGTCAGTACACCCAAGCTCAGGGTTAGACTCCATTTACCAAAGTTTTACTGTAAATTTCAAAGTTCTGATCCATCTGTTTCTGTGTATTTATCATAAATTTCGGTACCTCGATTTGCGTGGATCTTTCACTGCCATCTCTCCCATCTCGGGAAATGGTCCGGGCATACGTCCGCAGACCTTCTCTTCTCTTCATTGAGTAATCCATTTTAATGAAAGAAAATTGTTTTCAAAGTTCCCCCCCCCCGTTTAAGGTCTTTTGGTACATCCTCTGGTTAGTGACACTCCTGACACTTTACTGGTCGCCTAAAATGTTCCACCTCCAACTCCCACTGGAACTGGAAGAACGACAGTCACCTACCATCACCATTTTCCAGACTGTCCTTACTTAAATCCCTCCCTCTCACTCCTTCTTTACCTACTTCTTACCCTTACATTCCTTCTTATTCCTCTTCAAAACCGGTATGGAAACCGTACTTCCTAGAGTCAAGGGACCGGTCACTGACTTGGGTCCGGGGGTCGTCTGAATTGGTAACCTGGTGATCCCTTCAGGACCAAAACCAAAAATTCTACCCTATATAATATCGTAAAACACTATCCTTAATAAATTGACAGTTCTTTAAAGCCATTTTCCTTTCTCTCCTCTGTTGTTCTTATCTGTCTCCGTCACCTGACACCCCCGTACCGCTGACGTACCGAAATCTGTCACTGTACCTACTGTAACTAAAAGTCCTCCCTCCGTCATACCAATCCATATGACGTCCGGTCGACCGTCTAGACCTTCACCCTTGTGTTCCTTCAAGAAAAGTCTATCGAAAATAAAAGAGTTACATTATTCTCCGTTCCAACACCGGAGTAACCGATGTACAAGTGGGAACCTTTAAAGAAGTGTAGGTTGGAAGGAAAGGTAAGAGTAACAAATGAAGGGGCACTTCTGAGATTCGACCGGTTATCCCTCATAGGACCACCACTTCTTTAGTCGGAGAGGAATTATTACTTTGTCCTCCCTTCCCCCGTCCCGTGTTGTAAATTTTCTTATTGTATCAATCTAATACACTGTATTTCACTAATCTTGGTTTATCCGGGTACTACCTGTTTACCTGAAGGTAATCAGGAACTCAGAGTCATATACGAGTGACATCGAGTGGTCGTTCTATTTACTGTGTGGGTGTCCACGGGACTACCAAGGTTCTGGTTTTTCACCCACCACCGGGTTAAGGACCTTTAGAGGCGGGGAAGGGGTATTATCAACCTTATTAGGAGGGTGAGTAATCGGATACTTTAATGGGTCGGGTATTTCGATTGGTGTGGTGTAAACTTCCGACGAGAACGGAAGACTCTACCGGGTGGGAGATTTGTGTCTCACACAAAGAGAGATTCATTTAGGTGAATAATGGATAGTGAAACAGAGAGTGACTTAAGAAAGACACTACTCTGTAGCTCTTGGACTCGAAGTAATCCAGGTCTTTGGTCTACACACTAGAGTTAACGTCGTGACACCCAAAACCGGACTGGTGTACCCAATCAGGGTTCGACCCAAAACCGATCCAAGTTTAGGACCGTGTACCCAAGTTCAGGGTTAGACTCCACTTCCCAAAGTTATTCTGTCAGGATGTGAATCTCAGGGAACCTCTCGTCCCTCTAGTTTGGTCAGGTAGGATTCCCTTTAGTTGGGACTTATAAGTAACCTTCCTGACTACGACTTCGATGTTGAGGTTATGAAACCGGTGGACTACACTTCTCGACTGAGTAACCTTTTCTAGGACTACGACCCTTTCTAACTCCCGTCCTCTTCCTCTACTGTCTCCTACTCTACTAACCTACCATAGTGCCTAAGTTACCTGTACTCAAGCTCGTTTGAACCTCTACCACTTCCTGTCCCTTCGGACCGCATGACTCAAGTACCCCAGTGTGTTTCAGTTTGTGCTGACTCGTTGAGTTGTTGTTGTTGTGTGAATCTCTCGTCTAAGTTAAGAACCCAATCCTTCTAGAGGACCTCCTCCCGTACCGTTGGGTGAGGTCATAAGAACGGACCTCTTAAGGTACCTGTCTCCTTGTACCGTCCATGTCAAGTGTCCCAACTTTTCTCAGTCTGTGTTGAATTTACTGAGTCGTGCGTGTGTACGTGTGCATCTCTTTCACTTCCAGAGGTGTTTAACAATCCAGGAAGTTTACACAATTTCCTATTTGTGATCCTGTGGATAGTTTATCGGAGAGACTCCAAACAACTGGGTCCTGACGATCCATCAGGGGAGAGGACGATTCATACAGAAGGTAGAGGACTCACAATACTCCATGGGGGAGGAACCCGACTGTTGTCCGTGAAGTAAAACACTTCTCCTACGAGCACACATTTTCCACTGGATATTAAATAACACAATTCCTTGACCTGAAACTAACGAGTCGACGACGACGATGACGATTCAACGAAGTCAGCACAGGTTGAGACACGCTGGGGTATCTGTCGTCGGGTGGTCCGAAGTGGCAGGGACCCTAAGAGGTCCATTCTTGTGACCTCACCCAACGGTAAAGGAAGAGGTCACGTACTTTCACTTCACTTTCACTTCAGCGAGTCAGTACAGGCTGAGAAACGCTGGGGTACCTGACGTCGGATGGTCCGAGGAAGTAGTTACCCTAAAAGGTCCGTTCTCATGACCTCACCCCACGGTAACGGAAGAGGCCTAACGAGTCGATAACCGACCATTTGGGCGGAGAAGAAAGGGTGCTCCGTTTAGTCAAAACTCAAGTATCCTTATTAAACCGAACTAACCGTCCCAGACCTCATCATACCTAGACTTCTCCATCCGGTCCACCCTCAGACACACACCGTCCTGTAAAAGGACGGAATAAAGCGTCTTGACAAAGTTAAGTCTTTCGGACATAACAAAGTCTTCCCTAATATTTAACTCGGACTTACGACCAGATGGGTTTGAGATACATTAGTGAGAGAGGTAAAGGATTTTTAGGGTTTGGTCCACAATACAAAAAACACGTCTTCGTTAAACTGAAAGATGCCAAGAAAGGGTCAAGTTTCCGGTCCTTCTCTCGGTGTAAAAATGAGTCAAATACAATTTATAATACAGGGAACCAAATATCTACAAATTTTTACCTTGGCTATAAGTCCGACTGAACTTTAATCAAAAAGGAACTATCAAGAACTTTAGTTCTACAGTACTACTACCAGATTCCTTTTTTAATCTCTAAAATAGGACTAATCGATTTAGTACCATACCGACCCTCCTACTCCAGACTTTTCTCTGTATTATAGGAATTAACGGAGGTGTCTATAGGTCCACTTCAGTGACGCCTTTACTTAGAGGGTAACTTAGAGTCGAAGAGTAAAACGAGGGTCTCGACTTTGTCGGGAACACAATCCACTGGTAGTCGGAGGTCTAAAGAACCTCCTATGGTTCTTAAGTCAGACTGGAATTGTACGAAACTAGAGGGTACCAAGGGAGGAGTAGAGAGAAGTCTATGTAGAGTGGGGTGGAGATAGGTAGACGACCAGGAGGAATTTATAGAGAACACACGCGTACGATTCAACGAAGTCAGCACAGAGAAACACTGAGGTACCTGCATCGGACGGTCCGAGGAGACAGGTACCCTAAAGGGTCCGTACTTATGACCTCAGCCAACGGTAAAGGAAGAGGTCATCTAGAAGGCCTGGGTCCCCATATTGGGTGTAGAGAATACAGAGGACGTGACCGTCCTCTCAAGAAATAAAAAAAAATTAAAAATAAAAATGAAATAAAATGAAATGTTATGACATAACCAAAACGGTATGTAACTGTACTTAAGTGGTGACCACATGTACACTAGGGTTTGTACTTGGGGTGAGGGTGGAGGGTCCTCTCAAGAAATATTGATTACGGTGGACAGGTTTAGATTGATCAAGAAGTCCTGATTCGAATTTGAGATAGAGGAGACACCTCTCTATATTAATTAAATTCAGTCTACAAACCCTAAGGGACCACCAGGTCACAGATTCTGAGGCTCGGGGGTCACATCCCCTGGGCCCAACCTAGGGACCAACCCCTTGATCTAGGGTGTACGGTGGTGACTCTCAAGTGTACGACGTTGATTCTGGGCTCCGTCAAGGGTTTTGTTGTAGTTGTTTGTCTTTCCGTCTACAAATAGGACTTTCGGTCCGTGAGATCTCAAAGCCCTAAGCCTCTACGCGGCACTTATTTCCTGTGTTGGGCCGTAGTCCCTCCGACGTCAGATCATTCCCTCCATAACGAACGGGTCCACCGTGTCATCATTTCTTAGACGGACGGTTACACTCTCTGCACCTAAACTAGGACCTAACCTTTCTACGGACCTCTTCCTTTGCCGTTGGGTGAGGTCCTAAGAACGGACCTTTTAAGGTACCTGTCTCTTCTGACCTCCCGATGTCAGGTACCTCAACGTTTCTCAGTCTGTGTCGACTTACTGACGAGAACGTGTATTCGTTCCCTCCACAATTTTCTTAATCTCCTGTCACACCATTCGTGCTGTCACCCCAACCCACATTTGAACTTCTCCGCGTCTTCTCCCTCAACAATGAACACACACATCTTCCCCTTTCGACAGGAGTCCCTCTACTGTAGCCTCCGACTCCGACTCTTTCCCGACTGAGAGGTTCTCGAGAGGAACGCAACTTAAGGGTATTGTGAATTTGGACTGGGGAGGTACCTTTGGACCGAACTGACGGAACGTGTCAACAACGAGAAGTGAACACTCAGACTAATGTAGGACAGAGTATGATTTCGTCCTACCTCTAGAACGGGAGTATGAGAGGTACCAGTCTAGTGATCGGACTATGGTTTATCCCCGAGTTATGTATAAACAATTTACTTGTCTTACTGTCCAAAAAGACAAGGGTTTGTGAACTAGGTCTCAAAGGGACTCGTTCGGACCCATTTAAGGAAGGATTCCGAAGTCCTTCTTCACGGTTCAGTCACCTTACAGGGGACAAAGGACAGGAAACGAGAAAACGAGACTGAGGGGTCACAGGGGACGACGGTGGTTTACACTGGGTGGTTCCGGAGGGAAAGCCTCTCAAGATCCGAGGTTTTACAGAGACTTCTTAGAGGGAAAATAACTATTTACTACTTTACGTCGACACACTTACCAACTCGTATTCCGAAAGGTTACATACGAAAATTCTATACTCAAACTAAAACCTTTGTACACTTACAAGTGGATAATTTTTATATCTCTCCCTTTGGATTTGGAACGAAACTTCTACTACATTTTAAGTGGACTCACACTTACTGACTACTTAAAAGTTAGACTCGAAATTGTTTGATAAACAACCCACTTGTGTTCTTCTAAAGGGATATCGTAGAGACCTAGAGGTGAAGCCCGTAAACGAGAAAGAGGGATCTCTTCCTCCTCTGGAGTGATGATACCTGTCGGTCTCCGACCTCCTATTCCCGTGAACTTCGGGAAAGATGGTATGTACAGACGAAGTTCCTGTAGGATGGTTCGTACCCAAGAAAACTAAGTTTGAGGAAAGCTACCGGAGATAAGGGTCGAAGATAACCCGTTCTCTACCTCGACCAATTCTGTGACTAAGTCTGAAGGACACAAGTACCAATCAACCAGAACTTTAACCCTCTTGGGTCCACCAATCGTCTAAGGGATCTGAGGGAAGGACCCAGGTGTGTATAGACAGATAGATGATCCATAAAGATGACCCTAGACAGAGTCCGTAGAGTAGTATAGTTTTTTAACGGAGTAGTAAGAGGTGGGTTTGGACCGAGAGAGCCGGAGGGTTGGGAGGACTTCTAGTGATAGTGTATACGTCAATGTGTTTGTTTAGACCCAAAGTCCGACTCAATAAAGGAGAGGGAGTGGTAGGAGACTAAACTTGTGGAGTAGGAGTGCGGAGTGGAGTCCGCACTAACTTTGTAGAAAGTTTAGAGGTTTAGACAATCCTTGAGAGGTAGAGACGTCAGTAAGGGGATTAGGTCCGAAGGTCGTAGACAATTGACCTAATAATATCGTCAGAGGTTGGACCTAGGACGAGGTTAGGTAGACATCGGAACATCCATTTCAGTAGTAAGGTTTTACGTTTCGAGTAGTGCAGTAGAAGGACGAATTTTGGGAAGTCACCGAGGATGCACCGTAATTCTGTCTTCAGGTTTGAGGATAACGCCAGGATATCTTGAACCAAGATAAAAAGAAAAGTAGGAATATATTTCGGTAGACCCGAACCATAAAAAACAAGATTCTAAAAATTGATGACTAAGTTAAATGATAACATAACAGGTCAGCGATCTTCCACTTCCACTTCAACGAGTCAGCACAGGCTGAGAAACGCTGGGGTATCTGACATTGGATGATCCGAAGAGACAGGTACCCTAAGAGGTCCATTCTTATGACCTCACCCAACGGTAAAGGAAGAGGTCCCCTAGAAGGGCTGGGTCCCTAGCTTGGGCCCAGAGGGTGTAACCTCCGTCTGCGAAATTGGAGTCAGTGATTCAGCACAAGTTGAGAAACACTAGGGTGCCTGACGGTGTGAGGTCCGAAGGAACAGGAAGTGAGAGAGAGTCTCAAACGAGTTTAAGCACAGGTAACTCAACCACTACGATAGTTAAATGATATCGAATCAGATAGGGTTCAAACTAGACACCCAACCCTTCTAGGAGACCTCTTCGTTTACCGATGGGTGAGGTCATAAAAACGGACTTCTTAAGGTACCTGTCTCCTCGGATCTCTCGATATCAGGTACCCCAGTGTTTCTCAGTTTGTACTGATTGTGAAAGTGAAAGTATTAGATAAGTCTAAAAATAAAAAAATAACACAGATCCTTCAATATAAAGGATCCGTTGATAAGTAAAGTCTAAATAACCGCATTCAACAGGTATCATAATAAAAAATTTGACACTATCATAGATCAATATATGTAAACTTTTAAGAATTTTCAATAAAAAAGAGAAACAATAATAAAACAGACCCAAAATTAGACAACAAGAAGAGGGTTGAAAAACTCCGTCTACGGATCGAATAATTAACAGTCGGGTAGAAGACATTTATTCATACCTTCAACAATTCTACAAAGATTGAAAGGGAAATTGACACAGACTGTTCAAAAGTATACATCATAAAAGTGATAGTATAAGTTAAGAAAATTTTTTAAAGGTAGTGCTACAAAAGATATTGCATAATCAACAGATATTCACACAAAGTTTTACGGGTTGATATAAAGAATAGAAAAAACACTTACTGGTGGTCAGAATTAGGAACCCAGTGTTTTAGTGAGGGTCAGACATGAAGGACCTATGTAGAATCTTGACGGTAGGGGTCTCGGTACGAAAAACCGGAAACCTGAAAATGTATGAAACAAAGGAGACGGGTCTGTGAGGAGGAGGAGCGAAATAATTGAGGAAGAGTTACCAGGGTTTCTTCCCGCTACGGTTTGTTAGAAGTTTAATGGTGTGTTAACGTGAGTAAAGTGTACGACCATTCCAGTACGAGTTTTAGGAGGTTTAATCCGAAGTTTTCATGCACTTGGTTCTTGAAGGTCTACATGTTTAACCTAAATCTTTCCGTCTCCTTGGTCTCTAGTTTAACGGTTGTAGAGAACCTAGTGTATTTTTCGTTCTCTTAAGGTCTATTTATAGATAAAGACGAAGTAACTGATACGATTTCGGAAACTGACACACCTAGTGTTGTTTGACACCTTTTAAGAATTTCTGTACCCTTATGGTCTAGTAATGGACGGAGGACTCTTTGGACATACGTCCAGTACTTCGTTATCAATCTTGGTCTGTGCCTTGTTACCTGACCAAGTTTTAACCTTTTCCTCATACAGATCGGACGTGGGACGAATAAATTGAAGATACGTGTTATATAGTACACTTTATGACCTGGTCTACTTCGTGTTGGACCTTAGTTCTAACGGCCCTCTTTATGGTTATTAGAGTCTATATGTCTACTGTGGTGGGAATACCGTCTTTCGTTTCTCCTTGATTTCTCGGAGAACTACTTCCACTTTTTCCTCTCACTTTTTCGACAGAATTCTGAGTTGTAAGTTTTTTGATTCTAGTACCGTAGACCAGGGTAGTGAAGTGTCGCTTGTCTACCCCTTTGTTACCTTTGTCACTACCTGAAATAAAAGAACCCGAGGTTTTAGTGACACCTACCACTGACGTCGGTACTTTAATTTTCTGCGAACGAAGAACCTTCTCCTCGATACTGTTTGGATCTGTCGTACAATTTTTCCTCTCTGTAGTAAAACGACTGTTTCAAGACAAATCAGTTTCGATACCAAAAAGGTCATCAGTACATACATATACTCACAATCTAGTAGTTCTTCCGACTCACGGTTTATCGACTACGAAAACCTGACACCACGACTTCTGAGAACTCTCAGGGAACCTGACGTTCCTCTAGTTTGGTCAGTTAGGATTCCCTTTAGTTGGGACTCATAAGTGACCTTCCTGACTGAGACTTCGACTTCGAGGTTATGAGACCGGGGGACTACACTTCTCAACTAAGTAACCTTTTCTGGGACTACGATCTTTTATAACTTCCGTCCTCTTCTCCTGTCGTCTCCTGTTCTACCAACCTACCGTAGTGGCTGAACTACCCGTACTTAAACTCGTTCCAGGCCCTCTATCTCTTCTAGTCTCTTCGGACCGTACGACGTCAGGTAACCAGACTTCTCAGTCTGTCCTGACTCGTTGACTTATTATTGTTGTTGAGTTGGTAGTCCAGAGTATAAAAGAATTAATTTTTTTTTAAGAGACGTGTAGACTGAACTTTAAGGTTAGACCTAATCTATCGGAAGACGAAAAGATTCACGATAGTGTGTCGAATGTAAATTGGATGACGAACAACAACAACAACAAAAAAAAATAGGGAGTGAAACTTAAAGGAAGACGTTTGAGGAACTTCTGAGACGAGTTACGGGCCGGTGTACTGAGAATGGGAGAGTGAACGACCATTAAAGACAAGACCTCGGTGTCTCTTGCTATGTACCGACGAAGGGAAGAGAGTCCTCATAGTAGTATAGGTGGCGTAGAAAAAAAATACCAATACCAGGTAGTGACCGACAAGTAAGTCGAGGTCGGGTGCGGTGGGTCCAGGGACCCCCCGGACAAGAGGTCTCGTCCTGACCCCGGTCCGACCTGAGGTCGACTAAGGGGATGGGACGAGGTCGAGTCACTGAGGGAACGTGACTCGGAAGAACGGTCGTCCACCGTGGGTTTCGGACTTTCGACTTGATGAGACAGGGTGCAACAAAAAGACTCGACGAATAACCCTGTGTAATGGACCGAACCCGACACGAACCCGAACCTCTCCTACGAGACCGGACACCTGGACCGAGGACCGAGGATACGACAACAGGAAAGGAGGACTAGATCATCGTCAGTAACGGACCTGAAGGGGAAACGGAGTATCAGACTAAGTCACACATCCATCAAGTCAAGTCAAGTCAGCGAGTCAGCAGAGGCTGAGACGTTGGGGTACTTAGTGTCGTGCGGTCCGGAGGGACAGGTAGTGCTTGAGAGTCTCAAGTGGGTTTGAGTGCAGGTAGTTCAACCACTACGGTAGGTCGGTAGAGTAGGAGACAGCAGGGGAAGAGGAGGACGGGGGTTAGGGAGGGTCGTAGTCCCAGAAAAGGTTACTCAGTTGAGAAGAGTACTCCACCGGTTTCATAACCTCAAAGTCGAAGTCGTAGTCAGGAAAGTTACTTATGGGTGCTGACTAGAGGAAATCCTACCTGACCAACCTAGAGGAACGTCAGGTTCCCTGAGACTTCTCAGAAGAGGTTGTGGTGTCAAGTTTGCGTAGTTAAGAAACTGCGAGTCGAAAGAAGTGTCAGGTTGAGAGCGTAGGTACGTACTGGTGACCTTTTTGGTATCGGACTGATCTGACTGGAAACAACCGTTTCATTACAGAGACGAAAAGTTATACGATAGATCCAACCAGTATTGAAAGGGAAGATTCCTCATTCGTAGAAAATTTAAGTACCGACGTTAGTGGTAGACGTCACTAAAACCTCGGGGGTTTTTATTTCAGACTGTGACAAAGGTGACAAAGGGGTAGATAAAGGGTACTTCACTACCCTGGTCTACGGTACTAGAATCAAAAGACTTACAACTCTAATTCGGTTGTAAAAGTGAGAGGAGAAAGTGAAAGTAGTTCTCCGAAAAATAAAGGAGAAGTGAAAGACGGTATTCTCACCACAGTAGACGTATGGACTCCAATAACTATGCAGAGGGTCGTTAGAACTAAGGTCGAACACGAAGAAGGTCGGGTCGTAAAGAGTACTACATCAGACGTATATTCAATTTATTCGTCCCACTGTTATATGTCGGAACTGCATGAGGAAAAGGATAAACCTTTGTCAGACAACAAGGTACAGGTCAAGATTAGCAACGAAGGACTGGACGTATCCGTGAATACGATTATTTTACTAGTAAAAACTTATAGTACATACAAGAATACGAGAAAGCAATGATTGGCAGAGAGGTGTAAGAGGGACGAAGGAGAATCTAGTAGATCCTTTGGATAGACTCGGGTAGTTCCTTCGGGTCGTCGAACCGAGGGGAGAATCAAAGAAAAGGACAGGTTTCGGATTCCCGATCTTGACGTCAATAATAAAAAAGAAAATTTATAATATTGTTTTTTAAAAAAACCGACACTACCCAGAAACAACGACACACTTCCTGATGGAGATCGACGTTCACCCCGATGAGAAACAACACCACGCACCCGAAGAGTGACGTCACCGAAGAGAACAACACCTCGCGTCCGAGATCCCCGTACCCGAAGTCGCCAACTTCGAGTGTCAGAGTTATCGACGTCGAGTACGCGGGATCTCGTGACCCAGTCATTAACACTACGAGTCTGAATCGACGAGAAGGACCTGGTCCTAGCTTAGAAGGGCCTGGTCCCTAGCTTGGGTACAGAGGACGTGACCGTCCACCTAAGAATGGGTGATATGGTGGTCCCTTTAGGATAAAAAAAAAAAAATTTCATCTCTTGTTTTTCATCTGTTGAAAACAAACATACACACAAATCCTCACAGTGACTGGACCTCTTCCTTTACCGTTGGGTGAGGTCATAAGAACGGACCTCTTAGGGTCCCTGTCTCCTCGGACCACCCGACGGTAGATACCCCAGTGTACCTCAGTCTGTTCTGACTTCGCTGAATCGTCGTCATCGTCGACTGGACCCAGGGACTTAAGAAATTGTCTTTAACTACTCCGGTCTATTCCTTAAGCCCGCTTCGATATAACCCTGAATCTGATCGTGTTTTCCCGTTCTTGTCCATTGTTCATGGGAACGAGCGAGAGGGTACCTCCCGTCCGACCAAGGAAGTTACCCCACTCTTGTCCTCGTCTAAGTGTCGACCCCGACCTCCCACCCAAGCCACAAGACGGGTAAGTGAACTTCCGCGACACGCGTCCCTAGTACGCGTCATGGGACGAAAACGAGGACCGCGGATTCACCGTCAACCAGACATCGAAATATAGAATAACAGGTATTGACGTGACTAACTCCGTCCGTACGACAATAAAAATTAAGGCACATCAAAGAGACGTAAGACAACGAGTTCCTCTACAAACAGGTCGACGTTCACGTTCGTGAGACCCTTTCCCAGGGTCTGAGGTCAGAGAGTCCTCCTTAAAGGACTCCGTGACGATCATAGTGGAGATGTAACAGACTCTTTATAAAATTTTAATCGAAAACCACCACCTGTCAAGGAAACTAGTGCAGTGACGAAACCCAGACTTGAACCACCCACTGTTAGAGTGTTTTTAATGTAGGTTAATGTCGTCACAAAAATATCCACCCGTTCACTAGGAACCCTCCATTACCTCCCCGATGATTAGAACAGACCTTCTCCCAGTTGTTTCCCTGTCAAACTACACTGGGAACTACCGTCTCCCCTTCCAATAGGACAGATCCATCTTTTTGTTACCCTTATTTTCCTCTTGGTGTTTAGTCGGAAGACATAAGGGTTGGAGACGGACAATTTTAGGGGAGTCGGATGAGTATCCGTAGAAACCAGTTTCGGAGGGAACCCATGGTTCCTTATGCATGGGGTTCTTCTATGACCTTCTATGACCGTTCTATGACCGTTTGAGGAAACTCTCTATTAGACCAGAGAAGACCCACGGAATCGAACGCGGAGAGTGGACGTGTAAACGGGACGACACGGGTTCACACCGAGAGGGTAGAAGAACTGGCGACCATAGAGGAGAACGAAGAAGTGCGAGAGGATCCTCGATTACCCTCAAGTCGACCTTAAAGTCGATGGACACGAGAACTGCGGCCCAGAGTTCTACAACACCCACTCTAGGAATGGGACAGGAAGATACGAGACCAAAAGTCGAAACACTTGCGTCCGGTCAACCGTCCAGAGAGGAACCCTCCCTTACTTACGGGGTGTTTCCGACACTTACCCTGAGAAGAAAGTCCGACCTCTCTGTTCCTGACCCCTTCTCTCACTAAACCCCTGGTACCCTGTTTAAATTCTTTTTCGAGTATAAAACGACTAGGAGTCGGGACCCTGTTACTCGTTCTGTTTCCGATGTGAACCCACGGTTCTTATGAATGGGGTTCTTTCGTGTCTGACCTTCTGTGACCGTTTAAGGAAACTCTCTATTAGATTAGACGAGGGTCGTTTCTAGAATCCTGATCTCAATAATTTGGTGAAACCTCTTTTACGACCCCAACTGTGACAGGTGTTCACGTCTGGGTGTAGAGACGAGAAGAGAACGACTATTTGTGAGGGATGGTTGAAAATCCTAAGCTTGCTTCGTGACCCGAAAACCATAACACCAAGATAATGTGACCGTCGATCTGGGATAGGACGGTCCCTCGTAATGGACCTCCAAGACCTCCAACCTCCATGAGACCTCTTCTCGACTCCCTCTCCAAAGACCTGTACCTTCTTTGGAGATTCGGGTAATTCGAGTTGGGATAGACAGTAAAATATCAACTCTTTTGTCTACCCTTTAACGAACGAACGAATTCCAGTGTGACTCAATCACCGTCTCGATTTAGATATCTTTTGTGACCAACGATACCTAAAAAGAAAAGAGAAAAAAAACCGGTACGACGTTCCGAACACCCTAAAATAATTATCAAGGGACTGGTACCTAACTTGACCCCGGGAATCGTACCCTTACACCTCAGGATTGGGAACCTGGTGGTCCCTTAAGGGTCGACGATATCACGAATTGTGACTGTAGACGGTATTGGTCTACTACAGAGTATAGGGGGGGTGCGGGGTGGTGGGCATAGAATAAAGGAATAGCACCCCGTACTCACTAATACCTGGTGGATTGCACCAGGTCCTACTTTACGATAGGTTTGGTACAACTTTTTACGGTGGTGATTCGAAGTCTGGGAGTGAAAAACGAATACGGACTTCAACAGGAGAGTTGTCCTTCTTGGTCTAAGACCATCTTTCTTTTATCCAGAGAGCGATCGTCCTAGAGTTTCGGTCACCTCTTCACTTTACCTTTCCCGGGACCTCCTAGGATTTTATTTCCTGTGTCCTCGGAAACACACACCCCCAACAAATAACGTTTGACAATAATAATTTCACCATAAAATGTTCGCAAAAATTCTGTCTCCTGTCTGTCCGAGACTCGACCCGGAGCCGAGGTCTCCGTGTGTGGGCCTCCCCTTTACCGTGAACGTCCCTTGCACTCGAGTCGCCGACAAGTGAAGTATTCGTGTCAGCACGACCTCAGAAGAGTCCTTCGGACTCTCCTTTTCTTCCCTCACCCCTGTCGGTACTTCGTCGACGAAATTTAAGGATTAGAGCGAGGTAGGGGTGACACGTGTCCCGGAAGACCCCGTCCGGAGTCTCGGTGGGACCTCTGACTGTGTTTAGGTAGGAACCCGGGTCCGAAGGACGGTTGAGCCCCCCAGAGCCAGTAGGAACAATAGTGAGTAGTGACTAAATGAAAAAGACAGTCTCTAAAGGGTTTAAACATCGAATTTTTGTGGTCGTCCTCCTCTTCGTTCCTTACAAGAACAATTATATTTAGGTGTCGTTCTACCGAACTCTTGACCCACAAAGGGTGCTAACCGTCCATACACCTGTCAACGGACGTAAGAAATAGGTATCCACGAACTTACGTGTCATCAAAACTTGTACGTTTCCCAGACGTGAAAATCCTGAACGAACACAAAAACTCTTGGAGATCTCTCTGAGTGACCTAGTCTTAGTCGGATCGTCTTACACCCCTGTCCCCGCTGAACCTAGGATTCTAGTAAGGGTCCTCTCTCCCTCGTGACGAAGGTCTTCATCGTCGTCCCTCCGACACGGTTCCGAGACGGGTTCCCAGGTCCACGGACCACACCTCTCCACCGAGGAACGCGTCAAAACCCAATGACAAACCCGTTTCTCTTCAGGGTCCGTCAGAGGACACGTGTAAAGGTGTACCGGACGTACTCCGCCCACTTCGGGTACAGAAACCCGAAGAGGTCCGGAGAGTAGTTGGCAACGAAGTACTATCTTTGTTTAAGGAATAACGAGTCGAGAGGTAACGGATCTTCTTCTCCGTTTGTGTTGTCCCTATTCACTTCCGGAACCTTGTTTCTACTCTTTTAAAGTGACAGTGTAGCACAGTCAAGGTTTCGGATCGTGAGAGAGTGCCGGTTTAAGTTAAGAGAACCGATTTTCACTTGACTAAACACGGAAGGAACTACAAAAGCTGACGTTGAGTCACTGTTAAGTCACATCACACTGTCTTCAACTTACTCTGATATAATATACAGTCAAGGACACGATACGATCCATAACTCTTATTTCTCTATTTTTACTGAAACAGGGAACTCTATGGTAGTCTAGCACCCTCTCTGTTCATGTAATAAATTCATAATACCATCTACAATATTACCCCATTTGTCTCCTACGATACCCCGTGTCTCCTTCTTACAGATTGAGTCCTACCCGTCCCATGTTAATGTCTAGTCATTTCTGAAGTACCTCCACTGAGAAGTCAACTGAGGGTTTCCTACTCGTCCTTAACCGGTGTGTGCCCCCTCACTCTACCCTCTCCGTAAAGTCGCCACCAACATCGTATTCGTTTCCGTGGCCGTCCTTCGTCAGGTCGACGACCTCTTGGTGTGACCCACTCCATAACGACCTGTGTGTCTCCATGTCCACCCCGGTCCTTTGGTTACTCCCTCCGTCCCTCTGTCCAGGGAGTCCTCGGACATAAGAGGAATTTCCCAAACATGAAATAGAAGTCCCGTCCTTTCCTGACCTTCTTCCCTCCTTCTACGTCAATCTAAAAGTAAAACCTACCTAAAGAGGTCGACCTACTACTGCCACTACCGGACCTCCCACCGTGTCGACCTCATACCCTCGGTCAAACCTTCGACGACACTGTCAGATCCGACCATGTGGACTCGATAGACGTTCCGAGGTAGTCTTTGTCACAGATTCAGTTCCCGTCATTTCGAGTCAAAAGGACGGCCTGAGGTCTCCCGGGGTGAATGGTAGCGTTAGTTTTTCGCGTTTGTGGTGTAGTGTGTGTACTAGACTCTCAAGGTGAAACCGGTGGCAGGCCCGGTGGACGACGTACCAGTGACTTTCTTCTTTCTACAACTCAATCGGGTCGTCTCCCTGAAAACAAAACGAAAGAGACTTACTTTCCTATTTTTATAAGGTAGTGTCATTTTTTAAAAGTCTACATAAACACTAGTAAGTCAAAAATTAGGTATTGGTGGGAAGGAAAAGTGAAGTCCAAGGTAAAAAAAGATAACGACGGTGTGAAATCCTCCATATATATTAATTCATTCTTACGGACCATTGTTAAGTATCCCTTTCATCTATTCTCCAATGGTTGTCGACCCTTCAATCACCAATTACCCATGTCTAAATAGTAAACCCCACTACCTCTTAAAAACCTTATCATCACTACCAACATATTGTAACACTTACATTACTTACGGTGACTGTATGAATTTTTTACCGAATTTACCGTCGAAAACAATGTACATAAAATGGTATTATTTTTAAAATTTTCAATTTTAGGTGTATTATAAATTCTTACCTTAAGATTCAGAGGTCGTATATCACCACCGAAAAGATTATTGAATAATGGTCTTCTCACGGAACGTTTTTTCATTTCTTATAGACTATAATAGTATCAGAGGTAGAACCGTAAAGGGAGGGTGACCTTTCTTGTGTCATTGTTTATCAGTTTCTTTATTACTCCGTCGGTTTCCTACCCCTCTACTCTTTGTTCCTCCGATCAAACTACCGTGACTCCGAAGCGGTGGTCAACGACTACTTGTCGCCTTTACGTGTCGACCCGAGGACGGGGAGGAGGACTGTCCAAAAGGGAGTGGGTGAAACAAAAAAGGTTGACACGGGGAACTCTCTTCGTCACCGGGGGTAGAGCGATCTAGTCTTATGTCACCCAAAAAAAAAAAAGGGGGTCTGAAGTAGTCTTTTAGAGGAGAGGACGGCAAAAGAGAAAGAGACTGTAAATGACAATTTGTGATCGTTAGTACACTTTTAACCCAAGAGTGCTTTTTGTTCGGTCCTTCCTTTAATTCGCTAAAGGGGACGGAAGAGACAGTAAATAGGAGTTCGGACTAGATCGATGTAGATCTTTAATACAATAACGAATATCTGTGTGAGAATTCACTCCATTTTGAGTCTCCTCTCTTCTACTTAAAGATAAGGACTTAGTTGATCGTTGCTTCACAAACATAGATATTTGGAGTCAGCGATTCAGGACAGACTAAGAAACACTGGGGTTCCCAACATCGGACGGTCCGAGGAGACAGGTGACGGCGAAGGTCTTCGTTACATTTGAAAAATTTCAGTCACACAAAAGAGACGAATAAAGTGCGGATATTAAAGTCAAGAAAGAACAGTAAAAAAAAAGACGTAAACTAGAGAGTAAAACGGAGATACCGGAGGTATGTGAGAGGTGTCACGAGAGTTCCAGTCGACTATCTTTACGGTCTCGTTCCGTCTCCTCGTTCCACTGCGTCCTCCTTTTGACACGAACGTCAGTATTCTGGACGCGAGATCAGGACCGAGGTGGTTGAACGAGCACTGGGACTACCTCAATACACTAGAGAAACCTATGTCAAAGAGTATAGGTTTTCTCCTCTACGGTGTTCTATTGACGATTCCGCCGAATCACCACGTTTCTCACCAAGTGACCGTAAAGGGTCCTAGACTCCCACTACCTGTCCTCACCTCCATGTGTCTTTATCGACTCCTAGAACACACCACTTCCTGTCTTCTTTCCATATTTCCGGTGTTCGACCCGACACAGAGTCACAGGTGTCCGAGACCGACCTCCCCTGCTCCGACGAGTGTCCCGCACTTCTCGGTCTTAGGAGGAGAACGCCGAAATCCAATGGCGAGTGTGACGTGAAGGAGGGTCCTGTACTCAGTCGTACTTGCTCCTTAGTTGTAGGGAACCTTGATGTTCTGAATTCGTCTGAGGACACACCTACAAGTACTCTACATCAATTCACGACGGTCCCCTCTACCCCGGAGATGGTCTGACACCTTCAAAATCCCAAATCTTTGAAGAGGACCATCCAGATCTGTGAAATAAGAGAGTCAACCGAGTCCTTCTTGGTTAAGGACGATTGATTTACCGGACCCCTTCCTTCTCTTTCGTCTTCCGGTTAAATGTTCCTTTTGTCAATTGACAATTCTCTTGATTTCCCTATTGTCGACCAGTAATATGAAGAGTCATCCTTTTAGATGATTCCTTTGAGTCAAGTGGAGTCTTCAAACGAGTCACTTTTCTCTTATTCTAGTCTTCTGGGACCCACGAGAGTTTAACACCAGTGAATGGTCTTATGGGATCCGTCGGTGTCTTTACACAGGACTCTTCACCACGTTTTGAACAAGATATAATCTATTTATGCCTGTGAAATACAATTGGCAAGGAAAGAGACGGTTACAAATAATTGGTACGGGAAAAGTGTAGTTATGGGGTGGACAAAATTGACAATTGATGTGGAGAAAAAGAGAGTCAAGGTAGGAGAGTCCCGTGTCACGGGTAGTAGTTAAGAAGAACTACGAGGGTCACGGGTAGGATAAGGGATACTTCTACCTAGAATAAGAGATTTATTTGGTAATTTATTTATTATAAGTTACAGTCACTCTCGAGAACCGAAAAAGCCCACTTTTCGAGTGACTTCACAATAATTCACCAACGTCTTGTCTCTGAAGAGCTTAAGGTGTCCACTCTTACGGAGTAATATTTCCGGTAGAGAATTGTTTTGTCAATGTCTTATACAAAGTAGAGTATACCTCTCTCGAGACTACGGTAGACATGATGTCCTCCTTTTGGTCCCGACGACTCCATAAGTTTGGTGACCCTACAATGGTCGGTCGTTTCCCGGACCGACCCCACGGGAAAGTGACAGACTCTAGGAGTCTGTCCGGGGGTCCCACACTTAGTCTCGTCACCTCCTTTACTTGTAATTTGATCGACCACCTCGAGGTCGGTTCTCATGACCCCTGTTCATCCTACTGTCTGATGTTCGGTTCACGAACTGTCGACCAGGACTCTCGACCGAGTAAGTCTAAACGAAGGTGTAGAGACTTGGTTTCAGTATTAATTTAGTGTCGTTCTTGTTAGGGGGTGGTGAAGAGGGGTCTGGAGTCGAAGAGGTACGTCTGGTCAACGACCATGACCTTACACCCGGAGCGGATAAATTACTACGATTGACTACCTACCAACCCTAAGATTAGACTTTTTACAGGGACACCTCGTACTTTAGGGGGACCTGTTCCGGATCCAAAGGTTCCGGATAGATAAGGAAACCATGTTTAGACGAGGTCGACGGACTTGTTATCTATCCGTACTCTGACCCACTAAAGATGATCTAACCCTACCCCTCCTTAAACGTCTTCGTCCGAGTGACCGTGAGTTTTTACACAATTGGTAGACCGAGAAACTTTTCAGGTTCGTCTTAGACTCTACACGGTCCAGGGGTCAAATGAGAGACGGTATCAGGTACTGACCTGTTAAGTCGTCGTGTTTCTTTATGTATGACTCAAACACACTGATACAGTCTACGATATAATATATTTTGATAGATAAGTGTTGTCATGAGTCTCCTTTTCTCTCAAGACTTCCCTATTCTCGGGTTTATAGGTAAACCTTAGTCTCTTAGAATCTTGACCTTCTCTGGAGTCTCCTTTCTATTTTACGTTTCTTAAACTTACTGAACGAGTCCCGGTGTTTCGATCAACCATCGTCCCGACACAGATCTTAGATCCAGAGGACTGAAAGTCGGGTACGAGAAAAAGGATATGTGTGACCCGAGCGAGGTAGGGAATATGCCTGTCACCTAGGGGGGTACTTAGACAGTGAGATAAAAAGACCACCCCCCTCCCGTACGGTACGTTGAACACCCGAGAATCAAGGGACCGATCGTTGACTTAGACACAGGAGTCGTCACTTTCACACCTCAGAATTGGTACCCTGGTGGTCCCTTAAGGGACTTTAGAGAGTAATATTCAATTCTCTTTCCTGAGTCCACCTTCTTTTCGGTTTTATACTTAATGAGGAGCGATCACCCGTCCCTACTTATTGACTTATTATTGATCCCCAACACTCCTCGGTCGTGACATCAGACTGGTGTCTAGACTACAAGACACACTGCCTTCTGTAGTCATAAGGGAACCTTGTATATGACTGTTAAAATTCCTGTTGAGTCTTCCAAATGATTTTACGTTGGGTTACTTTTCGCATACTTTATTTCCACCGGGACCCTCAAGACGGACACTACGTATTTAACTCGATACGTGTCACACTGGGTTAATCCTCGACGGACAGAGAAGGATTACGTTTCCACAAACCTTTCCACTATGCGGTTCAACCCAACTGTCAGAGATCGACACATCGGTACACTACTACGGACAGAAGGACCTGGCATTACCTCTTTTAGTTTTCGACCGAACACTGTCGGTTCCAATTCACTCCCTCTGTAAAGACGAAGTAGAGACTTTTCCGAATACGACATCTCCAGAATCAAAGAATTCAGGTAGGGATTTACCGAAGCCCCTTCCACCCCTGTCCCCCTTCCTAAAAGGAAATTTCTCGTGAACAGGAAAGAAAACGTAGAAGAAGGTCCTATGAAACCGATTATGTTGTGTGTGTAAAGTTGGACTGACTTTCCCCACCCCCACCCTTCCTTTCCTGTTGTAAATCCTATTGTTCGTTAAAGTCCTCGGTTCTCATTACGTCATATGATTATCACTTTTGCTATTGTGAGACACAATACGTGTCTCGAAGACACGGTGTCCGTCCAACTGGTCGAGACACACGAGTCCGGCAGGTGGACAGTCTCCACTACGACCACTAGGACCGAGAATTTATGACGATATACGGTCTTTTTTTTTTTTTGTTTTTTTTTTTTGACACCGGTCCAAAAGACTTGGAGTCTCGTAGTAAGGTCTACTGACAAAGTTACCCGAAGGTACGAATTGGATCATTTTGATCAACTGTCATTCCAAATAACGGTAACAGGTCATAACATAGACCCCAGTAATTTTTACGAGTAGTGTAAACAGGTGTTTTCCGTTCGTAAAGATGGTCGTGGTAATCCGTCACTAAAGTCCACGGTGTAAGTCTTCCGTTAGTGTCAAGTCACCCCCTTTGGTATGTATGGTAATTCTAACACTTTGTATATCCTCTTAATAGTCTGTATAATTGTCTGTGTGTACCCAATGTCACCTTTTCGAGCATAAACCAATCTCCATGTAAAACCTAGGAGTAAGATTTCCTAATTTCTCTGTCTGACGAGGTCTATACCGTACATTTCGTCATTCATCATCCACCACCTCCTTAGTCAAACTTATTCATGACCTTCGTCCTTTCCTCCGATTACGGACTGATCCGTCGAACTTGTCTCCACGTCCACCCCTACTCTCGTAATCCGATCTAAACGGTAGTTCTGTCTGACCGTTCCCCGGTCAGTTCAGAGGAACGTCCCTTTGGAAATATTGTGTCGCCAGAATAGAGCTCTGGTTAAATGGTAAAATGGTTTTAAATGGTATAAACGAAAAGGGAGAAACTGAGAAAATTTAAAAGTAATAAAAAATAAAATTTTTCAATAAAAAGTAATATATTATGTAAATCGATAAACTTTAAGTTTACCATGTTTTCCCAACTTCAGAGGGAGAGTTTCAATACAGGGTAGGGGGAGGTCTACAACAGGTGTCCGTTACTTGTAGAGGTCAAAGGGATCTTTATAAAATATCTATATTTTAGTTTATAAATAGGAAGTGAAGAAGGGTGTTTTACTAAATTTATATACCAAAACGAACTGATAAATTGTTGTATAGATTCTTTATTAAGGTAAGGTTATGTATTTGTTAAGGAAAAACTGTCGACGTGTCGTAAGGTGGTTCTCGTACACAGTAATAAATCTATTGGTGAAGAAATGTAATAAGATTGTAGTTAAAATGGTCCCAAGTTAGGGACCAAACCCTTCTAGGGGACCTCTTCCTTTACCGTTAGGTGAGGTCATGATAACGGACCTTTTGGGGTACCTGTCTCCTCGGACCATCCCATGTCAGGTACCCCAGTGTTTCTCACCTTGTGCTGACTCGCTGAAGTGAAAGTGAAGGTTGGAGTTAAAACCTTCACCGAAAATACAAACGAAACGTTTAATGAAGGAACCGATATCAACAATCGGAGTTCTCTCAGACTTAAAGACTATTGATTTCAGCTTTCGTTGACTGTATAAATTCAAGTCGAACGACTTTACTACGTTTTCCGATTTATGAGTAGAATTGTGTACAGAATAGTTTTGAAGTCTCCATGTGGACACCGACTAAGTATAGTTACATACCGTCTTGGTTATGTCATAACATTTCGTTTTATTTCATTTTTATTTGTAAAATTTTTTTTTTGTTTTTGAAGTCTCCAGAGATTCCCGTCATCGGGGACTTCGGGAACGTTTCGTCACGAACGTAATTTATGATTGGAGATATGAAGGGGTCAAGCATATTAAAGAAAGACTAGTAAAAGTAGTGTCCTACATTACGACCGACTATAAGAACAGAGAAATTCAGCCACAAAACCACCAAATAGAATGGGAGAAAGGAGAGAGGAAGTTACCATTAGTACTCAGGGATTTCGTCGAGAGAAAGAGGAACCCCGTGAATGTTTATTAAAGTGATTTAGTGTTGTATAAGTTTCGTTGTCTCAATTCGGTCTTAGTCAGAAATCTTGACGATTCACTGAAATTTAAAACCCCTTTTATTTAATCAAGAGACGTCTCTCTCTTTCACGGAGTATTTCGTTTGGAAAGTCTTAAACTCAAAGATACGGATGTCATACTTATGAAAACAAAATTTTTAACTACCGAAACAGAATTTACTTACCTTAGGACCGTTCGTGAGAGGAAGTGTGTATTTGCAAGAATGTTTTGCTTTATTACTTGACTTCGTGTCCTCGGACGGAGGGTGTTTGAAATTTTCTTAAATATCCCTCAAAGGATCTCCAGATCACCAATTCTGACACACAGGTGACGTCCCCCGTGTCCAAGTTAGGAACCAATCCCTTGATTCTAGGACGTACGAACCGTCGTACCGGTTATTTATTTATTTATTCTTTTTATGCTCTTAAATATTTTATCCTCGAAAAAAGGGTATTGGAGAAGAGGTGTGTAGAAATACTGTAAGGGTAAAGGACGGAAGTACGATGTCGACAGACCCCTACGAGAGGATATGTAAGAACGACATTTGAAAGGGGGTAAAAACAGAAGAGTATTTTCGACACTCAGTGGATATCTTAAGAGATCTGGGAAGATCACCGTCACTCACGACACATGGATTGGCTTGTCACCATACCTTCACTTACTTGACCTTAGAGACCAGAGTCAAAACATAGTGTGATCGACACTAAACTCGTTCGGTAAAAGGAAGTTCACATTAACTTCTTCAATTTTTGTTCCTTCACCCCCAAATTCGTTTTACTAAAGATTCGAGGGAAAATCGGGATTTTAAAATACTGACTGTACAATTGTAGAAAAATCTATTGTACCGAATCTAGTTAATTTTACACGTATAGAAGTCTTCAGGAGTTTCTTAAATTGACCATTAAAGACCTTAATGTCGGCCATACCACCCATCTTAAAACTCTACCAGGAGTTCTAGGGGTGTGGAACATTTTAGAGGAGAGGACCGTTCTGG
This sequence comes from Capra ibex, assembly GCA_006410555.1. Taxonomy (NCBI): domain Eukaryota; kingdom Metazoa; phylum Chordata; class Mammalia; order Artiodactyla; family Bovidae; genus Capra; species Capra ibex. The sequence continues at coordinate 16,231,522 of SJYO01035988.1, read as the reverse complement.
ACACTTATCCTGCACTATGGTGAGAGCACTAATCCAATGAAATATGCCTGTTCCATTACCCTATCAGTAAGAGTACTAATGTTAATACATTCTTGGGTAGAGCGTGTGACTCCTTTCTCTAAGAGGACGACCGAAACTTCTTCACTCGACGGTATGACATTCTCCCGGTGTGCCGTTCCTTGACGCCACCGGACGACTCTCACTGTCGGTCATACTTTTTCCTTGGAGTCAGGATGTTGGTTTTCCTCGACTTAAGACGGTTCTTGGGTTTATTCGAACTTTCTGCTGACAGACACTTGAGGTCTACTCTTTCGTCAGGATGACTACGGAACTAAAGATAGAACAATTTCTGAAACTCGTCTCTTGGGTCAATGTGACACGGACCTGAGAGACTGAATACTTTTGATCATACTATTTATCCACCATAAAATTCGACGTTTACACAACATTAAACAACATTCGTTCTTTCATCCCTTCCATAAATACCAACCCTTACAGGAAATCTCTAAGGAGTTAGTATGAAATATATTTCGATACGAGTAAGATGCATGTAAAATACCTTGACAGTAAAAGACGTTGATAAGTATTTAATCGAGAATAGTTCCGTGATCTGTTCTAGATTAATTTAAAATTTAAAGAATTGTTCTTTTATTTAATTTTGACGGTGGTAAGAAAACCCTTAAGTTGTCGGAACGAGACTAAAGTTTACATAAACTATTAATATTCAGTCAAGTAAAAGTGTCTAAACCTATGTCGAAATCCGATGTTGTACAAAGAATTTTGTAATGATGTAAGTCATTTTTCGACTAAATCAATATCTTAAAGTTTAGACCTTCTTACGAACCGCTATAAATCATATTGTAGATTGAACTCCAGTCTCTTTAACACTGAACGGGTACACAGTTCCTTTAATTACTGTTCCCTTCCACAGTATGAGGAAAACAGGAGGGGAGTGGGATCCGAAAATAATCTCTTAATATGGTAGGAAAAGTCCTAGACTAGTCCAATTCTTAATTAAGTGAGTAAATAAGTTGTAATTAATTTATAGATGACGTATATTTATTAATAAGATCCGAGTCTCGTCCTGTGTTTCTACACCTTTTGTACCAAAAACAGGAGTTCTTAAATGTCAGATCATCTGTTAATGGGAAACTAACGATGTCTATGATCTCTATAATTATCCCGTGTCTATCAGGATCCTCGTCCCGAAGGGACCACCGAGTCTACCATTTCTTAGACAGACGTTACGTCCTCTGGGTCCAAACTAGGGACCCAGGACTTCTAGGGGACCTCTTCCCTTACCGATGGGTGAGATCATAACAACGGACCTCTTAAGGTACCTGTCTCCTTGGATACCCAATGTCAGGTACCCCAGTGTTTCTCAGTCTGTACTGACTCACTGAGTGTGTGTGTGTGTGTGTGTGTGTGTGTGTCTCAGGATCCTTCTCTCTTCAATTTATTACTTTTAACCTCTATGATTCCCTTGTAAAGTACGTTTCTACCCGTGTTATTTCCTGTCTTTGTCGTTCCTGGATTCTCTTCGTCTTCTCTAATTTTCCTCCACCGTTCTTATATGTTTTCCATATAAGAAGACACATAAGAACTGATATGTTTTTTCCAGAATTACTGGGTCTATTGGTACTATCTCAGTGAGTGGATTTTTGTCTTTAGGACCTTACACTTCAATTCACCTGGACTCCTTCGTAATGATACTTGTTTGGATCACCTCCACTATCTTAAGATCGACTCGATAAATTTTAGGATTTTCTACTACGTCAATTTCACGACATGAGTTATACGGTCGTTTAAACGTTTTGAGTCGTCACCTGGGTCCTGACCTTTGCAGTCAAAAGTAAGGTTAGGGTTTCTTACAAATTTGACAGCATGTTAATACGAGTAAAGTGTACAATCGTTCCATTACAAGTTTTAGGATGTTCAATCTAAAATCGTCATACAATTGGTTCTTGAAGGTCTACATGTTCGATCTAAATCTTTTCCGTCTCCTTGGTCTCTAGTTTGACGGTTGTAGGCAACTTAGTGTCTTTTTCGTTTCCATAAAGTCTTTTTGTAGATGAAGACGAAGTGACTGATGTGATTTCGGAAACTGACACACCGAATGTTGTTTGACCTTTTAAGAATTTCTCTATCCTTATGATTTGGTGGAATGGACAGAGGACTCTTTGGACATACGTCCAGTTCTTCGTTGTGTATCTTAGCCTGTACTTTGTCGTCTGACCAAGGTTTAACCCTTTCCTCATACAGTTCCTACATATGAAGTGGGACGAATAAATTCAAACGTCTCATGTAGTACGTTTTACGGTCCGACCTACTTAGTGTTCGAACTTAGTTCTAACGGTCCTCTTTATAGTTGTTAGAGTCTATCCGTCTACTATGGTGAGATTACCTTCTCTCACTTCTCCTTGTTTCTCAGAGAACTATTCCCACTTTCTCTTGTCACTTTTTCGATCGAATTTTAAGTTGTAAGTTTTTTGATTCTAGTACCGTAGACCAGGGTAGGCAAGTACCGTTTCTCTACCCCTTTTTCACTTTTGTTACTGTCTAAAATAAAAGAACCCGAGGTTTCAATGACTCTTACCACTGGTGTCGGTACTTTAATTTTCTGTGAACGAGGAACCTTCTTTTCGACACTGTTTGGATCTGTAGCCTAATTTTTCGTTTCTGTAGTGAAACGGCTGTTTCCACAGATATCCGTTTCGATACCAAAAAGGTCATCAGTACGTACCTACACTCTCAACCTGGTATTTCTTCCGACTCACGACTTCTTACTGACGACCTCTTCTGAGAACTCTCAGGGAACCTGTCGTTCCTCTAGTTTGGTAAGTTAGGACTTCCTTTAGTCAGGACTTATAAGTAACCTTCCTGTCTACGACTTCGACTTCGAGATTATGAAACCGGTGGACTACACTTCTCGACTGAGGGACCTTTTTTGAAGTTACGACCCTTTGTGACTTCCGTCCTCTTCTTCCCCTGTTGTGTCCTACTCTACTGACCTACCGTAGTGACTGAGTTACCTGTATTCAAACTCGTTTGAGACCCTCTATGACTTCCTGCCCCTTTTGACCGCACGACTTCAGTTACCCCAACGTTTCTCAACGTGTGCTGTCACTTATTTGTCACTTTTTGTTACGGAAGACTTTCGTTATTAGGGTCCTTAAAAATCTACTTACTACTTAAAATCCTCTTTGATTTTCGAGGTTAGAAGGAGTAATTTTTTTTTTCGTTGTATGTCGAAGAAAAAAGGAAAAAAGAATAAAAATAAACCGACGTGACCCAGAATCAACGTCATACACCCCAGATTAAGGGACTGGTCCCCAGCTTGGACCCGGGGGACGTAACCCTCACGTCTCAGAATCGGTGACCTGGTGGTCTCTTCAGTGTTGTTGAAGATTTAATTATGTTTAAAGTTTTTCACCGACTTTTTTCGTCATCTATAATGAAAGGTTCTCCTGTTTGTCATTCGGTATAGTCCCAGATCCCACTATAAAATTTTTTCTTGAAACGGTTTAACGGTATAGGCCTCTCCTACAAAGATTAGATAATCGAGGAATTACTTGACTTCTATTTGTCTGTCTCCTTTCAGTCATAAAACCCTAACTTTTGTCTTGTCCGCCGACAGATATCAGTATTAAAGTTAGATCATATTATTATGTCCTAAGTCAAGTCAAGTCGAGTCAACGAGTCAGCACAGGTTGAGAAACCCTGGGGTACCTGACGTCGTGCGTCCGGAAGGGTAGGTAGTGGTTGAGGACTTCGAACGAGTTTGAGTGCAGGTAGTTCAGCCACTATGATAGGTTGGTAGAGTAGTAGACAGTAGGGGAAGAGGAGGACGGAAGTTAGAAAGGGTCGTAGTCCCAGAAAAATTTACTCAGTCAAGAAGTGTAGTCCACCGGTTTTATAACCTCAAAGTCGAAGTCGTAGTCAGGAAGGTCACTTATAAGTTCTGACTAAAGGAAATCCTATCTGACCAACCTAGAGGAACGTCAGGTTGCCTGAGAGTTCTCAGAAGTGGTTGTGGTGTCAAGTTTTCGTAGTTAAGAAACGGTGAGTCGAAAGAAATATTTACTGTCGTTAACACGCCAATTAAACTTGTAAGAGACCGTAACGGAAAGAAGCCCTAACCTTACTTTTGACTGGAAAAGGTCAAGACACCGGTGACGACTCAAAAGGTTTAAACGACCGTATAACTCACGTCGTTAAATTGTCGTAGTAGAAAATCTTAAACTTTATCGAGTCGACCTTAAGGTAGTGGAGGTGGTCGAAACAAATATCACTACGAAGGATTCCAGGTGAACTGAAACGTAAAGTTCTACAGACCGAGATCCACTCACTAGTGTGGTAGTACTAATAGATCCAGTGTTTCTAGAAAAAACATATCAAGAAGACACATAGGAACGGTGGAGAAGAATTATAGAAGTCGAAGACAATCCAGGTATGGCAAAGACAGGAAATAACATGAGTAGAATCGTACTGTACAAGGGAACCATAGAGATTAAAAGAACGTCTCTAGAGGTCAGAAAGGGTATTATAACAAAAGGAGATGAAGAAACGTAACTAGTGACTCCTTCCAAAAGAATAGAAAGGCACAATAAGAAACCTTGAGACGTAAGTTTATCAAATAGAAAGGAAAAGAGGAAACGGAAAGAGAAGAGAAGAAAAGTATCGATAATCATTCCAGAGGAGTCTGTTCGTAAAACGGAAAAAACGTAAAGAAAAAGAACCCCTACCAGAACAAGTGACGGAGGACATGTTACAGTGCTTGGAGGCAGGTATCAAGAAGTCCGTGAGACAGATAGTCTAGATTAGGGAATTAGATAAAGAGTGAAGGTGACATATTAACATTCCGTAAACTAAATCCAGTATGGACTTACCAGATCACCAAAAGGGATGAAAGAAGTTATATCCTAATAGAGTGAACTAAGAGAGTTACCGAACTCCGTTCCTCAGATATAGTGGTAAGATGTCTAGTCCTTTGACTCCAAAACTTTCGAAGTCACTGTGTTTCGATCACTCAAGTTTCTGTGTTTCGATCACTCAATGTCGCTAAGTTTTAGTCCAAACTCAAATTTTGGTCTTAAATACGACCGTCTGTTTGAAGAACTTATATAAATTGAAAGTTATTTACGATCTACAACCTTCACAGAGACTTTCATATTATTTTGTAACGGTGTGGGTGTTCATCTCCACTATTCCTTGTGGACCTAACAATCTTCAAGTCTACAGGTGTAGACATATAGGATATTAAACTACAGGTCTTTACTGTCGAATCATATCTATATACATAGAAGACAAGACACCCTCGGAAGTTTCCCCATGGTTGAAAGGAACGATCTACTGGTATAAATTCATTAACGTCCGAAAACACATAACCAAAAAAGTGGTTTCTCATTATACCAGTCTTTTCACTTCTTGTATCTACACAGATGATTCTACAAGGAAACACCCGTATTCTTCGATCTAATCTGTTAAGGTTCTTAGACACAGTGACGTCTCACACGTGATGTCTACAGTCTCACACAGACTCGACCTTTTGTACCAAGACTTGTCTTCTCTGTTGACATCCCCCTCTTTACAGGATAAGGTATAAATTGTCTTCCCGTGACTGAGGTTTTGTAGTTTTCCTGAGATAAGGGTGGGTTCTTACCAGTTGAGAATTGGTTTCCCTTGATCCTCCTTTGTTGGATCACGGACAGGAGGGATGCGATGACTCTTGGTCTCAAGTCTTACCACTTGGACGGAACAGAGGAGGACCTAATGTAAAGTCGTTTTTTAAAATTTAGGGTCTTCACAAAACCCCATATCTCTGTTGTACTACCATACCTTTCTTATGTCCGAAACCCTAGTCTCTCGGGACTCCAACTTAAGACCGAGATGAATGGTCGACTCATTCGTTCCCATTCCACGAAGTAAAATATAAAGGAAAAGGTATTTTGTCCCCTATTATGATGGAAAGTCATTTTTATGAACCGCAACGTCTCTCGTGGAACATCCTCGATACGGCGTCCAAAATGATAAATAAAAGGACTGAACAGTCCATTAATCCATTTCACATGTATATCTTACTGATATGTCTTAACTCCCGTTGATATAGTATTTAATACTGAAAGTTAAATTCAACCGGACACGACCTCGTACTGATGATTTCCAGTACCTGACATAAACACGGTGACAAAGGACATAGTATCAAGTTTCATGTGTCCTCTATGTTGACCTGGATGTTCAAAGGGTTTAGAGATTATAAGATTCCACAAAATATTACCCCGAAAAGTGGTGGACCTTTGGAAAATAAGAGAACCGTCTTTATTCTTGTGAGATTCAGTATGTCCGGTATCGAGTAAGATCTCGAGGTTAAGTTTATTAAAGAGTGAAAAGGTAGTATCCTACGACACCTCTTCCTCAGTACAAGTTAAAAGGTAATGGAAGAAGTCGTCTGATCCATTTAGTAAGTCTGTCGGGAACTCTCCAATATGTAGATTAAAATACGGGTTATACACATACTTATTCGTTATCTTGGTTTAGGAGAAGTCACACTTTGTTCTCTACTGGGTATCATCTTTGTATGATAATCAAGTACATCTTTCCAACAAAGAGGTCTACCAGTCTAAGTGGTTTCTGTAGAGTAAGAACGGACCGTCAACAGAAAAGTGTACCCGGTTCCCCTTGATTTCTTTATCGGAGTTGTTTTAAACGGTAAAAGTAAGATCTCCCTAATCTAGTGTAACATTACATTTAGACCTTAACGGTGGACGGATCCAAGAGGTTGACAAGGCTCCTTGTAATCGAGACATTCAACAATTTTCTGTAAAATCCCGTTCAGTTCAAACCCTTAAAATAGTGAGAGAACCTCTAATTATTACATGTAATCGTATAATTTTTCAACCGTCCTCATCACGGTGTCCTTCTTAAAGACATATTGAACCGTAAAATGTTTGAATAAACTTGGTACCTTGTGAAAAATCCCCAAAACAAAATTTGGGTGTCTTGGTAATTGTATAACGTCATATATTACAAGAAGTGTTACGACAAACCCTTTAAGACACGATTTAATACAGATTTCTGTCCAAACGTTCGAGATTTTATCGGTTCCTTCTCTGTCACGGTCCCGGAGATTTTCCACGGTTAAAGACTTCCAGGATTGGAAAATCCTTTTTTACTTCTGTCGACTCTGACTCTTATCGTCCGTCTGTTTCCATGAGTATACAGGTGGGTTTCCATGAGAAGGGGGTGGAGGGTATCTCCAGTCTCCGAGATTGATCGTGGATAGTGTTGAACTTGTTGAACATAGGAGAAGAAAGAGGGGACTACTATCTAACACTCGAAGAATTCTCGTCTTGGGGTACGGTCGTGTCACGGATACGACGATCGACTTACTTAGGTACTTGGTACGATTTAGACGAATATAGTAGTTGGAGTATTACGTTCGTCGTCCGTAAATGAGTTGTAAGTGACGTACTATCCGTGTTCCAATTCACAATATACATCTAAATAGGAGTCTTGTTAGGACACTCCACTTATATCAATAGGACTAAAATTTCTGTGTCTTTGATTTAAGTCTTTGACGGGTTTCGATGAGCCGATCAGTCCGAAGGGTCCACTGAGTCACCATTTCTTATGTGGACGGTTACGTCCTCTACGTCCTTTACACCCAAACTAGGGACCAACCCTTCGAGGGGACCTCCTCCTTTCCCGTTGGGTGAGGTCATAAGAACGGACCTTTCAGGGTACCTGTCTCCTCGGACCTCCCGATGTCAGGTACCCCAGTGTTTTTCAACATACACTGATTCGTGCGTGTATGTGATTTGATCAGTTTCTACCTCGGTTCTAAGTTTAGGTCCGAACACGACAAGTGGTGACATAAAAAGAAGGAGAGAAGATTCTACATAGAGTCGTCACTTTAGAGTACTAAGACACCTTCGTCTTAACCATATCTTGAGTTTAGGTACCTTTTTAGTGGTCAGACTGATAGTCCGATTCCTTCCAAATTTTCCCCTCTCACGTTCCTCTCGGACATTTTCTGTCCGTGTAGACCACCTCCCTTCCTTGAACCTTACCAACGGTTCGCGTACGATCAGAAAGGTACACGTTACATACAGTTCAGATTTTGTGTCCCGAATGTCTTCTGTCACTTAAGTGCTGTACTCAAACAAGAGACCCAGATGACAGTTTCCACTCCCCAATGACCGAACTCTAGGATACAGAACAAGTGTAGATAGTTCTATAAGTCAGTAAGTGGATAATTAACTAGTTTATAAATGTCTTACAGATGACATAGAATCGATAACAGGATTCGTGTCCTTTGTATAGGTCCTTGTTCTGTCTATTCGTAAAGTCATTTATCCCTATCTATTATTTGTGTGTGTATTTATATGTTCTTTTATGGTCCATCACTATTTACGACACTATGTCCGACTACCTCGATGGATCCTTCACTAATACTGTGGAGTCAATGTTCTCGGTTTGTGTGACTCCAGGGTCCTTTCTCGTGAACTCCACTTCTTGTCGGTCTTATTCCCGAAAGTCCACCCTTACTTGAAACATATAGATCTTTTATTTTCTTCCTGTACGTCTCACCTCACTTGACCATTCTTTCACTATAGACAATATGAGTCCTCATACATTCTCGGTGCGGTGTACCTCGGGATATTCGGGTCCATCTCTCTGATCTTCATCTCACCCGATCTACCTCTTTGTTTCAGTCTAAACCCTAAAGACCTTCATCTCTGTATCTAAGTGACTTTTTTGTTTATACGTCTACTTACTCATACCTTAGTTCCTATTACGAATGAAAACAAACAAATGAAGTCAATTCACAAATGACTTTCGGATGATAGCTACATGTTTTGTAGTGTCTATCATTAGAGATGAGATGACTAATGAACATAAACACTTTTAAGTTCGGGTACAGATATTAAATACGTATCCTTAACTACTATTCTCAGTCTTATAAAATCCAATTTTTAATGTTTTCGATATCTATTACATCAATCAAAATATATTAAAAATGACTCATCAGTCCCTTCCCCGGGAAACTTCTTTGTCTTCAATCGGTCCCTTTCTTTCTGGTATTAATCCAAAGAAATTTTTTAAGTCAAAATCCCTGAGCGGACCATCAGGTCACCGACTGAGACTCGAGAGTTACGACTATGGGACCCAAACTAGGGACCAACCCCTTGATCTAAGATGTACGGTGTTGATTCTGGGACTTGTCGGTTTATTTAATTTTTTTTAAGTCAAAATTTATCTGTTATGTTTATAAGAGTATCATTTAATTTAAGTAAAAAACAAAGATGAAAACGAAATGAAACACCTGATGTATACTCACTATAAATCAAGAACAAACGATATCACTCAACTTACAACCGGGTTCTCTATACAGACGTAGAATCCGGGACCTTGAATACTTACACTGAAACAAACCTTCTTCCCAGAAACGTCTACAGTAATTCTTAGGACTCTACTAGGTCCACCCGGGATTCAGGTTACTGTTCACAAGAATGTTCTCTGTCTGTCTTCTGTCCGTTTGTCCCTCTTCACCCATCCCTCCGGTACACTTCTCTCTTCGTACTGACCTCAATACCTCGGTTTTCGGTTCCTCACTGATTCGGTGGTCACCGACCTTCTCCGTTCCCTCCTGAAAAGGGATCTCGGAAGTCTCCCTTATACCGGGACGGTTGTGGAATTAAAGTTTAAACACCGGAAGTCTCGACACTTTATTTAAAGACAACAAAGTCTAGTGGCACAAACACCATTAAACAATACCGTCGGGATCCTTTACTTATACGAACCGAAAAGGGAGAATGAAGCGTACTTAGATCCGGTCAAAGGGGATCTATAGATAGAAAATGTGAGTCCCTTAGGTTTCAATATGTCTACTTTGTTTGATTCTTCAGTTTTATTTACGGTTTGTAGTAGATAGAGTTTCGGTTTGTATAAAGACCTATAGTCTATACTGATATATTAAACATGACGACGGAAACAATCGTTCCTATTATTCCGCACTCGAGATACCTCTCTGATTTGTAACGTCCTTTACCAGACTTCAAGAAACTTTCTTTGTGATAGGAAAAAAAATTGGTGATCCAATGTGAAAGGAAACGATAGTAATGGGACTTAGTAAGACAAAACACGTAGGATATTAAAATTGTGTCTATCACTAAGTAGGATATATTAACAAGGACTCTCGTTTAGATACTAGAAATCAATCTGAAAAGTTTTTTTTCCATACGTTTATATTTCTACTCGGATAAATAAAATAAATTATTATTCGCTACTGAAGTTTAGAAAATACAACCTGAATGTCTACGACAGTCTAGACAAAACACTTTGTTTCGTTATATTGGTTTCCATAAGATGTCTTTACTGGGACACCATAATATGTTTATGTACGTATTGGAGGACCTCTTCCGTTACTGTGGGGTGAGGTCATGAGAACGGACCTTTTAGGGTATCTACCTCCTCGGACCACCCGACGTCAGGTACCCCAACGATTCTCAGCCTATGTTGACTCGCTGAGGTGAAAATGAAAAGTGAAAGTACGTGACCTCTTCCTTTACCGTTGGGTGAGGTCACAAGAACGGACCTCTTAGGGTCCCTGTTCCGTCGGACCACCCGACGGCAGATACCCTAACGTGTCTCAGTCTGTGCTGACTTCACTGAATCGTCGTCGTACGTATTCGAGGTACTAAATTAATTAAAAAAGGTTTCCAAAAGTGTTTCAAGTCTTCTCCCTAATAAAATTTGTTTGTTTTAATATATTCATTTGTTCGTTCCTCTACTTATAAGAAAACTTTTCAATACACCTAGTTCTTTTACTTTATTTTCCGTAGGGACAACCTTTCCTTCTTCATTTTACTAAAGATAAACGTCCAACGTACTAGAATATAACCTTTTAGAATTCTTTTGGTGGTTTTTTCACAACTTATTCGTTATGACACAAATATTTTGGGTTAGTCACGAAACCTCTTTAAATTTTTAGTGTTTAACGTCATGAGTTACCACTTTATTTTTGTAACAGTCTATTTAGTTTTTGATTCTCTTAGTGACGGTCGTATATACATGGTATTTCTTACTATTTCCTTCAAAAAGTTTGACTATCACTATAGTCTATTTTTAAATCTATAAGTCCTTGTTTACTTTTTGTGAGTTTAACCATTCATACTCATTTACACCGATTCATATTTTAAAAAAACAATTAAATGATTTTCATATTAACAACTTTTGTTTTTAGGATTGTAATATACTATTACTAATATTGTAGATACCTCCTTTATTTTGTACCGTTGTTATCGTATTTTCTACCCCACTGTCATTTACCTTGATATACTTTCGTTGCAAGAATGTTAATTGGACTTCACCATGTTATAATTGAAATTCATTTTGTACTTTTTACTGTTAAAGATCTCTTTAGTGATTTTATATGTTACGTTTTTCCATCTCGATTTTCCAGTGGTCTGGGTTGAGATACAGATCTTCTCTACTTTCTAAATTGTGTTTTTCTTATCTCCTGTTTGGTGCGTCTCTTATTGATGGATTCGTTGACTGTTTGTTGATTAGAGTTTTTATATGTTCGTTGAATACGTCGAGTTAAGGTCTTTTTATTTGCTGGGTTAGTTTTTTACCCGGTTTCTTGATTTATCTGTAAAGAGGTTTCTTCTGTATGCCTACCGATTGTTTGTGTACTTTTCTACGAGTTGTAGTGAGTAATAATCTCTTTACGTTTAGTTTTGGTGTTACTCCATGGTGAAGTGTGGTCAGTCTTACAGACGCTAGGTTTTTAGACGTTCGTTATTTACGACCTCTCCCACACCTCTTTTCCCTTGGGAGGATGTGACAACCACCCTTACGTTTGATCATGTCGGTGATACCTCTTGTCACACCTCTAAGGAATTTTTTAACGTTTATCTTGATGGAATACTGGGTCGTTAGGGTGACGACCCGTATGTGTGGCTCCTTTGGTCTTAACTTTCTCTGTGTACATGGGGTTACAAGTAGCGTCGTGACAAATATTATCGGTCCTGTACCTTTGTTGGATCTACAGGTAGTCGTCTACTTACCTATTCTTTCGACACCATGTATATGTGTTACCTCATAATGAGTCGGCAATTTTTCTTAAGTAAACTTAGTCAAGACTACTCTACCTACTTTGACCTCGGCTAATATGTCTCACTTCATTCGGTCTTTCTTTTTGTGGTTATGTCATATGATTGTGTATATATACCTTAAATCCTTCTACCGTTACTGCTGGGACATACGTTCTGTCCTTTTTTCTGTGTCTACACATATTGCCTGAAAACCTGAGTCTCCCTCTCCCTCTCCCACCCTACTAAACCCTCTTACCGTAAGATTGTACATATGATAGTACATTCTTAACTTAGCGGTCAGATACAGACTGCGTCCTATGTCGTACGAACCCCGACCACGTACCCCTACTGGGTCTCTCTACAATACCCCTCCCTCCACCCTCCCCCCAAGTACAAACCCTTGCGTACATTCTTAATTTCTAAAATTTTAAATTTTTTATTTTTTGATTTTTTTTTTTTTTTTTTCATAACACCTTCTTAAGATTTTTTTTTTTTTTTTCTTTTTTTTCTAAACACGACACGAATCAGTGAGTCAGCACAGGCTGAGAAACGCTGGGGTACCTGACGTCGGACGGTCCGAGGAGACAGGTACCCCTAAGAGGTCCGTTCTTATGATCTCTCCCAACGGTACGGGAGGAAGTCCTTTAAAAGAGTGGGGTCCCTAGCTTGGGTCCAGAGGGCGTATCGTCCGTCTAAGAAATAACAGACTCGATGGTCCCTTCGGGTTCTTATGACGTCACCCATCGGATAGGGAAGAGAGCCCCTAGAAGGGCTAGGTCTTTAACTTGACCCCAGAGGTCGTAACGTCCGTCTAAGAAATGGTCGACTTGATGGTCCCTTCGGGTGGGTTTCTCGATCTCAGTAATTTAGTTATGGTCTGTTTTATCTGAAGTTCTTTTCCATATAATGATTTGTATTTCCCCCTTATAAAGTATAACTATTTTACCGATTAAGTAGTCCTTTTGTGCTATTAGTATTAGTAATTTATACATACATGAATTATGATCTTGAGTTTTAAGTACTTCATTTCTGACTGTGGTAAATTTCCCTTTTTGTCTGTTTAAGTGTGTAGTATAAATCTCTAAAATTGTAAAGTCAGAATGATTCTCGTTGATCTGTTTTTTTAGTCCCGTATATTCTAGACTTGTGATAGTTAGGTGAAACTGGACTGTAAAAACATTGCAATGTAAGTTTTCTTACGTGTAAGAAAAGGGTACATATACTTTGTAAGTATTTTTTTTTTTGACTGGTTTAAGACCCAGTATTTTGTTCAAGAGTCGGGTAAAATTACTTGACTTTAAAATATGTCACACATAAGACTGGTGTTATCTTAATTTAATCTTTATTTTTTGTTCTCATATAGATCTTTTTATTTTATAAACCTTTACTTTTTGTTGGATAGAACACGTCCTCTGTGTTCCCCGAGTCCAGACTAGAGACCCAACCCTTCTAGGGGACCTGATCCTTTACCGTGGGATAGGTCATAAGAACGGACCTTTTAAGGTACCCGTCTCCTCAGACCTCCCGATGGACGGGTACCCCGGCGTTTCTCATCCTGTGTTTACTCGTTAGTTCGTGTTTCCAAATAATCCTACTCTTTCATTATTAGTTTTTTTAAACTATTTAATTTGAAATAATTTTTCTTCTTAAAGGTGATGAGTTTTCTGGAGTACTTTTTCACTTGTCCGTTCGGCTCTGATCCTTTGATAAGTGTTTTATATATATAGACTATATCCTAAATATAATCTTGTATTGTTCTTGAAGATGTTAAGTTATTCTGTTCGTTGAATATTTTTACCCGTTTTCTAGACTTGTCTGTGAAGTGGTTTCTTCCATAGACTTACTACTCTTGTGTTTTTCGACGAGTTATCGTCTCCAGTGGTCCCTTCATGTTTAATTTTTATGTTGCTCTGTGAAATTACATGTAAGGTTTTAGTGTTTTTATTTTCTATGTAACACCTTTTCACAGACTTTCAAAAAAAAAAAAAAAACTATTTTCTTTATGAGTGGAGAGACATGAGTCGTTATATGAGGATCCATAAATAGGTTCTTTTTACTTTTATACATAGGAGTTTTTCTAATTGTTTCTATCGGTTATTGACCGTTGTCGATTCTACGGGTTGTCTTCTTTCCTATTTGTTTAAAACCTTATCAGTATGTTATCTAATGATAAGTATTTTTTCCTTGTTTTGTTTGATGACATACGTATTGTTGCACCCACCCACCTAGAGTTTTTGTCCGACTCTCTTTGACTCACAAATACCATGTTAAGGCAAACATACTTCAAGATCTTGTTTGTTTTAATAAATACCACCTTTTTATATGTCTTAATTCCAACGGAGAACTATTGATCCCCGTCTTTAATTGACGTTTTCCCGTGTTCCCTTGACATTTGTTGATAACTTGATAAGTACGACTTCATGAATCCTCACTACATGTGAATACAGAGATTGCTTGGTAGTTTTTTTTACTCCTTGACTATTTGTCTTCCTACTTATATACGTGTCTATAGTCTCTTTATATCGTTTTACAATTAACTCGACCTGTATACCTACAAGAGACTTATTAATTTGATGACACATACAAACTTCAAAAAGTATTATAACCCTTTTTGACGAACGTTAACGAGACGAGCGAGGGTGACGGACATGTTTGACCTTGACTTCAACATACTTCATTCGGTCACCTCCACGATAAGAGTCTGAGTACTAAAATAGAAATTTCTTTTTGTGTTTTTGATTGTACTTTTTCTTTGGTTTGATAAGGAAGGATTGTTTCTTACTTAATTTTACTTATCGTTGAAATCGAAGTGTAAAACATACAGCACTGAGACCGAGACTATTCTCTTGAAGGTTTAAGGTACGTAAGCAGGAGTCGAATCTACACAAAGATTCTGATTAGTAAATTTCTACCCGTAGACGGAACTGATATCACAAATCGAGTTCTTTTACATAAACGACTTGAACCGGAGAGTCCCACTTTACGTTCCGGGTAAGTTACAGTTGTTTTGTTTCGTTTAGTTTTTGTTACAGTTCTTTTTAAGTGTATAAAGACAATTCCTTCCCATCAGTGGATTACCTAATGTCTAAGTGACAAATATCGAAGTTTTTTTGTGAAAACCCAAAGTAATGGAAATAGTTCTCTGCGGGGTCGGTATACCATTTTCGAGTTACGTCACAGATGTAGTAATTATAAGAAATCCTTTCATTTCTTCAAGAGGTGAAGGACTTTGCAGTCGGGGACTTTCTTCTTTTTGTCATTCCATTCCGTCCTTGGACACGTTTTTCGTCGTATTTTACGTCTTCTGATCCGTCAATGAGTACGGATATTTAGTCTTTAAATACGATACAGACCTTGTCTCTGAGTTGTTTAATGAGTTCTTTACAGTTTAAATGTTTGTTGTCCCCTTGTTTTGCAACCTTAAAATGGGATTCTTTCCGTACGATCGATTAACGAAAGGGGAGTATACATTTTAGACTGTACTTCGACAAATCACTACCCACCTATAGAAATTAGTTTTATAAAGATTGATATAGGAGGTTAATCGGTGTCATAGACAACACTGTGAGAGATTTACTCGACATCGGTGAACTAAACAATATGTAGAATTGTTCATTCTGGGTAATCCTGAAAGTAAAATTATTAGATGAGTTATCCCGTCAGTTCGAAAAAACTCCGAATTCGATTAATTTCTTAGTAGTTTCAGTCACTATATGTACCCTTATCAAAGTCCTAAATGGTCTTGGGTTCGTTGACCCTTTCAACAAGTAATATGGTTAAATTTTCGATGATTGCTTCGTTACTTCGTTAACCGGTACATTGAAATTAAACTACTTTAAAGACACTTACTCCTTTAAGAAAAGTTTTCGATCAGTTTCTAAACGACTAGAAATTAAGATGGAAAATACTACCGAGTTCTCTCATCAACCTATTTCTCTCTAATCTCCTTCCTTCTAGACAGGATGAACGGACGAAGGGTAAAGAGTGTGTAGTACGACCCTACCTTTACTTATGTTAAAGTTTCTTCACTCATTGTGACCTTTCTGTGACTCCAATTACGTAAAATTACTTCGTATTCCAGGAATTACCTGACGTCTATAACTGTCCGAAGATTCGTCATGACGAGGAGAAGGCTAAAGGTAAAGGGGTTTGGTGTCTCGGACCCGAAGGGTCCACCGTGTCACCATTTCTTAGATGAACAGTCCTCTGCATCCTCTGTACCCAAGATAGGGACCCAACCCTTCTAGGGGACCTCATCCTTTTCCGTTGGGCGGGATCATAAGAACGGACCTTTTAAGGAACCCGTCTCCTCGGTCCACCCGATGTCAGGTACCTCAACGTGTCTCAACCTGTACTGATTCGTACGTACGTTTGATGTCTCAGATCCTTAAATATAGACATTGAGTCATTTTTCCTTTTGAATTATATCTGATGTCATATGGTCCTTTGAGCGGTTACTATAGAAATAGTTAGATTGATTCTCGATTTTATGACATACTAATACAGTATATTAGAAGAATCAAAAGGGGGAAGTCAAGTCAAGTCAAGTCAGCGAGTCAGTACAGGTTGAGGAACACTGTTGTACCTGTCGTCGTGCGGTCCGGAGGAACAGGTAGTGGTTGAGGGTCTCGAACGAGTTTGAGCTCAGGTTTCTCAACCACTACGGTAGGTTGGTAGAGTAGTAGACAGTAGGGGAAGAGGAGGACGGAAGTTATAAAGGGTCGTAGTCCCAGAAATGCTTCTTCAGTCAAAAAGTGTAGTCCACGGGTTTCATAACCTCGAAGTCGAAGTCGTAGTCAAGAAGGTTACTCGTGGGCCCTGACTAAAGGAATTCCTGCCTGACCAACCTAGAGGAACGTCAGGTCGTCTGAGAGTTTTCAGAAGAGGTTGTGGTGTCAAGTTTTCGTAGTTAAGAAACCGTGAACCGAAAGAAAATACCAGGTTGAGAGTGTAGGTATGTGCTGATGACCTTTTTGGTGTCGAAACTGATCTGTCTGCAAACAACCGTTTCATTATAGAGACGACAGATCCAGTATCGAAAAGAAGGTTCCTCGTTCGGAAAATTAAAGTACCGACGTCAGTGGAGAAAACCCCGGGTTCTTTTATCAGAGTGACAAAGGTGACGAAGGAATAGATAAACGGTACTTCACTACCCTGGTCTACGGTACTAGAATCAAAAAACTTACGATTCAAAATTCGGTCAAAAAAGTGAGAAGAGAAAGTGAAAGTAGTTCTCCGAGAAATCAAGGAAAAGTGAAAGACGGTATTCTCACCACAGTAGACGTATAGACTCCAATAACTATAAAGACGACCGTCAGAACTAAGGTCAAACACGAAGTAGGCCGGACCGTAAAACGTACTACGGTGTCCACTGTTCTATGTCGAAACTACATGAGGAAAGGGTTATACCTTGGTCAGGTAACAAAGTACAGACCAAGATTGACAACGAAGAACTGGACGTATGTCTAAAGAGTCCTCCGTCCATTCCACCAGACCATAAAGATAAAAAAAAAAAGAAAAAAAAAGACGAAAAAAATTTTCTTAAAAGGTCAAACAACACTAGGTGTATCAGTTTCCGAAACCGTATCAGTCACTTCGTCTTCATCTACAAAAAGACCTTGAAAGAACGAAAAAGATACTAGGTTGTTTACAACCGTTAAACTAGAGACCAAGGAGACGGAAAAGATTTTGGTCGAACTTGTAGAATTCAAGAACCAAGTATATGACAACTTCGGATCGTACCTCTTAAAACTCGTAATAAAACGATCGCACACTTTACTCACATTAACACGTCATCAAACTTGTAAGAAACCGTGACGGAAAGAAACCCTAACCTTACATTTGACTGGAAAAGGTCAGGATACCGGTGAAAACGGAAAAGGTTTAAACGACCGTATAACTCACATTGTGAAATTTCGTAGTGGAAAATCCTAGACTTTATCGAGTCAACCCTAAGTAGTGGAGGTGATCGAAACAAACATCACTACGAAGATTCCGGGTGAACTGAAACGTGAGGTCCTACAGACCAAGATACACTCACTAGTGTGGTAGTACCAATAGACTCAGTACTTCTAGAAAAAACATATCAAGAAGACACATAAGAACGGTGGAGAAGAATTATAAAAGTCGAAGACAATCCAGGTATGACAAAGACAGGAAATAACACGGGTAGAAACGTTCTTTATAAGGGAACCAAAAAGGGGAATCTTAGTGTCTTAAATTTGTAAATTTTTGATACCTTATACTCCTAGTTTATCTTTCCACACATTTTGTATTTGTATGTTTACTTGTTTGAGACATTTTACTTTAAAATGTGGGTATTTTTGAGTTAAGTCCAGTTCTTCGTCTAATCAGTCGTAGGGTCCTCGGAGGGAGGGGAAGGGGTTGTTACCGGGAAATGTCAGTACTCGGAGAAGAGGCACTATTTTTGGTAAGTCTTAAAATCCTCTAAGTAAAGGAACGAAAAGTATTTTTTTATGGAAAAGATAGATAAATACGTAGGAAATTGTATACAAATTCCTCAAATTCATATAGATGAAAACTTAAAATATCTACCTTGGTACGTCATACATAAGATAATATATACCAAAGACCGAAATTTTATATGTACATATAAACCGGCATGGTGCACCGTACATCCTAGGGTCAAGGGACTCGTCCCTGACTTGGACGTAGGGGACGTGATCTTCGTACCTCCGTTCGTTACCTGACGGTCCCTTCAGAGGCCGAAGACAGAAATTGTAAAAAATTATAAAAACACATACAGACATCAAATAAGTGAAAATAACGACATTCATAAGGTGACACACTGATAAGATAAACCCGATAAAGGTCAAAAACCTTTAATACTTGTCACCAGGCAGAATAAATTTTTAAGTAAGTTTGTAAATACCTCGTGGATCACACATGGTTCAAGGTATTGAAAACCACCACTTGACCTTCCGGATATAATGTATTAAAGGAGAGTTGAACTTCAGTAAGAGTACCAGAACTGAATCTCGTGGGTCTCCATCTCAAGTAAAGAACATTTTTACGATGTTATACGATTGATTACATTCGTGATCCGATATTGTATTATGCTCTTAAGGTGACCTAGTCTTTGTGTCCAAAATGTAGTAGATGAATACTTACCTATGTGATTATGGTAGAAGAGAAAGGTAGTCTTCTGCAATTACCTTCTCATAAGTCAGAAATTTTCCTTTTTTCAAGACTATGTACGATGTTTCTGTTTGAGACTTGTGTGATACAGTTCCCTTTATTATGTTTAATGTTTTTTATGTTTCCTGTTTATGACATACTAAGGTGAATATACTTAATGGATCTCATCAATTTAAGGATCTCTGTCCTTCATCTTACCACCAAAGGTCCTCACCCCTCCCCCTATTACTCCTTAATAACAAATTACCATACCTCAAAGTCAAACCCTTCTACTTTTTGAAGACCTCTACTTACTACCAAAACCAACGTGTCGTCATACTTACATGAATCATGATAAGTTGGTAAATTTTTACCAATTTTACCATTTAAAACAAGATACAAAAATTACCATTTAATTTTTTTTCTGTACGATTTCGAAAAGAGGAAAAATTTAAAATGTATACCTAAAGGTGTCCCATCCCCTCGTAACCACAGACTCAAATACTTTCCTAAAAATTCCGATTTTCCAATTGTATTTAAGGATTTTGACTTTCCCGTTGGAGATTACACACAATCAATTAAATGACACTTTGTAATTTCTACTGTCACGAATGTAACTCTTAATAATCTCCTGTCTTTTTAGATTTAACTCACTAATAAGTAAACTACTGTCTTTTTGTCACCTTATATTTAGTATAATTCGGTAATAATTTATTTTTATACGTTCTAAAAAGGAAAATGATGTATTTATATTAATTTTAAAAATAACTCGTGAATGATTGGTGAATCGTGAGATGATCCTTGTCACTCTTTTTATTTCAACGAAACCTATACCCAGAACCAGAATATCTCGAATTTTAAAACTATCCGGAGGAATTTCTTTTCCACTACGATAAGTGTTTTAATAATAAAGAACCATTGATAGAGTCGTTTTTCAGGTTTCTAAATAATCTTATTTCGATCTTATTCTCACGTTGTACTTCAAACATCTATCTTTCACGTTTCTGTCGGAAAACCTTTCAACTCAACGAGCCTGAATCTTCCGATATCGAATTCATGTTAGAAAACAACCCACTGAACTTGACGTCTATATCATCAGTTTTCCTTTATGGGAAGAGAATCCGAACCGTAATTTACCTAAAAAATTTTATATATGATACCCCTTTATCTTCTTCGTCCTCAATAAAATAAGACACTGGTCTAAAAGTTGTTTGGTTGACTTTCTTGAATGTACTGACCTGATTTTTTTTATATATTTCAATTATCATGAGATAACAAAATTTTACTTAAATTGTAATCTCTTCAACAATTTGTTCGTCTGTCTTAACAGAAAGTTTTGATTTTCGTTGACTATTTGACAAGTCTTTTTTTGGTCTTTTAGAAATACTGGAACCCATTCCGTCTCAAGAATCTATACTGTGGTTTTTGTGTTAGGTATTTGTCTTTTTTTAAACTATATAATCTAAAACAGTTCCAATTTTTAAAACACGAATTTTTATGACTCTTTTGTCTGTTTAGTGTCTGACCCTTTTTATAAAATTTTAGTATATAGACTATTTCGTAAATATAGGTCTTAATATATTTCCTGAGAAAAAAATTTTTAATGTTGTAGTACTAAATAATTTCGTGTCGTAAGACATGTTGTTTCCCGCAATTGTCAACAGATAAGAGTCGGTTTGAAGAGATATTCAATCAAAGAGAATTATTTTTTGTAATATGAAATTTAATCATTATATTGACTACTCCTTCAATGGTATTATGGATAAAATTGAAACTTGTTTAGATTGGAGGATAACCTGTAATTACATTTTAGGACTGTATCTTAAACTAAATTTTGAAGAGTTTTATTTAAGTAATTTCGTCCAAGGGACACTTTTATACATTCTTACTTTCGATCGTATTATCGTCCACGTCAGAAATGTAAAATAATTGGTATCTTCTATGAAAATATTTTTCCGATTATCTCTGTAATTGACACGTTTTCGACTACTCTAAATGTCAGAATTGTGTCTTTCCTATAACACAGTCAAGTCAAGTCAAGTCAAGTCAGCGAGTCAGCACAGGCTGAGAAACGCTGGGGTACTCAGTGTCGTGTGGTCCGGAGGGACAGGTAGTGGTTGAGGGCCTCAGGTGGGTTTGAGTACAGGTAACTCAGCCACTACGGTGGGTCGGTAGAATAGGAGACAGCAGGGGAAGAGGAGGGCGGGGATTAGGGAGGGTCGTAGTCTCAGAAAAGGTTACTCAGTTGAGAAACGAACTCCACCGGTTTCATAACCTCAAAGTCGAAATCGTAGTCAGGAAGGTTACTTGTGAGTCCTGACTAAAGGAAATCTTACCTGACCAACGTAGAGGAACGTCAGGTTCTCTGAGAGTTCTCAGAAGAGGTTGTGGTGTCAAGTTTTCGTAGTTAAGAAGCTGCGAGTCGGAAGAAGTGTCAGGTTGAAAGTGTAGGTATGTACCGGTGACCCTTTTGGTATCGGAACTGATCTACCTGGAAACAACCGTTTCATTACAGAGACGAAAACTTATACGGTAAATCCAACCAGTATTGAAAGGAAGATTCCTCATTCGCAGAAAGTTAAAGTACCGACGTTAGTGGTAGACGTCACTAAAACCTCGGGGTTTTTTATTTCAGACAAAGGTGACAAAGGGGTAGATAAAGGGTACTTCACTACCCTGGTCTACGGTACTAGAATCAAAAGACTTACAACTCGAAATTCGGTTGAAAAAGTGAGAGGAGAAAGTGAAAGTAGTTCTCCGAAAAATAAAGGAGAAGTGAAAGACGGTATTCCCACCACAGTAGACGTATAGATTTTCAGGTAATTAAGATGTGAATTCTCCTAGTAAAGAAATACATTCCTATTAGAGTAAATACTTAATGTGTGCTATACATCAAATCCTAGGTAGATGTGATACGAACATTGACATACGACGACGACGACGACGATTCAGTGAAGTCAGCACAGGTTGAGACACGCTGGGGTACCTGATGTCGGATGGTCCGAGGAGGTAGATACCCTAAAAGGTCCGTTCTCATGGACTCACCCAACGGTAACGGAAGAGGAGTCTTAATATAATTCTTGAGAATGTTGAGTTATTACTCTATTATTATTGGGTTAATTTCTTTTCTAGACTTGTCTGTAGAAGGTTTATTCTATATACTTACCGATTTCTCATGTACTTTGTTACGAAGTCTAGTAGTAAGTAATCTCTTTACGTTTGATTTTAGTGTTACTCTATAGTGATGTATAGATAATCCTACTGATTAGTTTTTCTGTCTATTATTGTTGAAAATCACTCCTATACCTCTTTTACTTAAGTACGTAACGACACCTTACATTGAAACCTTTTGTCATACCGTTTGAAGAATTTTTCCTGCAAAGTGTTTTAAAATGATATACTGGGTCGATCGGTGAGGATCCTTAGAGGAATTCTCTATATTTTTGTATCTACGTGTAGGTTCTAAACATACATTTACAAAGATGGTCGGAGTTAAACCTTTGTCAAGTTTACAAGTAGTTGACCACTACCGTCTTTGTTCTATATTTATAGATATGTCACCTTATAATAAATGATAAGTCATTATTTTTCAATCTTTGATAATCATATATCAAATATGACTTATCATTTGTCACAAAGACTTATCATTTATCATAAGGTAACATACCTATCATTTGTCAGAAGGTAACGTATCATTTCGTCCCTGTAATGAAACGGTTGTTTGCAGGCAGATCAGTTTCGACACTGCAAAGGTCATCAGTACATATCTACACTCTCAACCTGGTATTTCTTCCGACTCACGACTTCTTAACTACGAAAACTTGATACTACAACCTCTTCTGAGAAATCTCAGGGTACCTAACGTTCCTCCAGTTTGGTCAGTTAGGATTTAGGACTTATAAATGACCTGCCTGACTATGACTTCGACTTCGAGGTTATGAAACCGGTGGACTACGTTTCTCGACTGAGTTACCTTTTCTGGGACTACGACCCCTTCTGACTTTCGTCCTCTTCCCCTACTACCTCCTTTTCTACCAACCTACCGTAGTGGTTGAGTTACCTCTACTCAAACCCCTCTACCACTTCCTGTCCCTTTGGACCACATGACGTCGAGTATCCCAGCGTTTCTCAACCTGTACCGGCTTCTTAACTACGAAAACTTGACACCATAACCTCTTCTGAGAACCCTCAGGGAACCTGATGTTCCTCTAGGTTGGTCAGGTAAGACTTCCTCTAGTCGGGACCCTAAAGAAACCTCCCTTACTACGACTTCGACTTTGAGGTCATGAAACCGGTGGAGTACTCTTCTCAACTGAGTAACCTTTTCTGAGACTACGACCCTCCCTAGTCCCCGCCCTCCTCTTCCCTTGCTGTCTCCTACTCTACCGACCTACCGTAGTGACTGAGCTACCTGCACTCAGACTCACTTGAGGCCATCAACCACTACCTGTCCCTCCGGACCGCACGACGCTAAGTACCCCAGCGTTTCTCAGCCTGTGCTGACTTGCTGACTTGACTTGACTTGACCTCACTGACTTGTTGTTAAGGTGACATACCTGTCATTTGTCATAAGATAACATACATACTTATTTGGATTTTTGCATTCATTTTCTTCGGTCTGTGTTCTGAAGTCATAATATACTTACGTAAATATACTTTAAAGGTCTTTTCCGTTCAGATATCTTTGTTTTCCTTCTAAATACCAACACATTCTGATCCCACCTTTACCCATAATTGATATTTGATCGTACTCCCGAAAAAGCCCACTACCTTTAGAAGATTTTGATCTATAACGTCATTACTGACGTTTAAATGATTTAAACGATTTTTAGTAACTACCCACAGTGAAATGTTTTTTAGTAAGTACCTACTTAACATGTGAATTAAATGTATACGACGATTCAGTGAAGTCAGCACAGACTGAGACACGTTGGGGTATCTGAGGGTGGTCCGAGGGGGTAGGGACCCTAAGAGGTCCGTTCTTGTCACCCAACGGTAAAGGAAGAGGTTACGTACTTTCACTTTTCTTTCACTTCAGTGAGTCAACACAGACTGAGGATCGCTGGGGTACCTGACGTCGGTTGGTCCGAGGAGGCAGGTACCCTAAAAGGTGCGTTCTCATGACCTCACCCAACGGTAACGGTTGATGTGGAGTTATTTTGAATCCCGTCAATATCATCTTACTCTTCTCTTCCTTCCTTTTAAACCGAAGGAGACCTCAGTCGACATTTAAATCATAGAGTATAACTCTCCAGTACCCACCATGTCTGTGTGACATTATTACTAAGAGAACACAACAGAAAATTGACCAGTATCATTTAGGTAGACGGTTATTAGTTGGGTTGACGGACTCAAGGGAGATACCGGGTAATTTTTTTTCCTTGTCAGAGGAAGGAAGAAAGAATATGTGATACGAAGAGTGGTTAGATAATAGACGAGTTAAAAAGACGTTTAAAATATTAAATCAAAATTTTTTGTGAATGTAATAAAAATATGATCCATTATATACAACATGTCATGTTTCATTAAGAAAGAGATGGGAACAGTAGATCAGAGGGTGGGAGGTACACCAGTGACAGTTCACCCATGGGAAAGTCTCCACAATGATACGAACAGAACGAAGTTGTTTCGTAGCAGGGTAACGTTTCGGGTCTCCAAAGAAGTTGACCAACGACGGACCGTCATCCCCCTTCAACGTGGTAAACATAACCAATGTAAAGAAATTCTTAGATTTACAGGACTTTGTAGTGAAAAGAAAGATACAAGGAAGGATGACAACTGTTTTATAGTCACTGTGGGTCACAGTTAACCTTTGGGGGTTTGAAGAATCACGTCATATGTTCCAGAAGATGTTGGACCAAAGTATTAAATGGAAAGATCGATAGAGTGATTCTCTATCCGATGTCAGATCATTGTAACAAAAAGAACAAATGAGGTTTGAGAAGACGAATAAGTTTAGTATCTCTTGTCACTGTTATTTGTCTAAGTAATCATCCCACTAATACCTGAGACCTTACTCTATCGGACCGAAACTTAGGATTACGGTGGAGAATTCTATGACACACAAGAGTCTGTTTATTGCTTCCAAGTCTTTTTCGTAAAAAGTAGAGTTTTTACCCCTAGGATGGGTGGCTCGTCCTACACTATTAATCCCTCTTCTGTTTATTTACAGAACATGTATTTTTCATGAGTCATTTGGTGATCTGGTAAGTCCATACTGGATTTAGTTTAGGGAATGCTAATATGTCACCTTCGCTCTTTATCTAATTCCTTAATCTAGACTACATGTCTCACGGACTACTTGATACCTGTCTTCAAACACTGTGACATGTCCTCTGTCCTTCGTTCTGATTGGGATACCTTTTCTTTACGTTTTTCGTTTTACCGACAGACTCCTCCGGAATGTTTATAGACACTTTTCTTCTCTTCGCTTTTCGTTTCTATATGGGTAAACTTACGTCTCAAAGTCTCTTATCGTTCCTCTTTGTTCTTTCGGAAGGAGTCACTAGTCACGATTTTTTGTCCTTTTATTATCTTACCCTTTCTGATCTGTGGAGAAGTTCTTTTAGTCTTTATGATTCCCTTGTAAAGTACGTTTCTACCCACGTTATTTTCTGTCTTTACCATGTCTGGATTATCTTCGTCTTCTATAATTCTTCTCCACCGTTCTTATGTGTCTTCTTGACATGTTTTTTCTAGAAGTACTTGGTCTATTAGTGCTACCACACTAGTGAGTGGATCTCGGTCTGTAGAACCTTACACTTCAGTTCACCCGGAATCTTTCGTAGTGATACTTGTTTCGATCACCTCCACTACCTTAAGATCAACTCGCTAAAGTTTAGGACTTTCTGCTACGACACTTTCACGACGTGAGTTATACGGTCGTTTAAACCTTTTTAGTCGTCACCGGTGTCCTGACCTTTTCCAGTCAAAAGTAAGGTTAGGGTTTCTTTCCGTTACGGTTTCTTACGAGTTTGATGGGGTGTTAACATGAGTAGAGTGTGCAATCGTTTCATCACGAGTTTTAAGAGGTTCGGTCCGAAGTCGTTATGTACTTGGCACTTGAAGGTCTACAAGTTCCACCAAAATCTTTTCCTTCTCCTTGGTCTCTAGTTTAACGGTTGTAGACGACCTAGTGACTTTTTCGTTCTCTCAAAATCTTTTTGTAGATAAAGACGGAATAACTGATACGGTTTCGGAAACTGACACACCTAGTGTTATTTGACGCGTTTTAAGACTTTCTTTACTCTTATTGTCTGGTGGATTGGACGGAGAACTCTTTAGACATACGTCCAGTCCTTCGTTGTCAATCTTGACCTGTACCTTGTTGTCTGACCAAAGTTTATTCTTTTCCTCATGTAGTTCCGACATATGACAGTGGGACGAATAAATTGAATATACGTCTCATGTAGTACTCTTTACGACGCGGCCTATTTCGTGTTCGACCTTAGTTTCAACAACCCTCTTTATAGTTATTGGAGTCTATATGTCTACTGTGATGGGAATACCGTCTTTCACTTCTTCTTGATTTCTCGGAGAACTACTTTCGCTTTCTTCTCTCACTTTTTCAACCGAATTTCGAGTTGTAAGTCTTTTGATTCTAGTACTGTAGACCAGGGTAGTGAAGTACCGTTTGTCTACCCCTTTGTCACCTTTGTCACCGACTGGAATTAAAAACCCCTAGGTTTTAGTGACGTCTACCATTGACATCGGTACTTTAATTTTCTGCGAATGAGGAACCTTCCTTTCAATACTGGTTGGATCTCTCGTATAATTTTTCGTCTGTAATGAAACAGTTGTTTCCAGACGGATCAGTTGAGATACCAAAAAGGTAATTAGTACATACCTACACTCTCAAGTTGATATTTCTTTCGACTCACGGTTTCTTAACGAAAACTTGATACCACAACCTCTCTGAGAACTCTCAGGGAACCTCACGTTCCTCTAGGTTGGTCAGGTAGGATTTCCTTTAGTCAGGACGTACAAGTAACCTTCCTGACTACAACTTCGACTTTGAGGTTATGAAACCGGTGGACTAAGCTTCTCGACTGAATAAACTTTTCTGGGGCTACGACCCTTTCTGACTCCCGTCCGTCTCTTCCCCTACTGTCACTTACTCTAGCAACCTACCGTAGTGGCTGAGTTACCTGAACTCAAACCGACCTGAGGCCCTCGACCACTACCTTTCCCTCCGGACGGCACGACGTCAGGTACCCCAGCGTCTCGACCTGTGCTGACTCACTGATTTGACTTGGATTGACCTTGTTATCCAGTTTCAGGTCTTATTCGACAATCCGAGTAAGATTTTTGATCATCATTACTTAAATGAGTCAATACGAGACTTTATATAAGAGAAGAGACCATACATATCCCAGAACTCCCTATCCTTTATCCCTTTTCCGACCAGTGTAGAACTTACGATATGGTTGTATCACCAAAACCACCTGTGGGTTATTAACCCCAACGACGACATCGACGATTCAGCGAAGCCAGCACAGACTGAGACACGTTGGGGTATCTACCGTCGGGTGGTCCGAGGGGGCAGGGACCCTAAGAGGTCCGTTCTTGTGACCTCACCCAAGGGTAAAGGGAGAGGTTACGTCCTTTCACCTTTCACTTTCACTTCAGCGAGTCAACACAGGTTGGGAGTCACTAGGTACCTGACATCGGGTGGTCCGAGGAGACAGGTACCCTAAAAGGTCCGTTCTCATGACCTCACCCCACGGTAACGGAAGAGGCTCAAAGAGTTTCCAAGACCCTAGTTACAAAGATCTTAGACTGTAAAATACTTCTGGTGTCACACCCAAGTTGAGAGTTCATAGACTTTCTTGTACACTTGTCTTCTCTGGTGTACTTATAATAGGTATCTTTTGTTCTTTTCATTTATTGGATTATCCAAATAATACAGAAATACTCCCATGTATGATATGTAAGTAGTTACGTAGACTATTTGTTGACGGACACTCTGTAGTATGTCTCCTACCGTTTCTACTCGTCCTATCACGAAAATTCTCCGAGTTTCAACTCACTCAACATAATATTAATAAATAATACAGAAGGAGGTGATACTCTTGTCTGTCGACCAAAACGAGTAAGAATATAAGGGTCATAAATCTTCTCACGGACCGTGTACCCACGAGTTATCTATAACTATACTTTAATCTACCAAGAAACGTATCTATATACAAAATAATCTGATAATGTCTGATGTATAAAGAACTCCTATCCGATACCGAAATAGAAAATAGGATGTCATGGACCAAAACTTATATCGTTAGAGACGGTGACTTGACATTGAAAGTTAAGTAAGAACTCACCTAAACGATTTAATAATTTCGAACACCGCAGACGTGAGAATTGGTATCTCTTAGTTGTGACACTTGATGTGGATACTTCAGAGTCCTTTCAGAGAAAGGAAATTACTCCTCTTCTACCATTAAACTTCCTACCTTTTAAATTTTTTTAAAATTCAACTCAGTGTAAACTGGATCTTCTTTTTAAGTGTCTTTTTTTTCTGTCACTTCCCTTACCCCTTTGAGACTATCTCCAATCCCTGATTAGAACTTTTGTTTCGGTTTTGTTTTGTACAAAAGGTATTTTGTTTTTTTCTTTCTTTCTTTTCTTTTTAGACGGAAACAATTTATTCTTTGTACCACCAATGAGTCGTACTTGTCTCAGTAAAAAGGCCCGTGCCGTCCGAGGGGTTAAGGAGGTCGATAATGAGTCCCTGTCTTGATCTCTGTGACTACTTCGTCTGAAAAGGTCGGGTCACCGACCGTTCGAAGTGACGTGTAATCTTAGTGGACCCCTCTGAAAATTCGTGATGACTACGGACCTGGGTGGGTGACTCGAAGACTAAATCAACTAAACTTCTCCCAGAGTTGTTGGTGTAAAGACTTTTCAAGGGGTTCACTCAGATGACCTTTTGGTCCAGGTCTCCTGACGTAATCTCCTTCTCATACCAATCCTTTTTGCCTTAAAACAATCTCTTCCCTGTTCTAGACATTATCCTTCGGAGTCTAAAATCAGGTCTAACACCCGTCTAGTAATTAAAGAGAAGAAGAGACAGAGATATTAGAGTTTCCGTTTTACTCTAGATCGTTTCGACAATGTTTGTGTGTGTGTTTTTTACCGACACTTCGTGACGTACCAGTGATTATACGTTTATAAATCAATTATTGTGGTGATCCTGGAAGTTAGAAAATCAAGACCAAACTTTAAAACATGTCTTGGGGTGTGTCTTTCACTGATTGTACACGGTTTACTTTTGAATGTAAAAGTACAATTGTTTAGGTCTCACCTTATTTCCTTCGTTAATCCTTCGTCTATCAGTAAGGGGATATTACCCTTTACCAGGGTCTCTCTACCTGACCATTGGAATCCTCCTTTTCGGGAAGTAATTGACAGTAAAATCAATTAACGATACAAGTGTTTAATAAATTGGTTGTGCTCTCATGTTAGTTAGAGGTAGAGGAACGATTTCGTCCGATCTTTAAGACCCGGTCTTTATTAAATCGTGGGGTCTAAAAATAGTGGACTGTTTCAAACAGAAAAGTGAAGTCCCGAAAAAACGTTCCGGAAACCCAGGATTTAATTGAGGACGGTTTCGATCTTATGAAAATAAAGAAGTTCCCTCTACAGAGGTTGTGGGTTAAATAACGAAATTTTATATTTAAGTATAGTTTTGTACTTAATTGGATAGTACTATCTTTTACAACAAATCAATGGTTCACCACAGACTGACAAAACGTTGGGGTACCCGACATCGGGTGTTCCTAGGAGACCAGGTACCCTAAAAAGTCCGTTCTTATGATTTCACCTAACGGTAAAGGAAGAGGTCCCCTAGAAAGACTGGGTCCCTGTTTTGGACACAGAGGACGTGACCGTCCGACTAAGAAATGGTGACTCTGTGAACCCCTCACTATCTTTTAATAAAATTCCAGTTTAGTTACGGTCCTGGTTTTGAATTTTTTATTCAAACCAGCCCCTAGAGGGACCACCAAGTCACCAATCCTAAGGTACGAAGGTTACGTCCCTACCCCCACCCCGCAACATCCAAGCTAGGGACCACCCCCACATACGACACACCACGTCGGTTTTGTAATTTTTTCCCAGTCCAGTTGTTTTTCCACATAAGGGATGTTTTAAGTGGATCTATAAACACTAGTTGAAAGACTTTAATATTGAAGGTTATCTATACTCGACACATGATCCGTTATATCCTCAAGAGAAATCCTCTCTTCGTAACAGGAGACAGTGAAAGACAATTCCTCAGAAGGAAGTATCGATTCTCTTGTCG
This sequence comes from Capra ibex, assembly GCA_006410555.1. Lineage (NCBI taxonomy): Eukaryota > Metazoa > Chordata > Mammalia > Artiodactyla > Bovidae > Capra > Capra ibex. The sequence goes on along the minus strand of SJYO01035988.1, from coordinate 16,200,988 downwards.
AAGTCTGGCCGACCTGACGAGTCTCTTCGACTGTGAAAGAGAGTCTTAGGTCGGACGAGAGTCAACGTCAGGTGTCGGACAAGTCTCCAGGAAAGTCGAAAAGTTGTGGGTTCCATGCCTCCTTTTTGAGATCGACTATTCTTGACGAAAGGTGGTTGTACCCCCACTACGATAAGTTCGTTCTAAAGGACGTGTTTCTGATTGTTTTACCTTTATTCGGGTCCGTTAAGATAAAGAATGACTCAGAAATCTCAAATCTCGGACGTATCTCCTGTTCCCAGAGTCAAATGCTCCGGTCAATTCACTAGATAGGTTGCAGGTGTCTTTGAAGACTCCGTCCTGAACTTCAGTTCAGAAGATCGAGGCACAGATAACATAGTGGGATGGAATCGTTAGGGAGTACCTTGTACAAATTACAATCCAGTTAAAAGGTCCGTGCCGATTCACCATTAACAACAGTACACCTTTCCCATAACCCGACTTTTACTCTAAACCCCAGATCGGGAACGTAACGACACACACAAACACATACACACAGAGACACACACACATGTACTAGAAATTTTCTAGACCGGAGAAATGATCAAAAACCAAGTCAAACAAGTAGGGTGACGGATCTTTTGGGGTCTGTGACTGAGTCAAGATGGTAGACGAAGAAGGACATGGTCCATGTCGAGACTTCCGAGAGTGTCTCGTCACAACTGATCACAGTGGTGTTTGGGTACCAGGGTTAGAGTTACGACGAGTTTTTCCTGGGTGAGTAGAGGAGGACTTTAGAGATTAGTAGTATCAGAGTCGGAAAACGAAGATACGAACGAGGAAAGGTTTGATAAGAAGTATTTCGTAGGTCTCAACAGAGAAATTTGTATGTGTGTTGATACGATAAAGGGACGAGTGTTGAGAAATTATCGAAGAGTAACGTGACACTTATTTTGGGTTTGAGTAAGGTACGGATGTTCCAGAACGTCCAAGAACGGGAGTAGAAGGAGAGTCTAGAGTAGAGTCCGGTACGAGGAGAAACAATCATAAGTAGTTGGTGTTATTAGGGGCAAATCGAGGGATGTGTACGGTCTAAAGTAGAAAGGACGAACAATACCTGACTTATAAACACGGGAGAGTGGGGACTTTGAATTATGTGACTTCGGAATTGGGGGTGACACCGATATAATCCTCTACCCCGGAGATTTTGTTATTAATTCCAATTTACTCCAGTGTTACGACCCCGGGGTTAGTCTATCCTAATCACAGGAATATTCTTCTGTGTAATGTCTCGTACAAGAGAGAGATATTTGTGATTCCTTTCCATTACACTTCTGTCTCGTTCTTCCACCGACAGATGTCTTCTTTCGAAAGTACTCTTTGGGTTAAACGACTGTGTAACTATTGTCTGAAGATTGGAGGTCTGGTCACTCTTTTGTTTAAAGACAAAAAATTCGGTGGGGCAGATATCATAAAACGATATCCTCAGGTTCGTCTCAATTATATTGATGACGGAGTCTCAAAATTTGTATGCGATAAAGGAAGAAAGGTCTTGGAGGGAGAAGGAAGAAGGAAGGAAAAAAAGTTGAAGGAGTGAAAGACAAATTATACGGAAGGTTAACCTGGTGACACTATTTTGTTGAGAGGGTTTCCAGTGGTAAAGTGGTTTTGGTTACCCATAAATAGTAAAATAAAATGACCTGGGAGAGAAAGGGTACCCTGTGACATCTAGGGAATCAAAAACTTGGGAGAAGAAGGGACCGAAACTAAAGTTATGAAAGAGATCCATGGGGAGATTGGTAAAGGAGTTCTAAAGTAAGACCTTGACGAATTTACAATCACAAGGTGAACTAGAACGGGAACCGAGTACCAAGATATTACAAGAAGAACCTATTGAAGTAGTTAGAAGTACTAAAATTAAGATTATCACACAACTACTAAGGGTTTGGGTCGAGTCAGGAGATTTTATCTAAACTTATAAGTTGACGACCAATTGGTAGAGATGAACCCATCAGGTGGTCGTGGAATTTGAGTTCTATAGATGTTCACTTGAGATATAGAGGGGTACCACTTGGTCAGAGAGAGAAAGTTAAGTGATAAAGTCAAGTACCAGTGTAACACTAGACTTGTTTTTTTGGATCCCAGTAAGCTCCGATAAGGAAGAAGAAGTTTTGACGAAAAAATAAAAGTTCACGGTCTTTATTTAATCAGTATTAATCAGTGATCAAGTGAGAGTAATACAATCATGGAAACGTCATTGTTATACGAGAGTACCAAAGGAGATCCGTTTCTATGGATGGAAAGGGAGAAACTTCACGAAGAACTCGACGAAGACGTACCGTCAGTCGAAGAACCTGACGTGAGGTGACATTCGGTCGTCGTATGGTGGTTTGACGGAGAGTCACTAAGAGGGTAGGTGTCCCAGTACCGCAAGTTTGACCTTTCACTTGTCTTTCTCACGAGTGTCCCAGTTTACCCTTGATAAAACTTTACCCTACACCTTACTAGTTGACAACCTAAGACTCTTGTCGACCACCGACCCTAGTATAAAACTTGATATTAAGAGTGGTTCTAAATTTTTTTAATCTTTGTCTTATAAACTCAAATATAAGGTCTAGACGGCGGTTCAATGGGTTGATGAGATCCTCAGTTAAAAGAGTGGTTATTTTGTCGACGATATTGTAGAGGATATAGAAGATCTAGTCCTTGAAGGAACACTCTTATTTTTGTTCCGGTCTTGAGGTAAGTTTAAGTAATCATTATAATAATCATTATTCACGAGAGACCTAGTAGGTGTAGAGACAATGAGTCTCTTTTGAATTTTCGATTAATAATATTTAAACTAGTTAACATGTATGGTCAAGGAACTAGACATGAATCATAACAATATGTCTGGAGACTTCTGAAATTTCTTCTCGTTACACAAAAGGTCAAAAGGGGGTTTACCATTAGTTTACAGTCTTGTAGTTGTCTCGAACTTTTTTTTACATATCTCGTATACTACGGAGTTAATCTGTACGTATGAATAGTGTTTCGATGTTTTTTAGTAATTCGTATAAATTTATACGTCTATCTTTCCGATTCGTGTTTTTTGAAGTTCGATTGGATTCATTATAGTCTTTTGATTCTGACAGTAAATTTTTGTCTCTCTTCAATAGAGTTATGGTCGACGTCACAATTACTATATATATTTACGGATTTATTATTTTACCAATTTTACCCGGATGTTTGGTTAATCTTTCGGTGTACTAAAGTTGTGCCATTTTAAAGGGGTACCAAAATAACCTTTTATTGTCAATGTTTCTTTGAAAGTGTAAAGATGTACTATCCCGTTTTAGAATAAGAGGATTCTCTCAATATATATCTGTATTCTGTGTCGATTCATTCTAGTTCAGTTGTTTGTAAAGGACTTACAGATGATCAATAGATCGTGACAATCAGTGACATCCCATGTCCTTTCTTCTAAGTCAAAGACAGGAATCCTTGAAATGGTAGATCATTGTTCTATTCCAAATGTGCATTCTATATTTTATTCCTTCATATATCAATTCCCACTTTCAGAGAGAGTCAAAAATAAAGGAACGAATCAAATCATTTAACTATATGTGAAACAGAGGAGTAACCAGTCTGATACAGTCACTCGTTCTGTGTGATTAATGTAAACTTGTTGTCATTAGTAAACGACAATCATATGATACTTGGTCCATGAAGTGAGTATGTCAGAAAGTAAATTAACGACATTGTTAGGATACCTCATCTATAATAGTCGAGGTAAAATGTCGACTCTTTTAACTCCATCTACTTCAATCTCGGCCCTCAGTATACACCGAGACAGACCTTGGTGTCTGACAATAGAGTTATTGTATGATAAAGGAGGAAGATTTGTGATCATGTATAAGTAGGATATCCTATCGTTATACAACAAAACCTATTTGAATATTTCGTTCCCACGAATCAGTATAAACTCACTCTTCGTTTTGAGAAAGGTATCTTTAGTCGTAGTAGTTATGATTCGTTTTCGGAGTCAAAATTGAGTCGGTGAGTCATAAAGTACAACCGGTGTGGTAGTGAAGGTGTCTCGACTAATTAAAAACTGTTATGGTTTTCAAAAGTCCTGAATTAAATTCAAACTAAATACTAAGTCAATCGGTGGGACTTTGTTTTTACCTCCTGACTATTTTAAAAAAATTTACTTGTATGAAAGACGTTACAAATTTAGTCTAAAAGTCACTGTACACTGTGGGCCCGGTTTGACCCGAAGAAGTTCCGTACACTTTGTTTCGACGGTAAGGACAAGAGGATCCGAAGATGATAAATCACGTAAGTAAAATAGAAATAGACCCTCTAAAGTGTCAACATCTCTTTAGGGTGTGTAAACTTAATCTCCTCAATTCAAAATAGGGGGTTCTATCTAAGTTCCAACGTTACAGAGAAAAATGTCACAACCGTCGTCGTCGTCACACGAGTCCGAATACCTTCGGACGTAAGTAGACGAGAGGTGTCCCCATATTTGGAGTGGAGACGGTGCAGAGTTTTGTCATTTTGGTTAAAGGTCACCTCTAGGGGTTCATTGTTAAGGTCACGAGTTTAATCGTAAAAATGATTACAAGAAACTTTTGTGTCTGAACAGAAAAAGATAGTAATAATAATAACAATTATAAAACTACACCGACCTTGTACTTTCCCACACTTTCACTTTCACAGGCTGAGAAACGTTGTGGTACCTGACAACGGACGGTCCGAGGAGATAGGTACCTTAAGATGTCCGGTCTTTTGACCTCACCCATCAAAAAGGGGAGAGGTCACCTAGAAGGGTTGGGTCCCTAACTTGGGTCGACAGAGTTTGACGTCCGTCTAAGACGTGACAGACTCGGTGGTCCTTTCGGATTCTTGATATTTTGAGTCTAGGTTCGTCATATTGGGTGAAGTTTCAAGTGATGGAAGAGATATTAATTCTAAACCTCGTCGTGATTTCTGGATGATCCGGTCCCTCGAAGTTCCCATCAAAGAGTTCCTGGACTTAATCCCGATGTAAAAGGTCCCGTTATCGAACTGTAGTACACCGTGGTGTACTTATATTAGGGGTTCCAGTACTCTCCCAGAAACCCCTTTCTATCTAATAATGTTTTAATAGTGTCACATCTTTCGAAGATTAATATGTAGACCTTCGTTAAGTTTACTAACCGAACATAAAATAAATGGTCTATAGCTGTTTCGGAGAATTCAAGGTGAAATCATCCTGTTAATTCTTTAAGGTAAGATAAACTAGGACACCGTGTCTTATGCATACAAGATCCCATGGTGGGTGTTAAAAGTGACGAGGAAGTCTGACATAATTGTTTCGATGTCATTATCTTTATCGTACCATGACCGTACTATGGTCTGTATTTCTACTCACCTTGTTTTCTCGGGTCTTTATTTGAGTGTGTGGGACCCCAATTGATTATACTGTGCCCCTATTCTTTTGTGGTGCCTCTTTTCCGATAAGAAAGTTATTCACCACGACCCTTTTGACCTTTCTGCATCTTTTGTTACTCTAATCTTGTAAGGGAGGATAGTATATATTTTGTAAGGTGTATATTTTTGTTTGAGTTCTACCAAATTTCTAGATTTGTATTTTGAGGGTCTTTTTTTGTCAAACTGTATTTAACATCGTCATAAAAGAACCTAGTCAGAAGATTCTGTTCTTTATTGTATTTTTCTATTTGTATTTTTCTTTATTGTAATTTTACTTCATTTTTTCTTTATTGTATTTTTTTATTTGTTTACCCTGGGTTAATTTGAATTTTCAAAAACGAGTCGTTTCCTTGGTAGCTGTTTTTCTGTTGGATACCCTACCTTCTTTTATAAACATTTACTACTCTTCCCCAATTATAGGTTTTATATGTTTCTCGGATATGTTCAGTCATAGTTTTTTTAGGTTAGTCTTTTACCCGTCTTCTGGACTTATCTGTAAAAAGGTTTCTTCTTTATGTCTACCGATTGTGCGTGTACTTTTCTATGAGATATAGTAATTAATAATTTCTTTACACATTTAGTTTTGGTGTTACTCCATAGTGCAGTGTGGACAGTCTAACAGATAGTAGTTTTTCAAATGTTTATTTACCACCTCTTCCATACCTCTTTTCCCTTGAGAGAAGGATATGACGACCACGTTTACATTTAACCACGTCCGATAACTCCAGGAAATTACCTGGCCTTGGACCACCAGGTCTCAGCTCTATTCTTTCATTTCCTCTCTCTTTCTCCGGCTATAAGGAACCAAATACGTCTTTTGGTTATTTCGAGGACTGTGTCCCGAACGCGACAAGTACTTCCGTGGACCGCGGGAGAGTTGCCCCACTTCCGTGTCTCACGGAAGAACTCTCCCAGAGTCTTCGGACCCGTCCTTTCACTCGTGTCGTCCGAAGACGCGAGGTCTCTTTATCGGACTCTCTCTCTCTCTCTCTATCTCTCTCTCTGTGCCCCTGGGTTCGAGACTACCTCGTTTCCACAAAATAAGTTGTACACACTCATAAATATGACAGAGTGTTCCATCGATAAAAGTCGTCTCTATTTTAGTTTTGAATGTTCAATAGTTCCTTTGTACCCCAGTAGGTATATTCTGTCTCTCCCATCATTTATTAGTGAAAATTGAGATACCCAGTATTTTTCCTTCTGCCAGCATTTATCAATGAATAGTGGTATACATTTTTGATTGTTTCCTTTACGTACGTAAGGGTTCGGGGGCCCTCATCACACGATGAGGTGAATTAAGGACTTATGAGTCCTTAATTATTCCCTGTCTCCTAAGTACTGTCTAGGTTTTGTCGTGTGTCCTTCGGAGGATAATTTACGAAGGACTGTCGTCCAGTGATGTCTTTTGTCACACCTTCAAGTAATTTTTTGATTTTTGTCTTGGTGATATACTGGGTAGTTAAGTTGAGGATCCATATGGATAGACTTTTTTTACTTTTGTGATTAAGTTTTCTGTGTACGTGGGGTTACAAGTATGGTCGTGATAAATGTTATTGGTTCTGTACCTTCCTTGAGTTCACGGTAGTTGTCTACTACCTTAATTCTTCTACGTCATATATATATTTGTATATATATATACGTTACCCTATGATGAGTCGGTATTTTTCTTACTTTATGTCAGTAAATGTCATTATACCCACTTAGATCTCTTGTAATACGAATCACTTTATTCAGTCTCTTCCTGTTTATGATAATAGTGAATGTACACCTTAGATTTTTATTATGTTTACTTACATATATATGTTATCTGTGTCTGAGTTTCTATGTCTTTCATTTGAATACTAATAGTTTCTCCTCTACTTTCCTCTCTGCCTGTTTAATCCCCATACCCGGATTATCTGTGTTTGATGATATATGTTTTACAATTCGTTATTTCTATATAACATCTTGTATTCTTTAATATAGATAATAGAATATCATTAGATATTACCGCATATTAGACGTTTTTATGACTTAGTGATACGACATGTGGACATTACTTGTGTTATAACATTTGACTGATATGAAGTTATTTTGTTTGTTTTTTTCTTTAAGATTGGACAACCTAGGACACCGTGTCTTGTACATGCAAGTTCGTGTGATGGGTGGTAAACGTACCGAAGGGACTCAGATCCTTATCTCGACTTGTCGGATCGTAAAAGAGAAGACACGGTGACGGTGAAAGAGTTTACCTATGTTCGACAACCGAAGGACAACAAGGGGTCCCCCGACGTCCCGTCCCTTCGTCCCCTGTCTCTTCTCCTCGGTTTTTTGACAGACGTTCTAAAAGGTAGCCAAAGACTGGTGTGACACGGAGAGTGAGGGTAGGAACGGGGAACAACTCTCTTTCTTGTCAAGACACCTTCCTGTCTACCATACACACACATATGTGTGTGTGTGTGTGTGTGTGTGTGTGTGTGTGTGTATCTCTCTACTTTACTAAATTCCTTCTTCCCTTCGATCCTTCTTTTGTACATGATACTTGTTTCCGGTTTTATTCTAATCTTTTAACATTTTCTTTTTTCTTTAGTCATAGACGTTCACCCAGAACTAAATAATTTCGGAAAACTCCAATTATATAAAGTTGTTTATATTTTAATAAGAGATAGTGTTTTAATGTAAAGTCCTCTGAGACAGATGGGGAGTCTCATTTAGGACGGGAAAATGTTCATATCCGAAAAGGATCGAAGACTTGACATGTTAAGTTCATTACGTATCATTAGAGTTCGGTGACTCGACTTATGTAGATACAAAAGGGTAGACTGTCATAAACCTAAAACTCTACACTTAGTACAGTGACGACGATGATGATCCTCAGAGTCTTTTTGACAAAACCTTTTTACTAAAGTCCGGTTCAAGAGATGACGTTTGGTGGGTCGCTTGTACTGTACAAATTTATACTTTAGATACAAAGATGTTAACCATTCACCGTAATCTCTCGGGGTCCAGTTTAATGGAATTAGAATGCCATACTTAAAAGAATTAGAAATTTATGTTCTACGTAGAAGTAACAGTTATTAATTATACTGACAGAAAACCGATTCCTCCTCCCGGATATTAAACTTCCGTTGTACTAAGTCACGGGACTCGTTCCCGGTTTTGTTAGGTAACCGTAGATCCCGGTACTCTAATATCTAATGGTTTAAAAATTGAACGATCTGAGAAGATGAAGTTTAGGTTCCTAAGAAAGGTAAATTTTTACCAAAATTTCTTTTAAGTACGACCACTCGTTTAGTTCACTGATTTTCTGTACTCATGGTTAGTGTGTCAATCTAGTCTTTTTCTAATTGAAATATCAGACTAACAGTTTCAATTCTTTTATTGTTCTGATTAAGTACTTGAATTATATCCTATTATTTTTAGTCCTACATAAACTGATTTCCACAACCTCTTTTTATAAAATCTAGACCTTGTTTCCTTAAGTTCCAAACTATTCAAAACCAAAGTAAGGTACGTTTCATTATATAAATTTACTGATCCTTATATCTAAAATCTTAGTCGACGGACCCAGACTTAAAGTCGAACTTGGGTATGAATGACGACACTGAATGAAAGAGATTCTTAAATTGAAGAGTAGTTTTTTTTTTTTTTTCCTCTATTATAAGTGTTGGAGTTTCACAATATTCCTAATTAACCCTATTACACACGCCTCTTTAATCATGTCTCAAACCACGTATCAAACTTAAGGTTATTTACATCGTTAATTATAAGAATAGTGGTATAGTGAAGAGTCCTTTCACGGAGTTAACTAATAAGAGAAGAAAAAAATTTTTATATTTAAATAAATAAAATTAACCTCCAATTAATGAAATGTTATAACATAACCAAAACGGTATGTAGTTGTACTTAGGCGGTGTCCTAATAAGAGAAGAATTATTCACAATTGATTCAAGTCGAATGATCCAGAGTGAAGAGAAAAGTATTGACGAAAGCGGGGCAGAGACAAATGTCTGATGATGAAAGTATAAACTTTTCGTCTTTTTCACTTACATTGTTTATAGTAAACAATATGTTGTATTATCTTATTAAGGATCTAATTTGATGGATCTCCTCCGACTTCGTCTTGTCGAATTATTCTGGGCATAGGACCGGTATATAATGATCTGTCTTTTGAAAGTATTTCCTCCACGTGTTATTTATAAATCATTCACTTGTCTCCATCTTGTGATCTTTTAATTAAGTGTCGTGTCACAAGATGACAACTCTCATAAAGGATAGACTCCGTTCCTAATGGAGAGGTAAAGAGGGAATTGGGGATGAAGGTGTTATAACTAAAGATGTTCTTATACGAACTCTTACAATAATTTATACTGATCAGTCATTATATAAACTCACGAATGATTACAAGGTCCACGACAGGATTCTTGAATGGAATACATTAAGAGTGTTACAATATATTGTCCATAATAATAATAACAAAATAAAATATCTGTACCTGTGTGTTCGTCTCTCTTCAATTTATTGAACGAGTATGTCAATTAGACCACTCTTTAAAGAGAAAGCCGAGTTAGTTTTGTCAACTACACGAAAGAATAGAATTTCCGTAGTTGTTAGTATAAAGGAAAGAATGGGACCAATGCCTTTCGAATCAGTTCAAACACTGAATGGAGATTGTTCTTGTCCTCAAATGTTGAATACAAAAAGTATTATTAGAATGAGGACCGAAAGAGAATTGGAAGAAGGTAAAAAATTGAAAGTAAAGAGTCGTTTAAAATAAAATAAAAACAAAGTGACTTATATAAGAAATCCCGAAATAATTTGGGAAAAAACTTGTTTCGTCCCATATTTTTTCACCACAACCTGTAGAGACGATAAAGTCAAAAACCAATATTATTTATAGTGGTGACCCTAGTTCAAAAAGACATAAAAAGTAGTAATAAAAACGTGACTAGAGATCTTTACTTAATACTTTATTTGTAGATGTCCGAAAATTAAAAACTGATACTTTATAAACTATATATGTTTATTATGTGTACTATCTGTTCAGTACTTCGTATTATTGATTTTTTGAAGGTACTTAAATGGTGATTAGACTCTCCTTCGTAATCGTGTTTATCAACTTCAAGTAGAGAGACGGAGGGGATTCTCCATTGTAGTAACCTGAAGTAAAAAATGATGGAACGATAGAAACAAATCAAATTTTGTGTACTTGTTATAACAAATAAAGAAGAAAGAAGACTTGAAATATTTTACAATAGTCTCACCTACATAAGAAGACACTAAAAGAAAAAAAGTTAAATGGCAACATGAAAATCTTAAGTAAGTACAACCGTGTAAATTCGTACGAAGAAAGTAAGAATGAGATAACAACTAAAGATAATAAACTTTTATAGTGATAGTCAAAAGGATATTTACCTGTAGACTCAATAACAGTCGGAAAAATATTCCGATAATACTTATAAGAATATAGTCACAGGACCACTTTGTCGTTGTTCTCAAGGTTCCGATCTCGTACATACGTCTTCACCTTGAGGACAGAATAGTTCTATTATAGATTAATGAGCGGTTTTCTTAGTGTGGTTATGAAAAGTAGTGATACATATTCTCGAGAGAAACAAAGTATGAAAGTGGTCATGAACCACAGCAGTCTGAAAAATAAAAAACGGTTAGATCACACACATTTTTATCATCCGTATTTAAAAAATTACGAAAACTATATATAACGAATTAAAGATCTTACTACATAACGAAATATTAGGATTATCATATACTCTTGTGGGAACTATTGTAGTTCATATTAAAAATTTTTAGAGACGATCTCATTTTTACCATTGGGTAAATTTAATCGTAAAGAAACTAATGATCACTCCGACTGGTAAAAAGTTTATACACATGACCAGTAAAGATAAAGAAGGAGACTTAAAAGATGGAAGAAACGGATAAATAAATGTCTTAACGACTATATACAGAGTAATTAAATATTCTAATTTTTATAAACGGGACATAATTATGTCACATTCAAAAAAGTGGGTCAAGCGGGTAGAAAGTTAAAACGAATTCAGAGGAAATTTAGAAGTAACACCACTTGTGTACCTAGATAAACGGTGAACAAAGTGACCGAATATCGATCATTGAGAAAAGGACAATCTATTGTCCGATTGATTCGTAACTAAATAGTAAAGAACTAAATTTTTTTCCTTTGTATTGGATTTTATGATTTTGTATAAGAAGCCACAGTTAGTTACTTTCACTAATTTAGGAGCCTTGTTTCCATTCGAAACGAAATTTTTCAGGAGGCCTATGACCCACTTCAGTCAGTCTGTCTCTTTCTGTTTATAGTATACTATGACGAATATACACCTTAGATTTCTTTTCCATATTTAATTGAATAAATGTTTTGTGTCTCAATGTCTACTTCTTTTGTTTGATTACCGATGGTTCCCCCCCTTTTTCCCCTGCCTATTTAACCCTCCAACCCTGACTGTATATGTGTGATGATAAATTTTTTATACACACGCACACACGTGCGCACACGCGCACGTAGGGACGCGCGCGTACGAGTCAGTGAAGTCAGCCCAGACTGAGAAACGTTGGGGTACCTAGTATCGGACGGTCCGAGGAGACAGGTACAATAAAAGGACCGTTCTTATGACCTCACACAACGATACGGGAAATCCCCTAGACGGATTGGATCCCTAGTCTGGGTGCAGAGGACGTGACGGTCGTCCAAGAAATGAACGACTCGGTGACCCCTATCTATTGATTATTCCTGGATGACATGTCGTGTCCCATGAGATGAGTTATAAGACATTACTAGATATACCCTTTTATTAAAATTTTTCTCACCTATATACAATACATATTGACTCAGTGAAACAACATGTCGTCTTTGATCCTGTTGTAACATTTAGTTGTTGATATGAGGTTATTTTTAATTAAAGTTGTTTTATTTTAGTTGACTCTTATAATTTTTTTTTATTTTATTTTTTAGGAGGTAACGACTGAAAAAAATTTGATCAAAAATAAAAAAAAAAGACGGTACGGTGTCTTGTACGTCCTAGAATCAAGGGGTTAGTCCCTAGCTTGGGTACGGAGACCTTCACACCCCAGGATTGGTGACCTGACGATTCCTTCAGGGAAATTGATCAGAATTACAAACCCTTAAATCTGATTTTAGTCCAATAAATTTGGATTGAATTGGTCCAAGGGAAATTAACTCCCTTATTTGAGTGTCTTTAAGTCAGGTCAATTGATAGAAAAAAACAAATTTCCTTATATTAGTCGAGACCTCACTACTATCGAGTCAACCATTTCTTGGGCGGACGGTGCGTCCTCTGGGGTCAAGTTAGAGACCCAACCCTTCTAGGCGACCTCTTCCCTATCCGATGGGTGAAGTGATAAGACCGGACCTCTTAAGGTACCTGATATACCAGGTACCCCAGCGTTTCTCAGTCTGTGCTGACTCGCTGAAAGTGAAAGTACCTCACTATCTTTTTCGCTTTTTTTTTTTTTTTCAAGTCAAGATTTCTTTTCTTCCGGATTTTCCTGATAATATGAAAGAATCTTTTTAAGGAGTCCAACAATTTCTTATTGGGTAAGAGATAGTAAGTATTATCGTTTATAATGACAATGTCGTAAATGATACACGGTCTAGGACAAGATTCACGAAAGGTATATGATTAAGTGTATTGTAAGACTTAATATGTTTTAGACACACCAACAAAAGAAGGATTCTATACTGGAACTAGTTATACTTTTTCTGAGTTTAAGACCGTTTTAATTGTCGATAAATTATGAGATTAGTTAGATACTTCAATCATCAAGGTATACCTTAGTGATATAGTACAATCAGAGTTCGATAAAAAAGGAGATGTTATGGAGTCTTTCGTCATCTAGAATGGTATAGGTTAAAGACGAAAGTTGTAGTAAAATAAGATTTAGTGTCGTTGTACTTTTTATGGAATCAGAACCGTGATATATAAGGGAACTCTAAACTCCGGGTTGTAATAAGTCTCAAGTCCCTGTAAGAAGAAAAGTACTCTAGTGTTCTTAAAACCTTTGTCTTTCAGGTACATAACCTTTTTTTTATATTTTCGAGGTTAAAATCATCTATTCTTGGTTCCTGATTAGTGCCATCCTTTCGTTTCACGATAGAAAAAGAGTAGACTCACAGTCAAACAAAAGGAGACTGAAGTAATAAAGACATCTATCGAGAGACTCTAGATAACAGATCCACTTTTATGTTACATGTAAAGGTACGACGAAATCAGGCTCGTAACGACTGTCGTATAGTCGTGAGAAATTACTCAACCTGTAAATCGAACAAGTAATGAACTGTGGATTACAGTGATATTTTCTGAACTACACGACTAAAATGGATTTCCTTGGTCACACTCTTCGACAATTTTTCATTGCTACTTTTAATTCTGTATGTTAAATGAAACCCGAACCACATAAGTATTAACTAGTCAAGGAGTTGTGTCACTTAATAATTTATTTCTTTTTATTTTCGGTGTTGTTTAATCGTTTCGGTTAGATCGTTGTATATCTTCCCTAATTTATGGTATTGGTTCACCCTATATAGGGTATTTACTCTCCTATCAAATTGTTGACTTTCAGTCAATTCCACTCTGTATAGTTCTCTTATTTCCAGTTTTTGATTTACTATTTTTTTTTTTTACCCCTCTCTCCGTCTGTAAAGAAGAACAATGGTAAAAGTGTACTCTTATACCCATTAAAGAGGATGAAGGTAATTTCTCTTTTGAGAGATTCAGTCATCTGTCGTTAATGGGCGTTTACTACTTGTCTAGTTTTAAACGGATTATCTCTGTTCTTCCTATATGTAAAAATCACCTGGGGTCACTTTGTCGTCCTTTCCCTGTCCCATTTTGGAAATTTTCTTACTGTATGACAACTCCTATACTGTTTCTGACCAATCTTAGTCAATCCAGGTTCTACTGTCTTCTAAACTGAAGGTTACCTGGAATTCGGAGTTATATGCAAGTAACATTATACAATCGTACGATTTACTGTCAAAACTCCGACTGGTGTTATCCTGTTTTTCACCCATCACCAGGTTAAGGACCTTTAGAGACGGGGAAAAGGGTTTATCAACCTTATTAGGAGGATGAACAATCGGATACTTTAATGGGTCGAGTATTTTTGATTGGTAGGGTATAAACCCCAGAGAACGGAAGACTCTACCGGGTGTGAGAGACACCTTACACAAAGAGGGCACCTTACACAAGAACGAAAAACTCTACATGGTGTTAGTGACGTTTACCACTAACGTCGGTACTTTAATTTTCTGCGAATTGGGGAACCTTCCTTTCAATACTGGTTGTATCTATCGTATAAGTTTTCGTCTCTGTAATGAAACGGTTGTTTCCAGGCAGATCAGTTCCGATACCAAAAAGGACACCAGTAATACCTACGCTCTAAACCTGGTACTTCTTTCGACTCGCGACTTCTTAACTACGAAAACTTGACACCACAACCTCTTCTGAGAACTCTCAGGGAACCTGACGTTCCTCTAGGTTGGTCAGGTAAGACTTCCTCTAGTCAGGACCCACAAGAAACCTCCCTTACTACGGTTTCGACTTTGAGGTCATGAGACCGGTAGAGTCCGCTTCTCAACTGAGTAACCTTTTCTGAGACTACGACCTTCCCTAACCCCCACTGTCCTCTTCCCCTGCCCTGTTGTCTCCTATTCTACCGACCTACCGTAGTGGCTGAGCTACCTGTACTCAAACTCACTTGAGACCCTCAACCACTACCTGTCCCTCCGGACCGCACGACGTTAAATACCCCAGTGTTCCTCAGCCTGTGCTGTCGCTGACTTGACTTGACTTGACTTGTGACCGAGTCTGCCATTTCTTAGACAGACGTTATGCCCTCTGAGTCCAAATTAGGGACCCAGTCCTTCTAGGGAACCTTCCCTACCGTTGAGTGAGGTCATAAGAACGGACCTGTTAAGGTACCTGTCTCCTCGAACCACCCGGTGTCAGGTACCCCAGTGTTTCTCAACCTGTGCTGACTCACTATAAATTTTTTTTTGGTTTTGTAAGACAGATACTTTACTCATAGAGAGATTTATTAGATGAAGAGTGGATAGTGAAACAAAGAGTGACTTAAGAAAACACTACTCTGTATTTCTCGGACTCAAAGTAATTCAGAACTCTGGTCCGCACACTAGAGTTAACTTTCTGTCACCCCAGTCCAGGGTTAGACTCGAAACCAACCCGACTTAAGGACCGGGTACCCAAGTTCAGGGTCAGAACACACAGAAGTGGTCGTACTACATTTAATCGGTAGTTAAGTGATTTTATACATTATACTCGAGAGGGTTCGACATGACTAAACATGGATTAAAAAAGTATTGTTATTTAAATTTGTATTTCGGAAAGATGTCGTTCTTATTAGGTTAGTTAAAATCTGTAAGACATAAGAAAAAAAGTAAGGGGAGGGTAGGTCCGACGGTGTATTGTGACTCGTCTTAAGGTACACGATATGTCATCCAGGAATAACTAATAGGTCAGATTTATATCGTCACAATTTTGTCAGACATAAGATTTCCTCTGAAGAAAGTCGACACTTTCCTGAACCTTGTGGAGTACCTAGATCCCTTTCATTTAACGAAATACGATTCGTAAGTCTAAAAAGAAATAAAAGGGAGAGACCCTATAACAGGAGTGAAAAACAGATAGACATGTTGGGACAGGAAAGAACTTGAATTGGAGAGAAGTACCGGGATGACCAATAAGGTTTTGTGAACTAAAGAGACTCAAAAGACTCTAGAATGTTATCTAATCCAGATCCGGAGTCTCTTTTAATGCGAAACGTAACATAAAAGAAAAGAAAAACTTTCACGTGTATAACGAGAAAATTGTAATACATGAAGAACTTCCTTCTCAGGTACAGAATATAAAAAGTGAGACAGTATGGGTCTCGACCCGGTGTGTCGTACAAGAGTTATTTATTAAACACAACTAACTAATTTAAAGACGGAGTATATTCTGAGGGGATAGTCAAGAAATGAATAGTAGATGATCCTCGAATATATCAAAAAGTCGGATATGAGAACTTATGGCTTCCACTCTGATACGGTGAAATGATCTTAACTATTAATAAGGACCCCCACCTTTTAGGATTGTGACGGTGATCTTAAAGTTCCTATACTAATCAACACCCGAGGTGATACTTCGAGGAAAACGATGAAATGGATTCAGGTCAATATATATTTTAAAGAGTTATTATAAGTCGAACGTAAATTTTTTGACTTTCTTTGTTATTTTTTTATCCATTCAGTTATTCGTATGACCTCCTACGTCTATCCTATCTGTTACGGTCTAAGACATCCGGTTTTATTAAACATGAGCCTCAGACTTTGATACGACCTTACTATTTAATCCACTCTTACCGTCCATGTAATTAAGTAGGTTCACTTTTGGTGTTTTTGGATAGTCATTTCAAAGGGAAGAAGACAGTGAACCATAATCTTTTGGTGGTATAGTAGTTAAAAGTATTTTAAGTTCGGTCCCATCTACAGTATTTTAGTAATATCAGTGTGACAACAGGTAATCCTTTTACCCTTATAAAACTAGTTTTGTGTCTCTGGGTGAGTAGATTTAATTTTCAGACTTAACGTCGTAGATATGCGTCGACTTCTGTACACGTTCTCAGAAAAGTAAATCAGAAATTTTTTTATATACAAATAAATAAACCGACGTGGTCCAGAATCAAAGTCGTACGTACAAGAAATAGAAACAACATTGTACGTCCCTAGAAATCAACGTCGTACGTTTGAGAATCCACGTCGTATACCCTGGATTAAGGGACTGGTCCCTGCCTGAGACCGAGGGTGTTATCCTTCACGTCTCGGAATCGGTGACCTGGTAGTCCCTTCCGGGAGTAAATCAGAAATGAGTGACTTTAAGATCAAACCATCGAAGACCCTTTATGAAATGCGTCGAGATATATCAGAGATGAGACCGAGAGAACTTCTTAATCCTATACGAAGGACACGGGTAAAGTCTCTAGAACTAATAAACCCGATACGTTTACTTAGGTTATATAATGTCACCGTTCCTATTTCCAAAACGTCAGTCCGACTGAACTCAAACAAAAAAACAAAACCAGAGAATGGTAGACATTTGAGGACTCGTTAGATAAATAGGAAAGATTGGGAACAAAGGGAGTAAACATTTTACCCATATTATTGTCATGAAAGGAACACTCTAATAAGACTCCCAATTCAATCTATTATGTACACTTTGTTAGTGGGGTAAATTATAAAATGTTTTACGTAAATGAATATAAAAAACATAAAATTATAGAGACTTTAGTTATACGAAGAATATTAACGATAACCGATCCGTCGTCAACGTTACGACAACAGTAACGGACATGTTCTACAGTTTCGAACGTTTTACTTACAGTCACCGAACCTTCTTTTAGGATCCATTGTCACCTCATAAAGAAATTCTTTACGACGTAATGCTTACGAGAACTACCGAGTTTCCTGTTAAACCACATTTAATTGTCTGTAAGTATTAAGACGTAGTTTTCTCTTTAAGTCTTCTCAACCCGGGACTTGCACTCCTGTAAAATATGGCTAAATAGAATAAATATTAAGGAAAATACTTATGTGTCCTACTATATTATTTTTAGATTCGGATTTCCTCATAAAGTTATCCGTAATTGATTTATATAAATCACGTTCCTTTCGTAAAAACAACACTAAATGAACTGTTAAAAAAGAAAAAATCACCATGTATTTTATTACCATGTAGAGTAGTTACAAACACAAAATCTAAGTTACTTTATACCATTATGTAACAGATCGTGTATAATTCTCGAGTCATTTACAATCGACGATAATTATTTACAATTCAATCGGTGTTTATTATTATTATTGTTAAAACGAAGATAATTGAAGTCAAGACAAATTTCTCTTTGTTTGAAAGAAAGGGATGTTTCTATTATGTCTTTTTTTTAACTCTTTCCTCTCTTATTGATGTTGATTCATTAAGAGAATTGAGAGAGGAATAATGAGAAGTGTACTCGTAAAAACAACAAATACTCTTCTTTTCCTTTTCTCCACCCGTTCTCACCTTGACACGAGTCCCGTATCTTTCAAATTAAGATTTAACAGAAAGGAATATTTTTGACATGAAGACGTTTTTAAAGACCTTTATCCTCCATATTCTTATCTGATATTCGAGACGTCAATGATGGATGCCCTGTGTTTATTTGTTCACCCGACTCTTATTATTACATGTTTTACGAAGGAAGAAAACTCAGAGTATTAGTGGAAACTTTATCCACATTATCACTGGTAGAGGTAAATGTATTCTCCTTGCACTCGAGACTTCTCATTTACCCTGTTTCGGTTTTGTTGTTATCAGATCTCCCAAAATTTTACTTACACATAATGGCCGTACTATTTTAATACATTGATGAAAAATACTCACTTACTAAATTTTTCAGATAGGGATTTCCGACTAAATTCTAGTACATTAATGTGTAAACGGATTGTTTAATTTTTTTTTTTTGGATCGATCCGTTAATATTTAATTTGACGATCGAATATGGGTCCTCCTCTCTCGTAGTAATTTTTATCAATAATGAACTACAAAAGATATCCTTGTTACAGTGTCTATTTTCTATACTTTTTTAGTTGACACCGAGTTAAACTTTTTCTCGACACAAGTTCCTTAGGTAGCACTGTTGAGAGAGATACGAAGTGTTTTCGATCTGTCAAATTGACTTTCTTTGTATCCAAGTAATGTGATTTTATTACCTTGTCAATACCGACATGGACAAAAATGTACTACTTGATTCAACTCATAATTCAACATATAAGAGTTTAAAGATGGAAGAACCTTTTGTGATTTTATGATATCAAACTCCTGTGATAGACATTTTAATCGTTATGTAAGGTAAGACACCAAAGACCTCGAGTTTAGAGTTAAATAGAGGGAAGAACTGTACTACTAGGGAAAAACTAACCGAATTAGAATAGTGGGTAAAATTTAAACGGGTAAGTCTTTCGGTGACGCATCCGTTATTCGAGTACGGATAATCCACGATACCTTGACCAATGATTAAAAATTATATGATTTTTAATACGACCTTTAACGGTTAAAAGAATCTTGTATTTTATCCCTCGATCTCTCACTTTATTACATGTCTTTAATCTTAAGTCCAACTGACTGTTCGTATCTCTGTTTACATTCTTTCTGACTCTCTGATTTCGAATCTTTATACGTCGAGTGACTTCGAAATCACATCTTTCACCCTTCTTTACTACTCAGGTTTACGTCCGTCCACTTTCCGTTTCATAGTTTACCCGTTCTAGTGAAACCACCAGTAACAGAAAGTAATTTTTTTTCTCTTTTTCTATTATGTACAAAAAGGGACTGTATCCTTGTACCTCCTTTCAATAGTTTAGGAAAATACTACTGTTACCATTTTTATCTTTCTCTTGAACGAAAGATAAACTTAACATAAAATCCAATTGTCATTCAAATCGAGGGGGACCGACCAGTCAACGCACAAAATCTCCGGTTTCTCATTGGTTACTCACTCCAATAATATATAATTTAGGGAGTCGTGATATTCTAAAGACAAAAACAAAAAAAAAAATTCAGTAGCTCGATTAATTCTTCCAAAAAGAATTTACAATAAAAAAGTAAAAAAATTTTTGGTTTAATTTTCTGTTTCTTCTATGAAAAGTTTATACACCATCGTAAAGTCAAAAATTTTTCTCTATTAATCCTTAAAAAGTACGAATTAGTACACCCAGAAGTTCTGTCGTTAATGAATTTTAATAGATTGATAGTATGGGATATTACATGGAGATTTAATACACTTCAAACAAGTAAAATTGCAGTAATAAAAATCAAAAAGATCAACATAATTGCGAAGAGAAACCAACGTGTATTATCTTTGTTTGAGTTCTATTCAAGTCGTTTTTTCTTTAAATCCTCGGAGTTCTCTGTTCCCGTTCGAGTACCTTCTTTTTTCTGACTTTCGGTCCTAATGTTATAACCGTCCAGAGAGCAGAGACACGTTAACGAAGTGAGGAGTAAAAGACAATAGGAAAGAAGGAGACGTGAAGTACTCAAATGTGCCATCCGTCGTCTACCAATGGGACCTCAAGACCACAAGTATAGAATTTTGTGGTTGATACAGGTGAAGGTTGAAGTTTAAGGGATACCTCTTTGACTTACCGGGCTGAACCCAACCCGTAGGTGACGGTCAAGTTAATCGACTCTATCCCCTTCCCCTTCCACTATCCTCCTCCTCTTCATCCTCCACGTTCCATATTTATGACGAAGATCCTCGGGTGTCGACACAAACCATCCATCTTACCCTGTTTAGAACCTCTTTTCCCTTCACAACTTTCAACTCATCTATAGGGTTTTCTACGGATTAATTAATTGTGTATTACTACGGTAACTCTCTCTAACTCTCCCACTCACGTACACACACACGGAAATAGTTCGAAAACTGATAAAGGACTCGTAGACTAAACACAGTCTGTGACATGGTCAGTGATTCCTTCATTATTACTCAGGTTTTGAGATTGTTTTCAAGAGTTCCTCACAAACCTCTGTCCATAAATTCTTTATTAGTCCTCTGATATATTAGTTCAGTGGACTTCTTTTTCATGTCTCACAATACCTTTACACATTAGATTTTACTCCAGATTGACCCGACACTCTTTATTCTTCCTCCATTGACCCCCTTCCCTTTGCTCCTTCTCTCATAAAGTCCGTTTAGTTGTTATCACGTTTCCGGGATAACCATGCTCTACTTGAACCTTCTCCTCCGCTGTCACCAGTTTAATATGTCTCAGGCCCCATTCCCAAATTCAGAAATAAAGTTCTGCTCACTCCTTCCGCTCTCACCGATGTCACCCTGAAGAGACCACCAGGTCACCCATTCTTACCCGGAACGTTATGTCCCCTGTGGGTAAACTAGGGACTAACCCCTTGGTTCTAAGGTGAACGGTATTTCGTTGATTCGGGTACACGGGGTTGATCTCTCGGGTACACGACGTTAATGACTTCGGGTTCACGAGACCTCGGGCGCTCGGTGTTGTTTTCTAGGACTTGTTACGTTACTTCTAGAGCACTCTTCGTTCATCTTGGACTACTTTGTTTGTTTGTTTTCTCTCATCGATTTCATTCTGATCAACCCTTCATTGATTTCACTAAGTCGGTCTTCTATTGGACATCACATCTGATCTTACCACGACCTATACTTGTCTTCACCATTCTACTCTACTACAATGATTCTCCCTAACACCCTTACCCACACTGCTTCTATAGATACGGATTATGTAAGAAAAGACGAAGTATAGATCAAGAAACTTACCCTGAAATCGATGAACCTTTCGGCTACCAACGAACTGAAAGAGTGATGATTGAACTTCAAAAATGATTTTCTTTCTATTTAAGAGTAAAGACGGACCGTCCAGAAAGAAACGACCAGGATTGTCTTACAAAAGTACACACTTTAATATGAAGGAATATAGAAATTTAACAAAAATTGTGGAAGGGAAGACTCCCAGGGTATTCTGAACGTTGTAGACTATGTGAGTACACTTACCGGTTATGTTCCATTATCCCCGTCACTGTCGATATTTCCTCCGACGAGAAAAGTAGAGAACAATGAGAGGTTTCATCGTCTCTAGAGGATGGAAGTTTGCATAAACTAGATTTCTCGATCAGATTGTGACTTCTGTTTCTATAATCATAACCAACCAGTAAGAGTCAAGATAGGGAAAGTCAAGTCAAGTCAACGAGTCAGCACAGGCTGAGAAACGCTGGGGTACTTAGCGTCGTACGGTCCGGAGGGACAGGTAGTGGTTGAGGGCCTCAAGTAAGTCTGAGTACAGGTAACTCAGGCACTACGGTAGGTCGGTAGAGTAGGACCCAGCAGGGGAAGAGGAGGACGGGGGTTAGAGAGGGTCGTAGTCTCAGAAAAGGTTACTCAGTTGAGAAACGTACTCCACCGGTTTCATGACCTCAAAGTCGAAATCGTAGTAAGGAAGGTGTCTTTAGGGTCCCGACTAGAGGAAGTCTTACCTGACCAACGTAGAGGAACGTCGGGTTCCCTGAGAGTTCTCAGAAGAGGTTGTGGTGTCAAGTTTACGTAGTTAAGAAGCCGCGAGTCGGAAGAAGTGTCAGGTTGAGAGTGTAAGTATGTACTGGTGTCCTTTTGGGTATCGGAACTGATCTACCTGGAATTAGCCGTTTCATTACAGAGACGAAAACTTATACGATAGACCCAACCGGTATTGAAAAGAAGGTTCCTCATTCGCAGAAAATTAAAGTACCGACGTTAGTGGTAGACGTTACTAAAACCTCGGGGGGTTTTATTTCAGACTGTGACAAAGGTGACAAATGATGTTACGTTTATGACTGAAGAAACGAAGGTCGAAAGTACCTCGACCCTCCGTTTTTATTCGGAGTTAAATCCCTCCTTGTTCGACAGGTACCGAAAAAATTATGTCTCCTCTGACGGTGTATTTGTGTTCCAGTTTTAATAACGTGGCAAA
This sequence comes from Capra ibex, assembly GCA_006410555.1. Lineage (NCBI taxonomy): Eukaryota > Metazoa > Chordata > Mammalia > Artiodactyla > Bovidae > Capra > Capra ibex. The sequence continues at coordinate 16,178,004 of SJYO01035988.1, read as the reverse complement.
AGTCATGTCTCCGTCTTTCCTTCAATTAATCATAAAGTCTGGTCTTGGTTGGTTAAGTTATGTGATTTTAATATGGTGGTACTATTGTATTTTTCCTCTTGACGTGTAAGAAGACAGTATATAAATGGTCGTGTATAACCGTCTCTCCGTCCATAAAGGTTACAAACTTCGATAGATCTTTGGTACCAAACTCTATATGATTAAATATCGAATCGTCGTAAGTAAATGATTTTAACACAATTGAAAATGAAGGGAGTCTCTTATTTTGAACGGGGTGCCTCGGGAGACCGTGTACCTGTACTACTAGTGATTTTTCAGCACGTCCCTTCCACTGAGAAAGCCCTACTGAAGACGTTTCGATCGACCCTTCCCGTAGATTCCACTACGAGGTAATACGGTCAAATTTTATTTAGTACAAAGTGATTCGTCTCGTCCGAGGACAACTGCTTCATACATATTTTAGACTAATCGAAACCACTCAATTACTGATGTACAAGTTTATTTACCTGAAGAATGATCTGAGTGGCCTAATTGGTCGAGGTGTTAAATAATAAAAAGGAACCGTCTTTAACTTACGTTTCGGTGTAATTGTAGTGTAAACTCCAATATGTATGAGTGTTCACTCATTTTAGTTTCTCTAACAAGGGGATCGATAGCATTGGGACAGTCTCGTATTTATGATTTTGAATACTTGATTTTGTGAATAAAGTTTAGGTGTCAATCCTTTGCTTATGTGGTGTTATAAGAAATTCTAGTCAACACCTCTATAACATGATTCTCTTAAAATTAATTAGAAAGGACTACCTCTTTCTCTTTTAAGGAAGTGTCCGAGAAATTTTAGTTTTATTCGTTTAGTTGTTTGGTTGGTCGTGGTAAAGGGTTCGTAGTCTTTTTAGGGTCGTAATGAAATCTAAGTTTAAATTTTTGATCAGAGTTAGTTTAAATTGGACTATGAGTAAATGAGTTTTTAAATCAAGTCAAATCGTAACCTTCCTGACTACAACTTCTACTTTGAGGTTATGAAACCGGTGGACCACACTTCTCGACTGACTAAACTTTTCTGACACTACGATCCTTTCTAACTCTCGTCCTCCTCTTCCCCTGCTGTCTCCTACTCTACCAACCTACCGTAGTGGCTGAGTTGTCTGTACCCAAACCCACCTGAGACCCTCAACCACTACCTGTACGACGTCAAGTACCTCAGTGTTTTTCAGCCTGTACTGACTCGCTGACTTGACTTGACTTGACTCGGATAACCCTTTTAAGGACTGTCTTTCGTCTCAAACTAGGGTAAAGAAAGCAATTGTAGTGTCTCATTCTACTCGAATATGGATTCACTTATTAACATTTAACGCATTTCCCTATTGGTTTGTTGTCGATGAAAGACGGATTTTCAAGGTTCAGGCAATCTGGTTTCTTTAGTTGTAAAAGTCTGTATGTCTTCCGATAGTGATTCCCTACATAATGGGTCCACAAAATTATGTATGGTGGAAGACACATAGTACTCTTGTTTTAAGGAATTTAGGACTCATTTTTTTCCGTTAGACAATCAAAAATTGTCCAACCACAATTTTTGAGTAAACCATAATGTCACCCTTAAAAGGTTCAACTAATGTTTTATAAAGTCTTTTTTTTAGATACGTCATAAAAGTAAGATCTATCACTAAAGTTTCTCTAGAATTGTCTATATAAAGAATTTAATGTTCGTACGTTTGATTTTGTATAGTGTAGTAAAATCGACATGTAAATAAAGAAGTCTTACAGGTTATGAAGACGGTGATTCCCCTCGTTATATGGTACTACGTATTGTGTTGTCTCTAATTCGAAGGGGGGAGGGGGCCCCCCCCTTTGAACTTAGGATCTCTACTCTCCTCGGAAGGAACAGTTAAGTTTTCGACGTACAACGACGACGACGATGATTCAGTGAAGTCAGTACAGGCTGAGACACGCTGGGGTATCCACCGTCGGATGGTCCGAGGGCAGAGATCCTAAGAGGTCCGTTCTTGTGACCTCACCCAACGGTAAAGGAAGAGGTTACGTACTTTCACTTTTCACTTTCACTTCAGCGAGTCAGCACAGCCTGGGAGTCGCTGGGGTACCTGACGTCGGAAGGTCCAAGGAGACAGGTACCCTAAAAGGTCCGTTCTCATGACCTCGCCCCACGGTAACGGAAGAGGCGTTTTCGACGTATCGTCCTGTGTAAAGAAACCTTTGTCTTCCCTGACCCTGTCCTTATACCGTTCGTAAACGACTCAGACCTAATGTACTTGTACGTCGACCCACAGACCACTTCGTCTCTCTTTGATACCTACATGTGACGGACTTCTGATGTTCCTTCGTTCGGAAGACCCTTCCTTCTTGTATTCCGACGTTAAGAGACAAGTGATCTAAGTGTCGATTACTTTGTACACTCCCTCTCGACACCACTGGGACTCGTCACGGTCACCAAGTCTTTCCGTTACTCCGTAGACGCTGTTTAGTTCGGTCCCGTCTTTCTGTTTGACCACCCCGTCGAAGACACTGCTCAGTTAACGACCCTTTCCGTCTCTACCACCATCCCGGTACTCTGTCGTGATGACCTCTACCGGACAGTGACCTTGATAAGAACTGTGTCGGGTGGCTTCCGATGAGAATATAGGACCCCTTCCACCATTCACATGTGTCCACCATCGGATATATCTTTACCAGGGGTCACAAGGGGTAGAAGATTATAAGAGAGTGTACGTCAGAGGAGGGTGTTACCTGGTACAGTTCTCTCGGGACACTTCTCCAGGTCTCTTCCTCCTTGACTTTCGGAGGGCGGACACCGGTACACTCACTTGAATTTTCTCCTGGGAGGTCTGATCAGTCCGAAAGTCTTCTGACGTCAAGACCGACTGTGACACTGGTGGTGGTTTACTCTCTATCGGTCTTGGTGGGTCGACTCGACGAGGACCTAAGGATAGGGAATCTTTGACACACTATGTTAATTAAGAAATTTACCGATTCAAACCCCTATTGACGAATACGTTATTATCTATTGATCACGTCTCAACATTATGAAGTGAAAAATCTTTGGTAGAAGGATGAAACTTCTTTGTGATCTCGAACTCGTCTTTAGATATGGTCGCCACCATCATTGTGGTTGTACTCTCGACCTCAACGTCGTAGTGTGTGTAATGGAGCTTGTTCTCGTTCACACTTTGGTTGGGATAATTGTAATTAAGTAGGAGATACGATCTCTCTTTGTCTCTTTGTTAATGATAGTGTTGTTTTTACTGGGTGGTCTATCCTTTCCATGAAAATGATGTCGTTTACTCTACGAAGATCTCAAAGACCCAAACATGAGACGGTCAGAATTATCGTGTCTTTTAAGTACCTTTGATGAAGATTTATCCTTCCGCTTATTATCGTATAATTATAAAAATTGTTTACTACTGTCGTTATTGAAACATCATTGCCAAGACATATACTACAGGTAATTTCTCTTTCACTTAGTTATGATATAAGTTCCTTTTTGATGAAGTCAAGGAATTAAAGACCGTAGTACGAGGTATTACATAGGTAGACCTTTAAACTTTTTATAATAGTTTGTAGAGTGACTCACTATAGAAGTTCATGTTACTTAAGTTATGTGGAGTGAATAAAAAGATCAACCTATAAGACCTTTAGTGACTAAACCCTACTTTTTATCTTAGTTGTATTACTGACACTTTGACCTTTAAAAGACCTTAGAAAAGTTTGTAATTTCCTCTGTTTTGACGTTTCTTATAGTTCTACCCGGTGACCTGTCTCTACAGTTCTTCAATGACTGAGAAGGGAGTGAAGGAAAAGACTATTTCGTTCTTCGCGTCCTCGGTTGTCGTCAAAGACCCTTCCCCGAGACACCTCGACAGGTTGTAAGCCGTGATTTTAAAGTGTGTCCGTCAGTGTCTACTTACTTATTGACTTGTTTAGAAGGATCTCACTAACCACCCACGGTCCGTACGGTGACCCCAGAAACAATAGAGTCCGTCAGAAGGAATGTTCAGACACTCCACCGGTAATGGGATTGACATGTTTACTACTTTGTGTCCGAGGGTTCCGGTATCTCCATTCTGAATGTAAATCTAGTTGAAAGATTTTCAGGTTTACCGTATTGACATATGACTAATAAGAAAAGTGTTTGTAAATAACAAGTGGAGAAGACACATATGGAGGTAGTAACATGAAAAGAAGGACATGACATTATTGATTAAAGGGTCTGACTAATATCAAGGAATTTAAATCCTTAGTCCCAGATGAACCAAAGTAATAGGTCATAGATTGTGTTACGGATCGTGTGTAGATTTGTGATTTATTAAAATTAAACAAAAATCATTTTTTTTTTTTTTCTGGTTCATAATGTAAAAACCAAAAATAAAGAAGACGATCCATCTGTGCGATAGTGTAAAGTTCCTTTCTGACCATTTCTTTTCCCCGTAGAGGGGTTTTCGAAAAAACCGTAACGAAATAAAGTCCGAAAGGACTATCGAGTCGACCTTTTCTTAGGCGGACGTTACACCCTCCGGATCCAAACTAGGGACACAACCCTTCTAGGGGACTTCTTCCCTTTCCGATGGGTGAGGTCATAAGACCGGATCTCTTAAGGTTACTGACATATCAGGTACACTTACGTTTCTCAGTCTGTGCTGACTCGTTGAAAGTGAAATAAACTCCGAAAAATACAATTTTTACTAAATTCATCAAATATAAAGTAATCCGGTTCCTCGAAATAAAAAAAATAAAAAAAGCTCGTTCCTGGTTATCGAAATAAAAATTTTCCATGAAAATATGGAACAGAATATGTATCTCCCTTTACTTTCTACATTTCAGTATGTCTCAGTCGGGTTTGTAATGTAGATAAAACAGAAATAGTTTTGGTCCTAAAAAAGACGTTTGGAAAGGGTATTTGTTATAACACATGTAATAGAAGACCGGAACCTCCGGACACTTGTAAAATACTGGGAGAAAACTATTTCCGAAGAGTTGGTCTTTTGAATAAAAGGGAACTTTACAAAAAAGAATATAAAGATTAGATGCAGTCGGAGTCTTTCATAATTTGTTCAATGTAAAGAGTACCTCGTTTCCACGTCACTCAATATTCTTTCTTGGTTAATCGAGTTTTCAGACTACACCAATTAAAGTTCCGATGTGAACAAAAAGAATGTAAAGTTGATACAATTGATTACGTGAGGGTCCACGTGTCACCTATTCTCTATACCCTTGAATCGTTGTTCGTAACCGGGTTATTACTTTAGGATGTAATCGTGATGAGATTATTGAAAATTGAGAAACTTTCCGAGATACAAAATCCGAAAGGTACGGAGAGTGTCAACCCCCCGACATTTATTAGTATACGTATCGACGTTCTCAAACCTATATGGACGGTTCGTTCGATCTTACGATTGTCTCCCCAAAACTAACCTTTATAAGGAGAGTACAGGTCCTCTGAATAATCGATATCGGGATTCAACTAAAAGAGGTCTCTTTTCACCGGTCCTTTTCGGGGGACGATTACAGTCTCCTCAACCACTTTCAGTACTTTATCATTTTGTCTGTCTAAGACCAAAACCCCATCTACGAGCTCTTTCGGATCCCTCGGGGAACTCAAGACTTCGGAACGAATTGTTAAGAGAAGGTGTACTGGAACAGTACCCACCCTAGAGGACACCACCGAGGGCCGTCTTTATCTATCTTTGGGGTCTCTATTTGGGTATATGGATACCAGTGGATTACATACTGTTTTTTCGTTCTTATGTGTTACCTCTTCTCTGTCAGAGAAGTTATTCACTACGACCTTTTTAACTTGTCGAGGTACATTTTATTACTTTAATCTTGTGAAAGATCGTGGTATGTGTTTTTATTTGGGTTCTACGTAATTTGTGGATTTATATTCTGAGTGTGATAGTTTGAGACTCCTTTTGTATCCGTCTCGTGAGAAACTGAATTTAGTGTCGTTCTACAACATCCTAGGTGACGGATCTGACCGTTTTTTTATTTTTGTCAATTTTCACTTTCACTTTCCAATCAATGAGTCAGAACAGGTTGAGAACGTAGGGGTACCTGACATGGGGGTGGTCTGAAGAGACAGTTACCCTGAAGGGTCCGTTCTTATGACCTCACTCATCGGTAAGGGAAGAGGTCTCCTAGAAAGACTGGGTCCCTATTTTGGGTCCAGAGGACGTGAGGTCCGGTTAAGTAATGGTAGACTTGGTCGTCCCTTCAGGGTCTCAGTATTTTTGTTTCTATTTACCCCGGATTAATTTGAATTTTAGAAACGTGTCGTTTCATTTGGTACTTTCTTTCACTTTCACTTCAACGAGTCAGTACAGGATGAGACACGTTGGGGTACCTGACATCGGATGGTCCGAAGAGGCAGGTACCCTAAAAGGTCCGTTCTCATGACCTCACCCAACGGTAAAGAAAGAGGTGGTTCCTCGAAATTATACTTTTTTGTAAGTACGATTATAACGCCATCTAACTATGTTTTATTTATTCCTCTTACACCCGTCTCTCCCTCTTTTCCGTAAGATAATTTTATTCTTTACTTTCTCTGAACTGTTTTCGACAAAAACACGACAATTGACTTAAGTCTCCCATTATTGGACTATATTAAATATACTAGGAGATTTCACCGTAAACGAGTCTCAGACATAAGTTGTCCGACGTTACGTAATAAATAAGTGTTTAATGACGTTTCGACCGAGACTAAGGATTCTATAACAGATCTGCAGAGTCAGAGGGGATTCCAATATACCGTCCGATCTCCTATTTCGATAAAAATTTTTTTAGAGGAAAGGGAGATTCTTTCTTTTTTTATCTGAATGTTCTCAATAAATTCCGGTTTAATCAATCTTCTTCCCTTTTTTTAATCTCCTGTTTTTCGAAGAAAGGTGAGTAATCATGTCAATAGTAAGAAATTTCGAGTTTAAGAAGGAATATTTTACAGGTATTTAAGACTCTTGGTATTAAGACTTTATACCACTTTCTACCGATCTTCTCCCTATTTTTACTTTTATGGATGAGTCTAGGGAATCCATTGTGACTCAAGGTTCAAGAAGTAAGTTCCAGACTAAATCTCCGGTCTAAACTAGAAAGATGGTCAGGTCGATCGAGGTCTTTAGACCTCTTTCGAAGAGAAGAGAATAGGTCAGGGGACGAAAAGTATACGAAGAGTTGTTAGAGACGTCTGGGTCTGAACTTCCGTGTCTCTGAGATGGTTGGACTCTTGTGGATTCTCTGTGTAATTTAGAACAGACCCTGTTTTACCCATTCTTTCCAGTAGAAGAGATAGTTGGGAGAGAACCGAGGTCAGGGTCACATGAGTCGCGAAGGAACGGAGAAGAGTAGATTGGTCTTGTTTCTCGACTGTTTTTAGGAAAGAAGTCTATATTATTTAACGTCTCAATTTCGACTGAGTTTATAACGGTAGAGACCCTTTTAAAGGGCTCACCAGAGAACGAGAAAATAAAGTGTCTGACTAAATGTACAGGGAATAATATGAGATTAACGTGGTGTATTTAGAGAGGTTATAACATGAATGTTGTGATACGTTCGTAAAGACCAAATAAGTCGAGTGAAAATATTCAAAGAACCCTCATCCCTGTCATAAAACAAGTAGGGACTTAGGACTCGTAAGTCGTGTCGAGGACCTTACGATCACATTCAGTCATCAATTCACGTCTGAGATTTTAACCCATCTTCCGGATTTCTCTGTAAAAAGATTTCTGTATGTCTACCAGTTGTCCATGTACTTTTCTGTGATTATAGTGATTAATAATTCTCTTTGTATTTAGTCTTGGTGTTACTCCATATAATGGAGTGTGGTCGGTTTTACCGGTAGTAATTTTTCAGATGTTTACAACCTCCCCCATCCCTCTTTTTCCATGGGAGGATGTCGCAACCACTCTTCCATTTAACAACATCAGATACTCCGTCCCGTTTCCGATTATCTCAAAACGGTTCTCTTACGTGACCAGTATCGTTTGTGGAAGAAGGTTGTTGTGTTCTCTTCTGAGATGTGTACCTGTAGTTGTCTACCAGTTGTGGTTTTAGTCTAACTAATATAAGAGACGTCGGTTTCTACCTCTTCGAGATATGTCAGTCGTTTTTGTTCTGGCCCTCGACTGACGCCGAGTTTAGTACTTGAGGAGTAACGGTTTAAGTCTGAATTTACCTTCTTTCACCCCTTTTGGTGATCTGGTAAGTCGATACTGGATTTAGTTTAGTGAATACTAATATGTCACCTTCACTCTTTATCTAAATTACCTGATCTAAACTATCTCACGCACTACTTGATACCTGTCTCCAAGTACTGTAACATGTCCTCTGTCCCTAGTTCTGGTAAGGGTTCTTTTTCTTTACGTTTTTCCGTTTTACCGACAGACCCCTCCGGAATGTTTATCGACACTTTTCTTCTCTTCACTTTTCGTTTCCTCTTTTCGTTTCTATATGGGTAAACTTACGTCTCAAGGTTTCTTATCGTTCCTCTCTATTCTTTCAGAAGGAGTCGTTAGTTACACTTCTTTATCTCCTTTTGTTATTTACCCTTTCTGATCTCTAGAGAACTTCATTTAATCTCTATGGTTCCCTTGTAAAGTACGTTTCTACTGAGTTATTTCCTGTCTTTACCATACCTGGATTGTCTTCGTCTTCTATAATTCTTCTGTGTCACTCTTATGTGTCTTCTTGACATGTCTTTTCTAGAACTACTGGGTCTATTAGTGCTACGACACTAGTGAGTGGATACGGTCCATAGGACCTTACACTTCAGTTCACCCGGAATCTTTCGTAGTGATGCTTGTTTCGATCACCTCCACTACCTTAAGGTCACCTCGATAAAGTTTAGGACTTTCTACTACGACACTTTCACGACGTGAGTTGTACGGTCGTTTAAACCTTTTGAGTCGTCACCGGTGTCCTGATCTTTTCCAGTCAAAAGTAAGGTTAGGGTTTCTTTCCGTTACGGTTTCTTGCAAGTTCGACGACGTGTTAACGTGAGTAGAGTGTGCGATCGTTTCATTACGAGTTTTAAGAGGTTCGGTCCGAAGTCGTTATGCACTTGGTACTTGAAGGTCTACAAGTTCGACCAAAATCTTTTCCGTCTCCTTGGTCTCTAGTTTAACGGTTGTAGGTGACCTAGAATCTTTTTCTTTCTTTCAAGGTCTTTTTGTAGATAAAGACGAAATAACTGATACGGTTTCGGAAACTGACACACCTAGTGTTATTTGACACCTTTTAAGACTTTCTCCACCCTTATTGTCTGGTAGACTGGACGGAGAACTCTTTGGACATACGTCCAGTCCTTCCTTGTCAATCTTGACCTGTACCTTGTTGTTTAACCAAGGTTTATCCTTTTCCTCATGCAGTTCCGACATATAACAGTGGGACGAATAAATTGAATATACGTCTCATGTAGTACTCTTTGCGACCCGACCTTCTTCGTGTTTGACCTTAGTTCTAACGGCCCTCTTTATAGTTATTGGAGTCTATACGTCTACTGTGGTGGGAATGGCGTCTTTCACTTCTAGATTTCTCGGAGAACTACTTTCATTTTCTCCTCTCACTTTTTCAACCGAATTTAGAGTTGTAAGTCTTTTGATTCTAGTACCGTAGGTCAGGATAGTGAAGTACCGTCTGTCTACCCTTTTGTCACCTATGTCACCGACTGAAATAAAAAACGCCGAGGTTTTAGTGACGTCTACCACTGACGTCGGTATTTTCTGCGAATGAAGAACCTTCCTTTCAATCTAGTTGGGTCTCTCGTATAATTTTTCGTCTCGGTAATGAAACAGTTGTTTCCAGGAAGATAAGTTTCGATAAAAAGGTCACCAGTCCATACCTACACTCTCAACCTGGTATTTCTTTCGACTCGTGACTTCTTAACTACAAAAACTTGATACCACAACCTCTTCTGAGAACTCTCAGACAACCTGACGTTCCTCTAGGTTGGTCAGGTAGGATTTCCTCTAGTCAGGACTTATAAGTAACCTTCCTGAGTACAACTTCGACTTTGAGGTTATGAAACCGCTGGACTACACTTCTCGACTGAATAAACTTTCCTGGGACTACGACCCTTTCCAACTCCCGTCCTCCTCTTCCCCTACTGTCTCCTACTCTACCAACCTACCGTAGATACTGAGTTACCTGTACCCAAACACATCTGAGACCCTCAACCACTACCTGTCCCTCCGGACCACACAACGTCAAGTACCCCAACGTTTCTCAACTTGTACTAACTCGCTGACTTGACTTGATACCTTTAATCATACGTCTCAGGAATTTTTAATTTTTCTTTCGGTGGAATACTGGGACATTAGGGTGAGAACCAATATATAGGTCTCTTTTGAGATTGAGTTCTTCTATGTACGTGGGGATGCAAGTATCGTCGTGACAGATGTTTTCGGTCTTGTAGTCAAGTCAAGTCAAGTCAGCGAGTCAGCACAAACTGAGACTCGAAAAGATAGGTAGTGGTTGAGGGTCTCGAATGACTTTGAGTACAGGTGACTCAGTCACTACGGTAGGTTGGTAGAGTAGGAGACAGTCGGGGAAGAGGGGGACGGAAGTTAGAAAGGGTCCTAATCCCAGAAAAGTTTATTCAGTCAAGAAGCGTAGTCCACAGGTTTCATAACCCCAAAGTCGAAGTTATAGTCAGGAAGGTTACTTATAAGTCCTGACTAAAGGAACTCCTAACTGACCAACCTAGAGGGACGTCAGGTTCCCTGAGAGTTCTCAGAAAAGGTTGTAGTGTCAAGTTTTCGTAGATAAGAAGTCACGAGTCGAAAGAAATATAGGTTGAGAGTGTAGATATGTACTGATGACCTTTTTAGTGTCGAAACTGATCTACCTGGTGACAACCGTTTCATTACAGAGTCGAAAAATTATACGACAGAACCAACCAGTATCGAAAAGAAGGTTCCTCGTTCGTAGAAAATTAAAGTACCGTATTCTAATACGTCATCTTCACTGTTTGTCTAAGTTCCCTAATCAAGACTATCTGTCTCACGGACTTCTTGATACCTGACTCCAAGTACTGTAACATGTCCTCCGTCACTAGTTCTCGTAGGGGTTCTTTGTCTTTACGTTTTTTTCGTTTTGCCAACAGACTCCTCCGGAATGTTTATCGACTCTTTTCTTCTTTTCGATTTCCGTTTCCTCTTTTCCTTTCTATATGGGTAAACGTTCGTCTCAAGGTTTATTGGCGTTCCTCTCTATTCTTTCGGAAGCAGTCACTAGCTACGTTTCTTTATCTCCTTTTGTTGTCTTACCCTTTCTGGTCACTAGAGAAGTTCTTTTAATCTCTATGGTTCCCCCTCGTAAAGTACGTTTCTACCCGTGTTATTTCTGTCTTTACCATACCTAGATTGTCTTCGTCTTCTGTAATTCTTCTCCACCGTTGTTATGTGTCTTCTTGATATGTTTTTTCTAGAAGTACTGGGTCTGTTGGTATTACGACACTAATGAGTGGATCTGGGTCTATAGAATCTTACACTTCAGTTCACCCGGAATTCTTCGTAGTGATGTTTGTTTCGATCACCTCTACTACCTTAAGATCAACTTGATAAAGTTTAGGATTTTCTACTACGACACTTTCACAACGTGAGTTGTACGGTCGTTTAAACCTTTTGAGTCGTCACCGGTGTCCTAACCTTTTCCAGTGCAAAGTAAGGTTGGGGTTTCTTCTCGTTACGGTTTCTTACGGGTTTATGGTGTGTCAACGTGAGTAGAGTGTACGATCGTTTCATTACGAGTTTTAAGAGGTTCGGTCCGAAGTTGTCATACACTTGGTACTTGAAGGTCTACAAGTTCGACCTAAATCTTTTCCGTCTCCTTGGTTTATATTTTAACGGTTGTAAGCGACCTAGTACCTTTTTCGTTCTCTCAAGGTCTTCTTGTAGATGACGAGATAACTGATACGGTTTTGGAAACTGACACACATACTGTTGTTTGACACCTTTTAAGAAGTTCTCTACCCTTATGGTCTGGTGGACTGGACGGAGGACTCTATAGACATACATCAGTTCTTCACTATCAATCTTGACCTGTACCTTGTTGTCCGACCAAGGTTTGACCCGTTGTTCATGCAGTTCCGACATATAACAGTGGGACGCATGTAGTACTCTTTGGTACCCGACCTACTTCGTGTTCCACCTTAGTTCTGACGGTCCTCTTTATAGTTATTGGAGTCTATACGTCTACTGTGATGAGAATACCGTGTTTCACTTCTTCTTGATTTCTTGGAGAACTACTTTCACTTTCTCCTCTCACTTTTTCAACCGAATTTTAAGTTGTAAGCTTTTGATTCTAGTAACGTAGACCAGGGTAGTGAAGTACGGTTCATCTACCCCTTTGTTACCTTTGTCTCTCTCTGATAAAAAAAGCCCAGCTTTTTAGTGACGTTTACCACTGACGTCGGTACTTTAATTTTCTGTGAACGAGGAATCTTCTTTTCGGTCCTGTACCTCGTTGGATTTACAGGTGACTTTCTCCTTACCTATTTGTACACCATATATATATGTCATATGATAATGAATCGGTATTTTTCTGATTTTATTACTGTCGTTGGATCTACCTGGATCTCTAATAGTATAATTCACTTCAGTCATTCGGTTTCTTCATAGTATACTATAGTGAATATACATTTAGATTCTTTTACTATGTTTACGTGATAAAGATTCTGTCTTTGTCTGAGTGTCTATAGTTTCATTTGAATACCAATGGTTTCCCCTATCAATCTCCGTCTCCTCCCTTCTATTTAATCCTCAAACCCGAATTGTATATATGTGATGATATATATTTTATCCATTTGTTGTTCCTCGATCACATGTCTGACCCTTGATATGAGTTATAGAATGTTATTGTATATTACCTTTTAGACTCTTTCTTATATATATACATATATATATATTATCTTAGTGAAAAGACATGTGAACTTTGATTATCTTGTAACATTTAATTTATATGAAGTCAAGTTTTTTTTTCTCGTCTGAGATCTCCGTCTGACGGATCTTAGTTTATAATCGAGGAGGAATAGTACGATCCCTGGAACGCATTTAATGGATTAAAGAAACGTAGAAGTAAAAGAGTAAACAATTTACACCTATTAATATTACGGTTAGTTTATAACAACACTTCTAATTTACTTTTATTACATTATTCCTGGGTGTTATCACGAGTTGAAGGTCACTTGAGTTCTCTATACAACCGATCATAAAAATAATGTATTATACATGAGTTAAAAAACGATTTTGCAAACTATGAAGATGTTGTCTGACAACATCGATCCTTTCATCGATGACTAATTTGTAAGTGTCAGTAGAAAATATGATGAAAGGTAAAATGACATAGTGCAAGTTGATATAACATATAATTCGTAAGACGACCCACATTCTAATTCTTTAATAGTGACGTAAGACTTAAGCTCAACTCGATACTTGAAAATTGTGTGACCATGTGTCGAGTAAGTATTTAAATGCTTCACGGACACAAGATGATTTTTTTTACCAATTATTCTGATAAACTTCTATTCTGACTCCTTTTTAAAGGTGGTCTCTTTTTAGTTTAAAAGTACTAAATAAATACTCGGGGAAAAAAGGAACGCAGGTCAAATTTCAATTGAATCCTACATTTAATTTCTATACACTACTGTTCTTTTAGGACCACTAACGGTTCATACTATTCTCCATAGTAATTGTATAACTGAAACCTTAGTGTTACGATAGACGTATAGTTTTTTCATAATTAGAGATTCAAAAGACGTGCAATTACTAGTTAGACTTTACAGTCTAAGTCTTCATGATTAATTATAGAAAATTTTTAGTACGGATCTAGTATATACAAATTCGTGGTTTCATAGTGAGTTTGAAAGGAAAGTAAGAGGTTTTCTACACTTTGTTATTCGTGACAAAAGACATTAAAAATATCTTATTGACTAATTCCAATGTAAATGTAGTTTCCTCGAAACATAGTGGTACCTGTAAGATGATACCTGTCTGAAAGGTTAGACTAAGATGGATGTTCGTCGTTTACTGTCGTTTGAACTCGATATCCCACATTTCCCTTGACGTTCTTTGATTTAGTCAAACCGAAATACAAAATGTATAGAAGAATAATTTGATTGTGGGACTCTCGATTGAACCAAAGTAGTCCCGTTCTGAAACCTGGATGGACTGTTATACCATGTCTCTCTTCTGTCTTAATCGAAATTTTTCACAACTGTAGTTCAGTACTCACTGACTGAATATTTCTCAATAACACCCGTGAATTTAAAAATAAGATAGTAAAAATATATAAAGATAAAATTTTTAAAATTAACCTCCGATTAATGAAATGTTATAACACCACCAAAAACGGTATGTAAATGTACTTAGTCGGTACCCACATGTACACAAGGGGTAGGACTGGGAGGGAGGGTGGAGGGAGGGGTAGGGTAGTTTGGGTCTGACCGTTAGATAAAGTGTACTATTATATGTACAAAGTAACGATAAGAGAGTTTAGTAGGGTGGGAGCGGAAGAGGGTGTCTCAGGTTGTCGGACAAGAAATATAGCCACAGAGAAAACGACAGAGCGTATATCCCAGTAGCAATGGTAGAAAGATTTAAGGTATATATACGCAACTATATGATATAACCACAAAAAGAAAGACTGAATGAAACGAGACATATTATCCGAGGTGAAGTAGGTGGAGTAGTCTTGACTAAGTTTACATAAGAAAAATTATCGATTCATTATAAGGTAATATATATACATGGTGTCGAAAGAATAGGTAAACAGACGGCTATTTGTAGATCCAACGAAGATACCGGACCGATAACATTTGTCACGACGCTACTTGGACCCCATGTGCACAGAGAAAGTTCGGACCAAAGGAGCCACACATACAGGTCGTCACCCTGACGACCCAGCATACCGTCAAGATAAAGGTCAAAAAATTCCTTAGAGGTGTGACAAGCGGTATCACCGACATGGTCAAACGTAAGGGTGGTTGTCACATTGTCCCAAGGAAAAAGAGGTGTGGGAGAGGTCGTAAATAACGGATATCTGAAAAACGCACTCTACCATGGAGTAACACCAAACTAAACGTAAAGAGACTATTACTCACTACAACTCGTAGAAAAGTACACAAAATAATCGGTAGACATATAGAAGAAACCTCTTTACTGACAAATCAAGAATCCGGGTAAAAAACTAACCCAACGAATAAAAAGACCTTAACTCGACGTCCTCAACGAACATATAAAAACTCTAATTAAGAAACAGTCAACGAAGTAAACGATAATAAAAGAGGGTAAGACTTCCGACAGAAAAGTGGAACGAATATCAAAGGAAGTAACACGTTTTCGAAAATTCAAATTAATCCAGGGTAAATAAAAACGAAAATAAAGGTAATGAGACCCTCCACCCAGTATCTCTTAGGACGATACTAAATACAGTCTCTCACAAAACGGATACAAAAGGAGATCCTCAAAATGTCAAAGACCTGAATGTAAATCTAGAAATTAGGTAAAACTTAAGTAAAAACACATACCACAATCTTTCACAAGATCAAAGTGAGAAAATGTTCACCAACTGGTCAAAAGGGTCGTGGTGAACAATTTCTCTAGCAGAAAAGAGGTAACATAGAAGAACGGAGGAAACAGTTTCTATTCCACAAGTATCCACGTACCTAAATAGAGACCCGAAAGATAAAACAAGGTAACTGGATACAAAGACAGAAACACGGTTATGGTATGACAGAACTTCCGACAACGAAACATCATATCGGACTTCAATCCATCCAACTAAGGAGGTCAAGGTAAAAAGAAAGAGTTCTAACGAAACCGATAATCTCCAAAAAACATTGAGGTACGTTTACCACTTTAATAAACAAGATTAAGAGACTTTTTATGGTAACTATCGAACTATCCCTAACGTGACTTGGATATCTAACGAAACCCATCATATGAGTAAAAGTGATACAACTAAGAAGGTTAGGTACTTGTACCATGTAAAGAGGTAAATGAACACAGTAGAGACTAAAGAAAGTAGTCACAAAATATCAAAAGATATATATCCAGAAAACAAAGAAATCCGTCTAAATAAGAATTCATAAAATAAGAAAAGCAACCTTACCACTTTCCTTAACAAAGGAATTAAAGAGACAAAAGAGTAACAATCATATATCCTTACGTTCCCTAAAGACACACAATTAAAATATAGGACGTTGAAATGACATAAGTAACTAATCGAGATCATTAAAAGACCACCTCAGAAATCCCAAAAGATACATCTCCTAGTACAGTAGACGTTTGTCACGTTCAAAATGAAGAAGAAAAGGTTAAACCTAAAAGAAAGAAAAAGACGAGACTAACGACACCGGTTTTGAAAGTTTTGATACAACTTATCATCACCACTCTCACCCGTAGGAAGAGAACAAGGACTGAAATCCCCTTTACGAAAGTTAAAAAGTGGTAACTCCTATTACAAACAACACCCAAATAGTATATACCGAAAATAATACAACTCCATACAAGAAGGATATGAACGAAAAACCTCCCAAAAATAGTATTTACCTACAACATAAAACAGTTTCCGAAAGAGACGTAGATGACTCTATTAGTATACCAAAAATAGAAAATTAAACAATTACGCCACATAGTGTAACTAACTAAACGTTTATAACTTCTTAGGAACGTAGGGACCCTGTTTCGGGTGTACCAGTACTACATGCTAGAAAAATTATTCAACAACCTAAGACAAACGATCTTAAAACAATTCCTAAAAACGTAGATACAAGTAGTCACTATAACCGGACATCAAAAGAGAAAAACACCGTAGAAACAGTCCAAAACCATAATCCCACTACCACCGGAGTACCTTACTCAAACCTTCAAATGGAAGGAGACATTAAAAGACCTTCTCAAACTCATCCTATCCACAATCGAGAAGAGATTTAAAAACCATCTTAAGTCGACAATTCGGTAGACCAGGACCCGAAAACAAACAACCTGCTAAAGACTAATGCCAAAGCTAAAGACAAACACTACCCAGACATTCTAAAAGATAAAGAAGGACCAAGTCAAAACCTTTCATTATGAGAAGATTCTTAAGTAGGTAAAGAAGGTTCAACAGGTGAAATAACCGTATGTCAACGACTATCATCAGAGAATGCTAGGAATCATAAAGACACAACAGACAACACTAAAGAGGTAAAAGTAAAGATTAAAACAACTAAACTAAGAAGAGGGAAACAAAGAACCACTCAGACCGATTACCAAACAGACAAAATAAATAGAAGAGTTTCTTGGTCGAAAATCGAAACGACTAATAACGATACCAGAGAAAACAAAGAAACCGTAAATAAAGACGGGATTAAAAACACTAAAGAAAGGAAGATGACTGGGACCCCAAGAAGTAAAGAAGGAAAGAATCAACAAAATCCACATCTCAACCCAATAAATACACTAAATAAAGGACAAAGAACTCCATCCGAACATAACGATACCTGGAAGGGGAATCGTGACGAAAATGACTTAGGGTATCCAAAACCCAACAACACAAAAGTAAAAGTAAGCAAAGATACGTATAAAACTAAAGAAGACAATAAACAACCAATAAGTCTTCACTCAACAAATCGGAGGTACAAACATAAAAATTATCAAAAAAAAAAAAGGACATCAACTGTAGATTAGAATTGGCGTAACACTAATCTTTTCTACGAACTCTACTAAAGTTAAAAAAAACTTAAATGGTTCCGATCTAAATACCGGGTCCTACACTAGATAGGACCTAGATATAAAATTTCATTACTAATAAAGTACAATGGATGGGTTAGACGATTAAGAATATCCTAACCATCCATAGATCTATATTTTTTATTCATTTCGTTAGTTTTATTTTTCGTTCTTTATTTTCATAAAACATACCACTTTCTTATCTAAGGAAAAAATTTTTTTGTGAACCCTTTTATTACGAACGATTTCCCGAAAAGAGTTCTCAAAATATTCGTCAACTCGTCAAATACGACCGATACATGAAGTTAAAAAAATGTTTTCTATTTGACCATTTTTTAAAATAATAGTATTGGTTTATATTTATCTAAAAAATATCACCCCTGACAATAGAATTATTGTTCCAATTTCCAATAAAAACAAGTAAACAAAAAATTCTGAAATTTGTATATGAAACGAGGGATTTCAATATTTAGGGATTTTCTTTGTTCATGAGAGATTATTGAGAAAATTACTAAAAATTCAACTTTTGTAGATTCCTACTTTATTCTTTGACTTCTAAATAATGATAGATGTAAGACGAAACATCTCCGTTTTTATCTTCTTATTTTGATTTCTTTTCTTCTTTTTTGGGTTGTTTGTATGGAGTAAAACAAAGAATCTAAATCAATTTAGTTTCAGTTAAGAGTTAAAATTCAAATGCATTATTCTTAGTCAAAGGGTCTTCCTTTTTTCGGGTTTTATCTAATAATTCTATTTTTCTTTAAACGAAACGGTTCTCACAAGATCAAGGATTTTCACAAACCAACGGAAGACTAGAGGAAAGGTTGTTAGAAAACCAGTTCTTTTGTCGACTCCAAACAGAAAATTATACCAGAAGGTGACTCCGTTCTTTCTAAATTAAGATGAAATCATGAAATTTGTCTACTCATGTTTCTACAGTCGAACTACTACATTTCCCATCCACTAAGACCTTAAGAAATTATAATTCAAGGAATGTTAAATTTAATTTAATTGGGAGAACAAAAAAAAAAAAAACGAGATGAGAATTACCGTCTACTCTTATTAATCGTATCTAAAAATACAGTGGAACAATAGAAAGAAAGACTGACTTGTTTAGATCAATTGTAGTTATAAAAAAAAGAACTTCTGACCCTTATACTCTGTCAGTAACAATGGGAGACTTAATATGTATTAAACGGAAGTCTATTGACTATGAGTAAGGTAAAATTTTACGCTATTAGACCAACCAATACGTTATTCGTTTTGAATATTTTTTCAAAACTTAGGGTTTTGAATAATTTTTTCTACAATGTTTGATCTTAAGACAATCTACTATGAGAAAGTCAAACGGAGAACACATAAGACTTCAACGGAAGAAGGAACATATTTAATCAAAAATGAAAAGAAACTGTATTACTGTCGAGGAAAAAGAGGAGGGGGGTTTAATTAGTATTAGAAAGTTTCTCAAGAGATAATGGAAAGTAAAAACTAACTGTAGGATGAACGACGTCAGGAGTTCTTTAGTTACTTATATAATTGACTTTAATCTGAACCGTGGACAGAGGTTCCTTGAGTCGAGTTATCAAGAACCATCTGAATCTACCTTAAAAATTATTGAAGTTTCCTATATAAAATTTTTTGACAAGTAAAAACTGTAATTCGGTGATACTAAATAATTTTAATCACATATAGACCGAAAATATACGTATACAATTCATAAATTAATTTATCAAGTATTAAAATAAGGTTCAGTAATATTGACGAAAAGGGTTATCGGAATTTGTGTTTCCGTAAAGTGGTAATGATTGAGTATAAAAGAATACTTTGACCCGTAAGATTTCAGTAACAAAATTTAGGTGTAAAAAAATCCAGGGTTTATTTCTGTCTCCCATATTTTTTTTTACTGGTCTCAATTCTCGTAATTTTGTGTTTTTTAGATTGTTCAGTTACTGACAATACTTTTCTTTGACTCATCCATCAAATGTATCATAAAATATTTGTGTTTCTTACCACATAAAGAAGAGTCAGTATTCTAAGTTGAGCTTCCCGTTTCTTTGACCTTTTCTTACCACAACTTTTTCCCTTTGATATTTATAAATCCTAAAAAAAAAAGACAAGGATTTAAAGACTTGTAAAAAAGAAATCTCGAGATTTATTCGGTACATGTCTTTGGAGTAGAGTCTGATTTTCATTATTGTTAGTTTACTATTTGTCTTACTTTTCTCGAATCAGACTTTCCGACTCAACCTTAGGACTAACATGGTAAATGATGGAGACATTGAAAATAGTAAAGTTCAAAGTCAAAGATATCGACCTTGTACCCATATTATAGTGCTTTAGGTTATCCCAATCACTACTAATTTTATTTCTTCCGTACATAATAGATGTGTAACAGACCGAGTATCATCCGTAAGCTATCTAAAACAAGTACCTGAAAAGGGGAAGGAACTGGGCACACCTTTAATTTAAACTGTCTATTTAGCACAAGAGAAGTGAGAGTTTCGATGACACCACTCTTTTTCTATCTTTAATTTACCTCGATATTTAGAGGAACTAGATTTTAAAATTTCATCTAAATCATTCGTTACTTTAATTTGACCATTCTATATTTATCTTACTACCTTGAATATTTTGGGTACACTTTCAATTCTATCACAATTAGTAAAGATAAAAGGAGAACCGAAACTACTATAATATAAAGTATAAGTCACTCCCCTCTTTAATGGATTTGAAGTTTTTGATTTTCACAAAGTATTTTTGTTTTAAACGAAGGTAAAAGGTCTACAAAATAGTCTTTTGATAAAGTTTTACTTTCATTCCTAAAAACTAGTAAACAGCCCCTACTAGATAAATACACAGATGATACGTGGTTAACTATATGATTTCCCATCTCCCATATATTTTCTTCCACCTTCCTATTGATAATTTCCGTACTATGTACGGTTCACAAAGTCCCAGTGTAGTGACACAATCAAGTCACCCCGACGGTATTATTGTCTGATGGTTGATCCACTGTTTGTCGTCTTTAATTAAAAACGTGTCAAGACCTCCGACCTTCAGGTTCTAGTTCCATATCCGACTCGACGAAAGGATATTTCGGAGAGAGGAACCAAACGTCAACTGACAGGAGAACGACAGAGAAGTGTGCCAATAGGGAGACACATTCAAGTGGGGACCACATAGACACGGAGAAAGGTTTAAAAGTAAGGAATACAATGGTCATCCTGTCCTAATTCCGAGTGGAATTATCGACGTAAAATTGAATTAGTATCGATACTTAAATTGAGTCTACTGGTAATATAGATGATGACACCCGTCCTTAGGGAATCTTCTTTACCATATCGGTAGTACCAGTTGTTTTCTCAGACTTTACGTCATGAACCTACGTCAGAGTTTTTGCTGTCTTACTAGAAACAAGTAAAGGTTCCGTTTAGTAAGTTATAGTGCCATTAGGTTCGGATTCGGGGTTGTCCATTGCGACTTCTTCGACTTCAACTTGCCAAGATGCTTCTGGATGTTCTTGAAAATCTTGATTGTGGGTTTTTTCTACAGGAAAAGTAATGTCCCCTGACCTTACGTTTTCATCCTTCAGTTCTTTGTGGACCCCATTGTCCGTTTAAACCGGAACCTTATGTCTTACTTCGTCCCGTTTCCGATTACCTCAAAACGGTTCTCTTGCATGGCATGTATCGTTTGTGGGAGAAGGTTGTTGTATTCTCTTCTAAGATGTGTACCTGTAGTGGTCTACCAGTTGTGGTTTTAGTCTAACTAATATAAGGAACGTCGGTTTCTACCTCTTCGATATATGTCAGTCGTTTTTGTTCTGGCCCTCGACTGACACCGAGTCTAGTACTTGAGGAATAACGGTTTAAGTCTGAATTTAACTTCTTTCCTCCCTTTTGGTGATCTGGTAAGTCGATACTGGATTTAGTTTAGTGAATACTAATATGTCACCTTCACTCTTTATCCAAATTCCCTGATCTAGACTATCTGTCTCACGGACTATTTGATACCTACCTCCAAGTACTGTAACATGTCCTCTGTCCCTAGTTTTGGTAGGGGTACCTTTTCTTTAGGTTTTTTCGTTTTACCGACAGACCCCTCCGGAACGTTTATCGACACTTTTCTTCTCTTCGCTTTTCGTTTCCTCTTTTCCTTTCTATATTCGTAGACTTACGTCTCAAGGTTTCTTATCGTTCCTCTCTATTCTTTCGGAAGGAGTCGCTAGTTACGTTTCTTTATCTCCTTTTGTTGTCTTACCCTTTCTGATCTCTAGAGAAGTTCTTTTAATCTCTATGGTTCCCTTGTAAAGTACGTTTCTACCCGAGCTATTTCCTGTCTTTACCAGACCTGGATTGTCTTCGTCTTCTATAATTCTTCTCCACCGTTCTTATGTGTCTTCTTGACATGTTTTTTCTAGAAGTGCTGAGTCTATTAGTACTACTACACTAGTGATTAGATCTCGGTCTGTAGGACCTTACACTTCAGTTCACCCGGAATCCTTCGTAGTGATGCTTGTTTCGATCACCTCCACTACCTTAAGGTCAACTCGACAAAGTTTAGGACTTTCTACTACGACACTTTCACGACGTGAGTTATACGGTCGTTTAAACCTTTTGAGTCGTCGCCGGTGTCCTGACCTTTTCCAGTCAAAAGTAAGGTTAGGGTTTCTTTCCGTTACGTTTTCTTACGAGTTTGATGGCGTGTTGACGTGAGTAGAGTGTGCGATCGTTTCATTACGAGTTTTAAGAAGTTCGGTCCGAAGTCATCATGTACTTGGCACTTGAAGGTCTACAAGTTCGACCAAAATCTTTTCCGTCTCCTTGATCTCTAGTTTAACGGTTGTAGACGACCTGGTAGCTTTTTCGTTCTCTCAAGGTCTTTTTGTAGATAAAGACGAAATAACTGATACGGTTTCGGAAACTGACACACCTAGTGTTATTTGACACCTTTTAAGAAATTCTCTACCCTAATGGTCTGGTGGACTGGACGGAGAACTCTTTGGATATACGTCCAGTCCTTCGTTGTCAATCTTGACCTGTACCTTGCTGTCTGACCAAGGTTTATCCTTTTCCTTATACAGTTCCGACATATGACAGTGGGACGAATAAATTGAAGATACGTCTCATGTAGTACTCTTTGTGACCCGACCTTCTTCGTGTTCGACCTTAGTGGTAACGACCCTCTTTATAATTATTGGAGTCTATACATCTACTGTGGTGGGAATACCGTCTTTCACTTCTCCTTGATTTTACGGAGAACTACTTTCACTTTCTCCTCTCACTTTTTCAACCGAATTGCGGGTTGTAAGTCTTTTACTTCTAGTACCGTAGACCAGGTTAGTGAAGTACCGTCTATCTACCCCTTTGTCACCTTTGTCACAGTCAGAAATAAAAAAACCGGAGGTTTTAGTGACGTTTACCATTACGTCGGTACTCTAATTTTCTACGAATGAGGAACCTTCCTTTCAATACTGGTTGGATCTATCGTATAACTTTTCGTCTCTGTAATGAAACGACTGATTCCAGGCAGATCAGTTCCGATACCAAAAAGGTCACTCTCAACCTGACACTTCTTTCGACTCACGGTTTCTTAACTACGAACACTTGACGTCACAACCCCTTCTGAGAACTGTCATGGAACCTGACGTTCCTCTAGGTTGGTCAGGTAGGATTTCCTCTAGTCAGGACCAACAAGTAACCTTCCTTACTACGACTTCGACTTTGAGGTTATGAAACCGGTGGAGTACGTTTCTCAACTGAGTGACCTTTTCTGGGACTACGACCCTCCCTGACCCCCTTCCTCGTCTTCCTCTGCTGTTTACTACTCTACCGACCTACCGTAGTGGCTGAACTCCCTGTACTCAAACTCACTTGAGAGCCCTCAACCACTACCAGTCCCTCCGGACCCCAGCGTTTCTCAGACTGTACTGACTCGCTGACTTGACTTGACTTGACTGAGGGATTAGACGAAATATTGTAAGATGACGTAACCGATAGATGTACCATACAGTCACCCGAAATTCGAGAGATCGTAGAGTCCCATTTTCTGTTTCCAGGTACGAGACAGAGAACTCTGAGACAGTACACAGGTTCTTACTCACAGTCCGATCTTACACCATTTCGGCCGTAGACGAGGTATAAGACTACTGCGGCATGACAACAAATTTCAAACAGTTTTGACGGTAAGACTGAACACGAAATAGAAGATTGATGTAAAATATGCGGTACGATTCAACATTGATAGATTAATTATTCAATTTATTAAAGTGTAAGGGTTTAATACAATATTACAAAGGTTTCTTCTGGCAAAGTCCATACGTATGTTCCCCGGTCCTTGAGAATGTGTTTTTGTCGACCTGAGGACTTTCGTCTTACATTTTGAGGGTACACTTTCTACAGGAGGAATATGGCCGTCCTTTCTTTGTTTCTTTCCGTTGACACCTGTTCATTGATTTTGTATACCCCCTGGTTTCCTTCTATTCTTAATAAAATTGTTTTAGACAAACATATCTATTGAGAACTGAAACTGAGAGAAAAAGACCACTATTCTTACGCTTGAAGTATTTCGATTCAACGAAGAGAGACGAGTTGAATCATATATTTGTGAATCGGGTTCGGTGAAGAAACCCAGAAGTAAAAAAAATGCCCCTAAGGGTAGATACACATTTTTAGACATATGAAGAGAGAACAATTAGACGGAATGTAATTAAATTCTGAACCCGGGTCCACGTCTGGGGTCCTCCTATCTCCATTTCAAAACACGGGGGACGTGATATATATTTTATTTATTTATGAATGGTTCATAATGTCCCCCATGTTCTCAGAGAACTTCCTCCGACTTATACCTCTTGGTATGAAACAATAAAATTCCATGTAAGGAATTTATGATTAATATGATAAAGGTTTTTTTTTTGTCACACTTTCGTGTAAGATTTCAATCTAGACTAAAATCACACTAGATAAGAAGACGAAGAGAAGATCTCTTACTTATAATTCGTGACAAGACTAGTTATTACCCTTAAGTCAATCCTGAAAAGTTTGACAGAGTTGACTCCATTCACCCACCTTCTCCACCCTCATCATATAATCTTAGAGACCCCTTTCTACCCTCTCGTCTATCTCTTCATTATAAGTCTCAAATTTTTGTTTCGTCGTGAAAAGAGGTTATCAAAATACACAAAAATCAGTGTCATAAATTACAAAATTTTAAAGTTTATTGTAATTTTCGTCCCGTATACAATTGGGTATTTTCCCCCACCTCTTTGTGGTCGTATTCCCTTAAAAAATTTTAGACTCCTTTAGTCTCTGAAGTAAAAAAACAGGAGATTGTTTTTACGTATGTTTTCCGTAAATTACGAACAAAACTTGGCTTGTCTGAGTCATCCGTTGATTAGGTTTTCGTGAATTAAGTTGTTTATGTCCGTGTCTTTTTCCATTATTATGAGAATGTCTCAACACAGGTCCTTGACTTATGATACTACCAGATTTGAAATTCACCTTTTCATTTAGGAGTTTGGGTCATACTATGGAAACATTGAGACTCATGTGTATAGAAATAAAGACTGGAAAACACAAAGGTCGACAATAATGGAAACATTTGAAAGTATCTTTCTCGAGGAATAATAGGAGGGACGGAAGTAGGGGACCACTGAAAATGTGTTATTCGTATGTACGAGTCCAACTTTTGACGAGACTGAGGACTTAAAGAAAGAGGAGTTCGACTCGTAGGTCTCTGTTGATTCTAAAAGTTAAATCTGAAGACCCGAAAGTCAGGATCTTAGTATAATAAAGGATGAACGACAGTCCGACGTCTAGTGACTATTCCAAGTTTGGTTAGTCAAGAGTACCAACCTCCATCTATTTTTCTTATGGATACCATGTCCGGGGAGGGTCGGATCTCCGAGAAGCACCCATGTACTACCTGTTACAGGACTTCAGGTTCTTTATGGATGGAGGTCGAAGTCTTGTAGCACGACGTCAAATGCGACTTTAAGTTCCTTCAAAAACTAACAGTCGAAGGGGAACTCTAGTCGAGGTTTTTTCATCCAACACTCCCGACTTGTGTTCGGCCTGAACTCCCACAATGGTCAACATCCTGCTAGAGACACTGCGTAAGGGTACGACCAAACCCTCGCTTATTACGAGACTTGGATTACCTCTTCGTTTGGGGTCAGGTCTTTTTGTAATGTTCCATCTTTTACATCTTTTGATTCTCATTATTGTCAGTTGATCAATGATAGACGGATGTGACACGATGTTAAGAGAGAAAATTACGAGTGTTGTTAGGATACTCCATTCAGGTTACTAATAGGAGTAAAATGTCTGCTCCTTAAACTCCATACGACAATTCATTGAAGGGACCACCGAGTCTACCATTTCACAACCAGATGTTACGCCCTCTGGTCCCAAGTTAGGGACCAAACCCTTCTAGGGGACCTCTTCCTTTACCGTTAGGTGAGGTCATGATAACGGACCTTTTAGGGTACCTGTCTCCTCGGACCATCCCATGTCAGGTACCCCAGCGTTTCTCAGCCTGTGCTGACTCGCTGAAGTGAAGTGATTGGACGAACCTCAGTTCATCGGTCGTTCATTATCTTGGTCATTATGTGTACGGACTGTGCAAATATTACCCTTACGAGAATTTTTAGAGAGAACTCTTTTTTCATACGTAAACAAAATCCGAACTTTGGAGTGTGTGTTGTGATTTGATTAGTAGTCGGAGTGTCATTATGGAAGGTATAGAATCCTCTGAAAATTTTTAAAGTGTGAAGATGATAACTGAAAGGTCAGCACTGCTCTCCGTCATGTCGATATCCGTTTATGAACTATAGATTCTCTCCGTTGTGTAATTAATCTTACTATTACGTTTTATATTTCAACCATGTCTCGTTAAGAGGTTCTCTTCTACCCCTTAACCAAATTAGAAACTCTTTAAAATTTACTCTAAGACTTTTTTCTTATTAAAACCCCCGATCGTTGGTACCGGATTGATAACTATATGTTTTACTCGAAAAACTACGTTCAGATACTGACGATATCGTATAAAAGGGGGGTGACCAAGGACATCAGAAAAGATGGAGAAATGTTCGATTATTTTTGTTGATAAATCTTATTTTAATATTATACATTTCTGTCTATTTCAATATAATATTATCTATTTATTATATATATCGGAACACTTATTACTAAAAATTTAACGATTTAATCTTTTCATATTATAAATTTTTGAATTCTAAACATTGTTACCTAAATGAATAAATTTACAGAAAATAAGTAAAATAAATAATGGATACTGGTATGTTCTCTGAATGAATTGTGTTGACTTATCAGGGACCGAGATTTTCCATTGTCATCATATTACCTTTCTGTACTCTACTCCTTAGTCCTTTGTACCCCAGATTAATACAACGAGACATCATGTTCGTGTTAAATATATCCAGTAAATTGAAGAAACCCGGAATCAAAAGAGTGACCTTTTCAAGTACCAATCTCCTGTGACAGAGATTCAAAGGAATATTCAATTATAGTATTTACGAAGACTAATACGAAAAAAAGACCCAAGTACAAAATAGTTCACTTATTCTGACAAACTGCAAACAAAAAGTACGTGCACCTCTAAACTTTCTACCTAAAAATTTAATAAATGCAACTTCTAAAAATCTGAAGTTTAACTTTATGTCCTATTAGTCACGTCACGACGAATATAAACTTCTGTTATGTGTTAAGTAAAAGAGACGGATTGACACTCTTGACTTCTTAAAAAATCATCGTCACTTAGTTATAACACATGGTGACAGTCCTGGACAGTACTAAATTTAAAACGGACACGACATTATAACATCGAATATGTGAAAGTTGCCACCTTTGACATACAATCGAAGTTTTCACACCACGACTTCCCAAACACACTTTTAAAGTAGGGGAAAGAGACAGAGTGTCGACTGTCCATAATAAAGAGTATGAAATTATGACTTCTTTAAAGACAGTACCGGACCCACTTACATCGGGACTGTCAATACTCAAAAAATTTTTTTTTAGAAAACCGATCCAATCAAGATAAAATACTAGACGATACTTTACCCAATTTCTTTCCCTATGTACACCTTCTTTCTAGCGTCTTTCGAGTATGAAATAAATCTCAACTCCTTACGAAAAATAAAAGAAAAAATAATAAACAAATAAAACCGACGTGGTGTGTCGTACACCCTAGAAGAGACTGGGGAATCCTGGTCCCTCACTTGGGTAAGGAAGACACCACGCTCACGTCTCAAGATTGGTGACCTGATGGTCCCTTCAGACTCATTACGAAAAATCATTAAATACAAATACGTGCTACTTTCACTAAAAACTTTTGCTACTTACTTTCTCATTGTAGTCCATAATCAAACGGAGTACAGTGAAAGTGAACCTTCTGTGTATTACTACTTTACACACACAGAAGTATAACCAGACAAATTGAAAAATTTTATTCGAATTGTTTGTTTGACAGTTCTTTTATGGATAAATCGATCTTTAATTTCCTTTCAAACTTACTAACTTTTGAATCACGTAAAAGTTGGATTAATAATAATAATATAACGGGTTTTTACATTTTGTGTCTTTCTACTTCGACTCTTTGAAGATTATTCTCGATAAGTAGGGACTCAGTGGAATATTAATAAAAAGAAAAAGATTTCTCAAAAATGTAGTTTTAAAGAACACTAGTTATAATGTTCAACGCAGTCAAATTGTGTAGGTCAATAGTCCCCTAGTATAATCTACTTTAAATATAAGGGAAGAGTCAGTCCACTTGTCTTACCACTTCGCTAACGATGTTCAGTAAGTCGGATAGTTGTCGTTACGGTTTTTTTAACCACTCCTATACCTCTTTTCCCTTGAGAGTACGTGATGACCACCCTTACATTTGACCACATCGGTGATACCTTTTCTCGTACTTTCAAAGAGTTTTGTAATTCTAGCCTTGATGGTATAAGTCGTTAAGGTGAAGACTCATAGTTTCTCTTTAGTTTAGTGACACAGGTTGTCTATAGAAGTCGAGGGGTGGTATAAGTGACGTAATAATAAATGTTATCGGTCCTGCACCTTTGGTGGATTCACAAGGTGACCGTCTACTTCCTATGTCTTTTATAGTGTGTGTACCCTTACAATAAGTCTGTATTAAATTCTTCTTTTAAAACTGTAAACACTGTTGTACCCATTTGTGACTCGTGTAATACGATGTATTTTACAGTCTGTCTCTTTCCGATTATAATATACTAGAGTGAATATACACCTTAGGTTTTTTGTCGACTTGAGTATCTCCTGTCTAGCAACCAACGGTCTTAGCTCCCCAACCTCCACCCGTTTTCCTTACTTCCACCAGATTTCCATATTTGAAGATCAATATTCTATTTGTTCGGAACCCCTATATTCGTACCTCTGATATCAATTGTTTGTTTTAACACATAAACTTTCAACGATTCTCTTATCTAGAATTTTCAAGAGTAGTGTTGTTTTTTTTAACATTGACACACTACTACTCATAATTGATTTGAATAACACCATTGTAACGATATATATATAACGTTACCAGTTTAGTAATATATATATACATATATATATATATACATACACACACACACAGTTTAGTAATGTAGTGTGTGGATTTTGATTATGTTATTCAATTGATATAGAGTTATTTTTCTTTTATCAAGACATATTTCATTTTATCAAGACATATTTTATTTTAAATTTTATGGTTTTATTCAAGATAAATGTTAGTAAACTCCGGTGGGTCATTATAGTCATTTCACGTCTTAATGTCTTTTGACTTCCATAATCTACCTGTAACGAACGTTTAACTTATTTATAGATATCCCTAAAGCTTTAGAAACACATAAAAAATGAATTTCTATGTGATATGGACTATGAAAAAGGATGAAGGAAAACCGGGGAAATGAGTAAAACTTATGTTTTCATGAAAGAACGTGCATATCTAAAAAAAGGACAAAACTTTTATGAAGATAATTAGTATTATTAATATGAACCTCTCCATGGTACTGGGAGGTTCCTATCTTCAAACTACCTTTATATTAGAGAAGGATCTTAAGTCTTCTTTGATATATGTAAATACCGGAAGGGACCACCGAGACTACCATTTCTTAGACGGACGTTACGTCCTCTAGGCTCAAGTTAGGGACCCAGTCCTTCTATGGCGGACCTTTTCCCTTACCGATGGGTGAGGTCATAAGAACGGACCCCTTAGGGTACTTTTCTTTTCGGACCACCCGATGTCAGGTACCACAACGTTTCTTAGTCTGTGTTGACTCGCTGATTCGCATCGTGTATGTAAATACCGATCTTGGACGATGTCATTTTCCATACCATAAGTAAAAAGGAAGGGAGTATCTTTAGGAAAGTCTTGTATACAGTATGTAGGAACATAAGACCTTGAAGGACCGTGTTTCTCCGATAAATTATTTATGACTGACTTATATACTAACTTCTCGGTATTGAATCGGAGAGTTGTAATCTGAGATTAAGTACAGCCCCTTAATCTCGTTTGAACTGGACTTAGTATACGACTTTATTAAAGAATGTAAATCTCATTTTTGTTTGTTTTTTGGAAGTAGATAGTATTCGCCTCTATTAAGACTTTTTACTAGGAAATCCATGAAGTTTTTAACCTATCGTAGTCTTATATGATAGTTCCGGTTTCATTGAGGTTCCGTGTACTTTTACACAACTTGTAATTACATAAATTTCCTTTAAAGGTCCTTTTGAACGGACAAGTTTGAGAAGGTACAGATGAAGAGGTAGAGGTAAGTTCAGTTTGTAGAACTTCCGTTAAAGTTTTAAAGAGACTCCTCGACATTCAATCCTTCCTTCCTTCCCGTCCTCCCTTCTTCCTTCCTTTCTCTTTTTATAAATCTTCCATAACTGGTTTTTATTTTTTAGTAACGAAAAATTCTTTTTTCCTACCAATTTGTAATTTTACATTGAAGTTCAGTTTCTTACGGTGGTGTAAATAGAACTAATTGGAAAATCGTTGTCAAGAATTTTGGTTCTCTTAAAATGGTACCGGTCATTTTTATCATGAATAGATAGAAACACAAGGTTGTGAGAGAATTTATGAAATGAAAGAATCTTTGGTAGAAGAGAATTAACTTATTGTAATGACAACAAGACAATGAATTTACGTCACAATAAAAAGACCCGTACTTTCAGATAAACCCCACTCTATATGACGACGTTTCATTCTTCGACTTTGATAGAAACAGAACGGAAAAATTTTGTTCGATCGAAAGATGGGACGAGAAAGATCAGAGAGATAACATTCATGTTAGTCCTCAAGTCACCGATAGTGAGACGGTTGTCCAATAATAGTTGTGTAATAGATATGGTAAGAGGAGTTACAGTGATATCGAGACACCATTCCGTCTTTTCGTGTACCAGTCGATGGGTCGGGGGATAAAATTAACACAGTCGAACTATGTATCTAATGACCCATTTCATATGCATTTACAAATTTTTAGTTTTACTTTTTATGTTTCGAACTCTTCTGTCACATAAAAAAAAGGGAATTTACTTACCACTTTCACAAAGTCCTGAAGAAGTTACAGGGGTCTAGTTAGTTTTATGTTAATAATATAAACATGTAATCCTATTTTATATTTAAGTTGTCGGGAGGAGAGGAAGGAATGGTACGATTTATAAGATCATTTCTTTTGATCCCTGAAGGGACCACCGTGGGTCCGAGTTAGGGGTCAACCCCTTGATTCTAGAGTGTTCGACACACCGTACCGGTTTTTTTCTTTTGATTCAGTGAATGAAGGAAGTCACGAAGTTTAAATATATCGATATCTTTTATTTTAAAGGATATATAAAGGATTATGATAGCTTAATTTAAAAATCAATTATAGTGAAAATCAAGTTTTTTTAATTTCTATTATACATCTGTTTTTTCATTTGTTCCCGAATCATATAATACGTAATGACATGTGTCAAGTATAGGACAGAACGAGTAATTAAACAGTCATAGTTGTGAAAGATTCGAATTTAAGGTAAAAGTCGATCGATCGGATGATCCACCCATTCGAGGACCAAAAATCAACGGACCCACTTAGTAACGAAGAGTCAAAGGTTGACGGAGAACGCGAACTATGACCGAAGGTTGTCCAAACGAAAAGAATCCGGGGGTCATACTGACGACTCTTCCTACGTCCCGTCCTCCCGCCCCTAAGCTAAAAACATATAAATAACAGTGAAGAATTTAATAAGGGTAAACAGACCTACGATAGAAAATGACTTCTCAATGATACACGGTTCGTGACTTGACCTATTAAAATTCGACGAAAGATTAAAACATGAGAGTTAGGACTTTAATAAAGAAAGAATTAAAAAAAAAAATTATCTCATCCTACAACCCCGAGGTTCGGTGATTTACTGAGCGAGTTTTAGTGTCGATTATCCCTTGTTTGTCTTGACCATTCACTGACTCCAGTTGTTACTGATAAGTAATACAAGGTGTCGGAGGTTATACTTTTAACACCAAGAATATTATTATTTGTGTGAGAAGTAAGACCATACGAGATTGAATCTTTGTTTTGTTGTTTTGTACTGAGTGACCAATACAGTCAGAGACTTTATCGAATCTCAAAGTTCAAAGTAGATTGCCTGTAAGGTCTATAGTTTCTTTGTAACGTACATGTTACGAGTCATCAAATTCGAATCAACGTTAGTATCCGTATCCGTTGTAGTCTAAGACATTACCCAAACAATATTCAAAATTTTTAGGACTTATATTTAAGACAAGAAGGGATAACAGAGTGTTTGAATCGAGTGAAGTGAGTGTATGTAATACATGGATTGGGAACATCTATGAACTTTAAAATTGTTGGCGTCTGTTATACTCCGGTGACTTTCAAAATTCGTCCCCTCACGGTGTTAGTGTGTCCGTAAATCTTTCTTGAAGAGACCGATGTCATACTTCTTACATGACCTTTTGTTTTAAGTCAGAGTCTCTTGTAGTAATTTCGAGGACTTTGAAATTTTACACTTGACTCCACTACCGTCACCAGTACCTCTCTTCTTTTGTTTAAACTTTATTCCCCTGTCTTTTCATATATTGAATTACTAATTAATCGACACTACTTGACTCTCATTTTTGCCGACTGTCGTACTGACCGAATCCGATGGTCCATCGAAGTCAAGTCAAGTCAAGTCAAGTCAGTGAGTCAACACAGACTGAGAAACACTGGGGTACTTAGCGTCGTGCGGTCCGGAGGGACAGGTAGTGGTAGAGGGCCTCAAGTGAGTCTGAGCACAGGTAGCTCAGGCACTACGGTAGGTCGGTAGAGTAGGAGACAGCGGGGGAAGAGGAGGACGGGGGTTAGGGAGGGTCGTAGTCCCAGAAAAGGTTACTCAGTTGAGAAGAGTACTCCACCGGTTTCATGACCTCGAAGTCGAAATCGTAGTAAGGAAGGTTTCTTTAGGGTCCCAACTAGAGGAAGTCTTACCTGACCAACCTAGAGGAACGTCAGGTTCCCTGAGAGAGTTCTCAGAAGAGGTTATGGTGTCAAGTGTTCGTAGTTAAGAAGCCGTGAGTCGGAAGAAGTGTCAGGTTGAGAGTGTAGGTATGTACTGATGACCTTTTTGGTATCGGAACTGATCTGTCTGGAATCAGCCGTTTCAT